>JACATO010000090.1:0-53192 GCA_018389105.1 Nautilus pompilius
GGACTCGCCCGATATGGTCACGTGGTTATCAGTCCTTAGTATTTATTTCCAGATACTCGGACAAATTGAAAATTATTTCGGTGAACTGAAAGATGGTTGTGTCCTTACTGGATAAATTGTAAGAAGGTTTTAACTTCGTCGTATTAATTTCTATTTACAGAAACATTTGGGGCACAGAATAATAATAATAAAAAAAAAAGAAATCATTCAGATGAGTTTTTCTCTACAAATGAAGCGACTTCTTTTCTGTAGATCAGAATCCATCTCCAAGTGGGGGCGCTGTATGTATGATTCCTTACTGAGCCTTGTTGACCATTAAAGGGCAAGGTTTCAGAAGGTTCTCTTGTAATCATTACCTACCAAACGATATTTTCTCAGGCCTGAGAATTAATTTTTCTCTTATAACAGGATTTAATAACTCGAATGACAACTATATCTGTTGTGATTTGGTTCCGAAGCTTTCCACTATCTGTAGATCGAGAAGTCTTGAGCAACTGTCTCCTTAATGCTATTGAACCAGCCATTCTCTTTCGAACGGATTCACGCCCTGAATCCCGTCAGTAATATAGCAGTTTCAGTGACCAATTTACTAAATTCAAAAAAAAAAATCAAATTTCCAAACACAGCTACAAACAGAGATAATTGCACGATCAAATAACTTGATAAACAAACTTCATCGTTTTCCCTTGTCGACGATTTCACAGTCAGTGATTTTATACGACCCCCCCCCGCTATAGAATATTTATGAAGCTGTAGCACTAATTTTGTCGTACGCTCGATGCCTGCGCTAATCAGAATACGACTGTAGTCTACAGCTCTTTGTTCGAACAAAGCAAACAGAAAGATGCTGCTAGTTAAAACCCTACAAGAATGAAACAGCTATTACGCTGCTGAATGGCCTGTCGGACATCTCTGCTTAAGCTTCATTAACTTCGAGGTCTTCGGGACCTCGACCAAGGGTCTCGGCCCTACAACCGGAGCTTGCTCCACACGAGGCTTCGGCCCCGACCACTCCCTTCTCTTCGGACATGCACGCGCATACACCGCGAAATTTACACTGCACCACACTTGACACCACAATAAATAAAAATTTAACACTGTGAATTCTAATCTTCCGTCAAAACGTGTTTTATTATTATTATTATTATTATTATTATTATTATTATTATATTATTATTATTATTATTATTATTATTATTATTATAGGGCGGAGATCTGTGGATGATGGTTCCTTTAAAATCCCACTCGCTCTCCGATCACTAAGACAGTGTTAAAAGGATCAATCAACATAGTAATCTGGAAACTTGGCAGTTGTTAGTATTCGGTTTTTGCTTTATTATTCTGGAAATAAAGCGAGACGAAGTTCGTGCAAACAATCGCTGTAATTCGTTCTATTGTGCACGGAATAGTTTTTCCACGCTTTGCTTTCGTCACATCAAAGATGCTGTTGTATCTTGTCGGTCCTGTCTTGACAACATTACAGCTGCTGTTTCAAACATTTGTCTGTATCCAGCCACACTTTTTTTTTTTCTTTCTTTAGCCAGGTAACTTGAAAGAGCAGGTAACCTGATTCACTCGCTAGCAACAACAACAACAAAAAAAATGGAATAAACAAATTATGCGTGCATAATTCAGCGGGTATTTGATATGGCTGGGTTATTTATTTACTTTTCCCCTTCTTATCAAACGTTTTGTGATGTTAAAACCCCCAGCATCACATGGCCAGTCTTCTCCGATTACATCAGCTGCTTCCTCAGACGGATCACCTGCAGTCCGGAGAGCTAAACTGGTTAGCTCCCCTTTATTCCGCGCTGCAAGCTCTTTTGCCTCTTCTATTTCCGGTACGCGAATCAGAACAAGGAAAATAATGAAAATATTAGTTTGCAAAGTTTTTAAAAAGTTAAAGTGTTTAAAATATTTTAAAATTTTGAGTTATAAGTGAATTATTTTTGTCTTCACTTTCTTATCAGGGCGAAACGAATAATTAACAGAAACAAGCGGTTACTTACATTTGATTAAACCCAGTATAAGCCGCACTTGATCTAACGTAGGTCATTATATATGGTTAGACCCGCTATAAGCCGCACTCGACCTAATACAAAAGTTGACTGCAGACTTTGGAAAAAGGAAATGACTGGATACTTTATATTCCAGTAATGCTTTCCAGTCTATCGTCAAAATTCCTGGAGGGCATGCAATTTTAGTATTTGTTTTGGAAATTTTTCTGCAAGTAGACAGTGTAGAAGCTTTACTTTGCTAAGAATCTACGACGTTATGCTTCTCCATCGGCAGTATATTAAAAATAGCGGACTGGTCACCAAGATGGTAATTTAGAAAAGAAAAAAAAGGCTCTTATTATTGTAATAAGGATAACTGTAAAGAAAATAAGAGGGATCTAAAGCCTTCTTACCTTCGGGTAAAATGCATTAGATGAACAAGATCTAAAGTTTTAGATTCGAAAAAAAAATGTCTTGAAATATTATTTTGGTCATGTCCGTTGTATAAACGACATAAACATAGTTTTTTTGAAAAGATTCTTATGGTTTCTCTTAATCATTTATCTATGTTATTACTACTAAATAATAATAATAATAATAATAATAATAATAATAATAATAATATAATAATAATAATAATAATAATAATAATAATAATAATAATAATAATAATAATAATAATAATAATAATAATAATAATAATATAATAATAATAATAATAATAATATAATAATAATAATAATAATAATAATCTGGAAGAAGCATTTAGTTTGCTACTGTGATCACATATTTCGCCCTAGCGATTACATAATTTAAAAAATTCAAAAGTGCAATAGAGAGATAAGTACAAACTATGTGGGAAAATAAATGTAGTTAAGTACGTTAGTACGTTGTTTGAATGCAGTTCCACAAATGGAGTCAAGGTAATACTTCTTTCTTCAATAGAACTAGCATTAGGTACTCTTTTGCTTTTCTTGTCAGATTTTCTCACCGACTTTCGTGTCTCTATAATACCTAGACGTTAAGAGGTGTCGTGACTATTCCTAAACCCGCCTAAGAAGATTTACTTTTTGCTAAAATAATTCATACACGGATAAAAAAAATGAATAAAATGATGGCACACCTGGAGGAAAATTATTCACTGCTTGTTCATAATTAGGGCCTTAAGAAAACACTTAGGTGGTATTTGATCAGTATCCAATATGAAAAACAGTAAATATCATGTATATAAATATGAGTTTTGTTTTATGTTACCTGTCAAACTTGAAATGTTGAATAGACACTATTACATAAGTACTAACTCAGACTCTGAACGCAAAATGCCATGCACAACAAGACAGTAGCACGACAAACGGCGCCATTTACAATTTGACATAATTCCTTTTCCTATATTTGTTGTTTCGCAATAGTATTTAAAATTATTATTTTATACCGTCATAGCTGGCAGAAACCTCCAGTGATAACGATCTATATATTTTTTCTGGTTCTGTTCGTGCATTTATTGGAGTGCACTTATTTCCATGAACATAAACAGAATATTTCGCAGTAATATTAACAGCTCTCGGTAAATAAATGGGTAGGTTTCCATATCTCAACCAAGCAGAGTCTACTTAATTTCAGGGGAGAAATTTAAACAAAAGAAAATCTTTGGCATTTTTCGTCACACTGTTAGTAGTAACAGAACTAATGGAGTTACAGTGCATGACAAAAGTCTTTTGAAACCTTGCAAAAAACACAAATACTTCTTTTATTTCGTTTTAGAATCATAACTGAAAGAAAACAGCAAAGATATCATTTGCTAACAAACATAAAATGGTATTTTACCATGACTAATGTAAAGCCTAGCGCAAAATAGGTAGTATAACCGAAATTTTAAAATGTGCCATTCAAGAAATTATCAAAAAATTGAGAGATTCTGGTTCAGTTTCTGATTGAAAAAAAGCGTGGAAGACCCAGAAAAGTATCTAAGAAGACTAACAGTACCTAAAGATAAATTTTTGAAGGATATAAAGACATCCAGCAAAGAAATAAAGCAAAATCGGGAAGAATTCTTAAAGGTTTATGCAAATGATTCTACAGCACAAAGATCTTTGGGAAGAACTAAACTTTAAAAATGGGTGTCTATCAAGAAACTCCTTTTAGGTAAATAGAATAAGATTAAGCAACTAAAATATATCACCCAACATCGAACCTGTAGACAAGGACAATGAGACAAAGTACTTTGGTCAGATGAATCAAAGACTTGGCATTTCTGGGTCTAAAATAAAGTAGGATGTAAAGAGAAGAATTAGAAAGAAGTGTAAGTAAATGTATCAGCAGCTTAAAGTAAAGCTTGTTGGAGGTTATATTCAGGTTTGAAGACACGTCTCGGTCATGGTTGTTGGAGATTTAATAAGAATTGACAGAAATATGAATGCAACCAGACAGAAACTTATTCTCATGAAATTTCTTTAGGTGGCCGTTTCATTGGCCATGGTTTCATATTTCAACATAACAACGATCTGAAACACACTGCCTATGTTGTTAAAACATATTTACAATGCAAATAAGAGTGGACTGCTAGATTTAGTAGAGTGGCCTCCACAAGGTCTTGACCTTAATATTATTGAACATGAATGTTACTATTTTGGCAGAATAAAAAAATGAACAGCAGCCAAAACCAAGGATGGACTCTGGACAGCACTTATAGATGTATACAGCAACATTCCAGCTGATATTATTTTTAAATTACCAGAAAACTTACCAAGATATTTTCAATCACTCAGGAAAGAAAGAAATGAACGCACTAAGTATTAGTATACATAATCTTTATTTTATCACTTTTATTTTGTCTATTCTATAATATTCATTTATTAAATGCTTTGTCCCATTAGTAAGTTTTATTTATTTCTGCAGTTGAATTCATGAATAAAAATGTAAATGACCAAAGACTTTTGGTCAGTACTGTAAGTCACGAAGGTTTTCCACCCTCTCTATCGTTAGAGGGTGATATGAGCTTTTGTTCTTTCAGTGAAGTATTTACTTTTTGTTGGTGATTTTATCTTATAGTTTGTGCTGGTGGGCTAGACTTGCTTCGAACCCACTGCCTGTTGGTTGGTAGTTAATGGTCTGCTCGATTATTTGGCTTTCTTAGACAACGAGGAACCAGAGGAAAGCAGCTGACTTGTAGGATTATTATTTAGTTGAATTACTTGAACTAAAGTGATGGAAAATGTTCAGGTCAACGCACAGCTTCCTGCATATATAACACATTACCGAGAACTCCCCATCCTTATTTTAAATAGAAATGATGATCTTTTTGAGAAGCAGTCGGAAGACAGAAACAAAGGGTTGGTTTTGGGTATTTCCTTAATCTTATTTGGGGGAAAATGTCCCACATATTTTTTTTTTCTATCTCCAACATCGGGTTTAATCCCAAGAAGAACGTTTTCACATCGAAACAGCGTTCAGTACGTATCCCTATTTTTGGATCGCTTCAGTGGCGTGAGTTGGTCTCGGCATGTTAGTTGCTAAGCTTTCGATATATTATCTTAGCTCATTGCACCACTGTGGCAGCGTCGCTAACCCGCAAAAACCTCTAATCAAGCCAGGTAACGTGTGCACTCAAAAACTGTCCGAACAGTCGGATTTATTAATAAGTAGCTGGGCACCTGGCGCTGCACGGGTTAAATGGCTTTAGGCCGACCTACGGTAGCTTAAACCCACAGCTCAGGTTCTGAAGGATCCACACCCAAGATTTGGGGTCTGTGGCTGCTACGATTTGACCATGAAAGAGTAACAAACAAACAAAAAATATGTACTAGATACGATTTTGATAAATTACAGATAAACTTTGATTATTCTGATCTAATATGTAGAAAAATAATTGCGTGAAATTTCCTTATTTATAAATCCAAACAGCAGAAGGTCAAGGCCGTTTTTAATGTATCAACAAATTAGGTTTATCGGTCATGTTCAGTGAAAAAAAGAGGAAGAATTTGCATGACAATTATCCCGTCCGGTTCTTTAAATAAATTTATTTTCTGAGAAAACTTTTACAGCCACAGAACTTCGATTAACCGTTATACGGAATCTATCAATAAAAATTCTTGATTACGATCCGATTGAAAATACGTTTTTTCTTTTTTTTAACGTCACCTGAAAGGAAGCTTAAAACAGTAATATTTTTACAAGGTATTGAAAGTGGCAGCATCCAAAACATTAATATTATATAATTAAATTTCTGAACTTTTGAGAAAGGCATACAAAGCATATGACGTGTGTTCGAGACAGTTTCCAGTTTTGAGAGAAGTGATTTTTGCCGGACTAATTGCCTTTACGATCATCACCAACAGCTACCGAAGAAAGTAACTTCCAAGGGAAATCGAGATTAAAAGAAAAAGGGCAAAAAAAGAAAAAAAAGGTAAAATCCAATTTTAATTTGCACGACGCTCAGAGGTAACGTATAAATCTTTAGCCCTCGACAACAACTGATGCTGGTCGCCCAGGCACAAGCGAAGACAAGATCCAGATATTATTTATTACTCTGTCCGCGGAAACGCATTTTTCTTGACGCGGAGAAGGAGGAGGAGGAGGAGGAGGAGAGGATGAATGATCAAAGTCGCTCACTTTCTTTGCCAGTCGGCAGAGAAGCGAAGAATTTCTCCGGGCTAATTAGCGCACCGACTTGGCTCGTTGTCTTTTGTGTCGGTGGCTTACAGCATTTTGTTGGAACGTAATTTGTTGGTTTAATGGAGGCTGCGAGATGCAACGATGATTCGTCGCGTGGACGGACAATAAATCTCATCGGCACGGAGCAGTCGTGCGAGAAACTGCAGACTCGACACCGATGACAGTTCGTCGAGAAGAGGATGGAGAGGGGGAGGGGATGGAGCGATCAATGATTTGTGAAAATCGATCGCGCCCTGACGGAACGAGCTCGAATTTTAGATAACAAGAAAACGCTTTATTCAAATTTCTATCGCGGCAACGACGCGGTCCAAGTTCAGTCCTTACTTCGACGACAGGCGATTCTAAAAGAGGACACAAAGAACAGGGCAATAACAACGGTTACTGAATTCTTTTATTTAGCTCTATGACTAATGCTCTGTCGTTGTTTTCTTTCAATGCCCTGCTGTATAAAATTATCTAAACTTTATGCTAAATCCGAGTAATTACAATGGGTGCGAAATGGACAATTATTTGTTGACTCCTTTTCTGTGTGTGGGTGGGGGGGGGAAGAGAGAGGGGGACTCGTTAGTCTACCGATGTAGTCAAGTTCTCCGTATCCCTCCATAGCCCGTTATATAGGATCGCGCTAATTAGCCCTCACAAATGTCGCCAAGATTCGGGGTCCGAATCGGCAATTCCCTGTTCCATCTCGAGTAGACCATAGATTTACATTAAGCTGTACTTAAAAAGCACCCATTTTGACACGGGAGTTAGGACACTGCAGTAAATAGACCTGTTCGTGACGTTTCTCGACATCACCGATCAGCCATCGGAGATTTAAAAACAAAAGAGGAAACTGGCTGTGTAGAGCACGGTATGTTTGGTAACTGTCGATGAAAAGCACCCCGTGAGTGTACCATTCCAACGGCTCGGATTCATGCAAAGTGAAAGTTCACCGGCTAATTTATTTTCCTGAGAAAAAGGTATACTACTGTTTTGTGAAGTTTTCACCGAACGTCGGTCCACCGACCAGCAGAACTTCTGAATGAAAGTAAGGTTAGTTAGCAGATAGCTCTCGGGTGGTTGACACTAACTCGGTACCGGCGATAATACTTCGTTTGTCTTGTGATAGCAGAAGCGGGAAAGAGTAGGTTATATTTCAACTCTTTTGCTAAGTGAGAGCTCCCGTGGCTCAGCTCCCGTCCGCTAAGTAGAGGATTTTTCTGCTGTTCACTTTGACCTCCACCCACCAAGTGTCGCGAATTATCGTGGGTGCGATGCTGCCAGACCACAGTTGCCACTAGTTACCTGACTACTTCAGCTGGCTGCTATTGAGCCGATTAGACTAAATCACGTGTCTTTTATGTTGTACGTACTTGGAGCTGCTAAACGTTAGAAGTTGACTTAAATGACTGTTGAGTGTAGATTTGCTGAAAATATTAGTGCATTAATGATCTTCAGAATGACTTTATGCGGAACAAATAATTTCTACTTTTAGACGTATGCATAATATGTTTTAAAGCGATATAATTTACTGGGGGGCAGCTACATGGTTATCTTTTAAACATTGTAATCAGTTTTTGAAAAGATACAAAGAACAATGATGCGTTTTTGGACACGTGGATGCAAACAATGATGTTATATCAATGCTGTTGTGCGTTATAACAGTTATAAGATAGCCAAAATAACCGCAGGAAATCTTCCATTTGTTATATGCGTGAAAATCTAATTTATTCATATACATTTTAACTTTATGCTTTTACTGAGGATCTTGCACTGATAATTATTAGCTCTTTAAAGAGTACACCCGGATATTTACCGGAAGTGTCTGCTGGTCCTGACAGAGTAATCCCGGAAATATTCGTTTGCAAGGTTTCGGATGCCGCAGGAAGCTTATATGGGGATACATCCTTCAAAGAATTGGTAAAGGCATGCAATTATTACTTAACTTGGGAAAAGGACAAAAATTGTTTGTAAAACTCTCGTAGTAGCCAATTGATTCGCATAATTTCGGGCAAGAAAAGTTTCACGATATTACAAATCGCTTAGCTCTTTAGGTTTCAGAGTTTAGGGGTAAAAAAAACAAACAAACACGTATTTTGTTAAACGTTAAAACGAAATTTTCTTTTAAAAAAATTAAGATTTAACTATTTTACTGTTAGACGTTTTTCTTTTAACCCTGCCACATCTCTAATTAAGTAAAATATGTAATGAACACAAAAATTGGCCAAATGTATACTTCAAAAACAAGAGAAAAAAAATATATAATGGATTGATAGTCTAAAGTATTTACTTGATAATTGTTATTTTGTTGAAATGGAAATAACTCATACGTGCTTCCTCTCAATTAGTACTCCGCCTAATTTGCCAATTACAATTTCTACTGTTTGTTCCTCAGCCGCCGGCAGCCGGCTACGCTCCACTTCTCAGCATCCTACGTGTGCAATTGAGTGAAAAACTGCTTCTTCTTTCACCAGTTCGAGTGAAATTCCAAACTAACGGACGAAATTAGTTCAGGTCTGTAACCTAGGAGGATTGATTTCTGTCGTGCAGGTATGCTGCGAAGCGAGTCTTCATACCTCGACACTTTAGGAAAGCGAGGTATCTTTTAGTTCTTTGCCGATCTCTCGGGAGTTTTCTCTTTGGTTAGTTTCTTCTTTTTACAGCGACTTCGGGAGAATTGCCACCCCAGACTTCCAAAAGGCGGCCGGGTGGGTGGTGGGTGGGAGGTAAAATAACCACACGAGGGTTGAAAAAGACAAAAAAAAACAACAACAACCAAAAACAAACAGAGAATACGTTTCGGTTGTCGCCCTTTTTTGTTTTGGAAAGAAGTCCGATGGCTTCATCGTCAGGGAAGGAGAATAAAACCGGACATCTTCTATTCCGAAAGCCGAGTAAGAAGATTAGTTTCCATAACTGGGACGAGAACCGTCACATTTCTGATCATCGGTGGGCTCTTATCTACATCCATTTATCTAGAACTCTACATACAACCAACACTTTCCACAGCAGAGGCCCCCGTGCCCCCGACTTCAACTGTTCTCTTCTAAGTTCGAATCATTAGCCCTATTTTTAAATACATTAAATCAGTAAAATCTGAACCTAAAACCTTCCTAAATATAATAGTTTTCTTAGCTTAATTAAATAGAATTCATCATAACCTTTGCATACCTAAAACCTAAATGTAATAAACCGACAACCATGGAAGCGAATTAATTTATTCTGCAATTTGGCCGGGAGTCGGTTCAGGTGTTAAAAGGGGTTTCCGGCCACCGGAACGGTCAAAGGAAAAGGCAAACCTTTCGAACTGAACCGGAAGCTCGGTTTTATATTGCGAACAAACACGGCACGAAGGAAGACTTTCTCTCTGACGACCACGCCGGGAAAAATCCGTTACTACGATCCTACTGATTAATTAAAATGGATGGATATTTAAAAAAAGGGTCAGGTCCATCTGTCACGAGACCCACCGCCATCCAACAGATGGCAAAGCCCCCCCCCAATCCGGCCTCTTTAAAGAAAAGAGGGAAAAAAGTTTCGTCCGTTCGCAGAAACGTTTGGATATTTTAAATTTAATTCCGCGATTCACAGAAAAAAAACTTTCCCTTGCGCATCACCGCGCTATACATTTGCATTTTACCATCTAATTAATAGTCTTCCACGCGGCACGCTCAAGAGTTAACACTGTTTCCTGCAGCCTCACCTTAGAAGCGGCTGAGTCATCTGGACTGGCATTCCGAATATCTCTTCTTAAAAAGAGAAGACCGAGGGGTTACAGAAAACCTGGGACTTTAATAATAGAAGTAATCATGTGATTAATATTTTCGAAGGATGTATACATCTAGCTTAGGGCCATATTTTATCTCTTCTGCACAATATTATTTCCTACAAAAGATCAGAAGCCCATAAAAAATAAATGCTGTTTGTCTTTTTTTATATATAATGTAGCTAAGTCTCAGCCTCAAATTGTGTCACGACAGATATCAAGGAATTTGCTTTAATCCCCTGTCAACAACCAGAGGGTGGAAATATTTCAGAGTGCGGAGTTATTCCTCTTGCGTTTCTGTTAAATTAACCTTAACAATTTTTTTTTTAAAAAATAAGCTTCATTGTCGGTATTTAGTCTGCAAAGAATAGGTGTATATAAGCTCTGTCTATCTGTCAGCCTTCATAAGTACGGGCTGATAAACGCTACTCGGTCGTTCTGATACATCTCAAGCGATAATGTCGTCCTTTAAAAAAATTAAAAATTAGTTTATGTTAAACTGAGAAAAAGAATTGTACTGTTTCTTCCCAACACGTAAACAACGAATTTGTCTGTTTTTAAACATATACAGTAGTAGCCAAAATTATTGCCTGGTCTTTGTTTTTCTCACACAAATAAACTTGAAGCATACTTAACGTAGATTACTGCATCTGAGAATTGCATTGTTGTGACAGCTGTTGCAATTTTCGTAAGAAAAAATGCAAGAACTTAGATGTGTTTCGAAATATTGCTCCGGAAATATTAAAAGTACCAAGAACGCTTCGCAAAATGTCTATGGTGAAAAGTGTGCACACGAGAAGTTGTGTTCAGAGGGAGCCAAGTTACGAGTAGTTCTCCTCCTTTAGCTTGGCCAGCAACATCGATAGTTAAGAGGGAAGAGTCAGAAAGGTCGCCACTCCGTCATAGCACCTGTTCTCGGGTATCCAAATCTCTGCGATTTGTCTTGAGGGCCTCTTCTACTGACCTAAGAAGAGACTGAGGAAAGCACCGAGGAAAACGGTTGGCCGAAGGATGCCTCATCCACGGTCGTCAGCAACGAAAGAAGCCTCTCCTGATCAAGAAGATGCGCGAATGCCGTCCTGAGTGGGTTAACATTTTGCCAAGTGGACATGCAACAAAGTGATCTCAGATGAATCAAAGTTCAACTCTTATGGGTCTGAAGGAAAGAAATATGTCCGGTAACCGAAAGAGAGGTCACTGATCCACGAAGCTAGGTGATGTGGAGATGTATTTCTAGCGCAGTAGTTGTCGTGATTACTTTCAGAACTTGAAGAAACTGACTTCGGTGTTAAAGCAAACGGTGTTCGCTAGACTAATTCTACTCTTTTTTACAGGGCAAAAAGGGAAGACAAATTACTTTAAAAGCCACTGATTTTAAGTCCTTATAAATTTTTTCTGCAAGCTGCTTTGACGCTAAGACAACCATCATCTTCTTTATTTTCAAGTTTCAGTTAAAGGAATATCTCCAAGAGGTTACGATTTACCTGGAGCTTCAATTTAATCAAAAAATTGTTGAAGAATCACAGGGTTCAATATTGGCCAACGGAAGCCTTTCAATCACGCTCCGAAAGATGGGCTAGTTTGCCTTCGGTTTCACGAATCGCAAATCATGATCAAACGATGCTTCAGGAATACTGAATAGTAATTTGTTTAACGATATAACAAAGGATTTTTGCCATAAAAAACTAATTAATCATTCTTAAAATGAGTGAAGAATCTACACTAAAACATCCTGAGTGTAGTAATTTGTCACGGAGCTGCAGTTATTAGAATAACAGGGCAGTAAACTTCAATAGATTCTCACTTTGCTGTACCATTCTGACAAAAGAACTCTGACTTTAACAAAAAAAGAGGTAATTAGATGATAAATCAGAAGGAAAAACATGTTTACACGCCGCAGTAGTCAGGGAAAATGTAAACTTAAACAGCAACAAAAAAAGAAGTTAGAATTTTGAAACATTTCCGTTATTTAAAAAATATTAAACTTACACCCTTATATAAGAGAAAGATTAACATGATCGCTTAACTAGAGGTTAGCAGCCAGGGATCTTTCGTCTAGCGTTAGTGTTATTCTCAAATTGATTATCGTCATTCACTTCACTCGCCGGTGACTTATTCCATTCATTAACAGTTCAAAATCTTCTAACATCTAATTGTGCCAGAACCTTGGCAAGTTTGTAATCACGCTGCTCAGTATATTTTTTCTTGATCATATTCTCAAAGCACCTGATTATTTTGAAAACTTGTTAGGTTTCCTATTAGATTTTTTTTTAAAAAAATTCAGACGGTGGATACAATATTTTAAATACTTTAGCAAATTCCAAACGTTTAACATTTTTAAAATTCTATTAAATTCATGCCGAACTCTAATAAATCAGAGATTCTTATTTAAATAAGGAAGCCAAACTCGATCATTTTCAAGATGTAGGCGAACCAGGATTTACAAAACCGAACTTCCTTACTTTTATTTTTGGTTCCCCCCCTTAGTTAGTGCTAACGTTTTATTTCCGTTGTTTGAAACTAAAAGACAGTTCTTCACGCATGAGCTCTTGATTTACAATTACAATCACCCGAAGATCGTTCTCCTCAAGCTACATTTCCTAGTTTAGCATCACTGATATAATATTGATTAGAATTATCGCCCTTACCTGTTTGACGAGCTTCATGTTCTTTTTAATATTAAACTATGTTTTCCACTATACAGAATAATCTAATAAATTATTCATATTTACGTTAAACTATTTTTTTTTTTTTAGTATTATTTGCAGACATTTTAATATTAATGGAAACTACACAATCGTTATCATTTAGATAAACCAGAAACAATTCCGGACCCAAAACCGAATCCTGGAGCACTTCCCGAGAGACTTGGTTCGTTTAAAACCACGTTCTGTTTTCTGTTTCCTTCTATGCACATTTAAAGTGTACCAGGCACACGAGTATACCACAAGCTAGTATTAGGCAGCTTCAGCACGTCGCAAGACATCCCTCCGGTGCTGCCTGCAAAGCCACTCGCCCTAGAGCGAAGAGCGTAGCCGGTCCAGAGAAGATGGTAAATGTGGCTTCGTTCTAAGACATCGCAAAGATGATCGGCGACCACCGGAATAAGGAAACCGACTGCCATGGAAGGTGTGTGACGTCACATATGTTCGCTGAAGTGGTTTTGCGATGGATTCAAAGGATTGCGCCGCTGTCGTCCTGAAACATCCTATTTAATCCGGATACAGAACCAGCATAGCGAAGTGAAGCTTAGGTGTTCGAATTATGTCAGCCGACCCTGTAACGAGAAGGGAAATCAACAGTCATGAAAGGTAAATATGGCCAGGTATACGACATTACGCGCATGTAGTTCGTTTTTTTTTAAAATCAGATCTCCGCCATCGGATGCAAATAAAATAGAAAGTGGATCTCAACCTCCTTTACTTGATTACCTGGTTAGAAAGCTCCAGTCACCACTGCTGGTGGCCAGAGTGATTTAAACACAGGTGACCTGCTGCTGAAGTTCACAGTACGTAGTTCATTGTTTGAGGTCTTCAGATTCACGGTAGCACGTCGGCTACTTGCACTGGCTGCGGACTCGATTTGTCATAACCTACTTGGGACTAGAGTCGTTCATAAAGAGACGGTTTTTCTGCAAACATCGCTGTTTCAGAAACGATATCTTGATAGATGGCGTTGAGCAGCGCCACCAGTGAGGAAGGAACCGATTACAATCGCACTCAATGTGTCGTTACTATATACTCTGTTTTTCTATGGTTACAGTTGAACAATGCCATACAGGTCACACATCTCCGTATTCTACAGTGGGCAAGTGCAACTCAAGTCATTCCACATGAGAACTTAATTTTGTATACATTACAGTTTGGGAAATTGTTTTTTTATTACTATTATTCTTTAACCTTTTACAGGTAGTGATATATATATACAGAATTCTCCTTTATCAGAAAGTAGGACACTCGAACCATCCAGTTTGTAAAGCTCATAACAGAACTCCTTTTTTTTAGTTGCTTGAGGGCAGATTTTATTAAGGTATTTAAATTCTTGAAAATTTAAATTTCATCATGAAAACAGTTATTGCACCATTTTATTTCAAACTGGAGGAACAAGTGGTTGTGACGTAAATCAAAGCGAGCCAAGATTGAGACATTATATTAACTATTTTACCTCAACCATTAGTTTCTATCTTCCTGACTCTTTGTAACCTCTATATTATGTAAATGCATATCTATGGTTTTTGTTCCCAGAAATATTGATATACTCCGAAGTACATTCGTGGAATTTCTTACCCAATTTATGCACTATTGTTTCACTAATTTCATATTTGCTTAAGTATTTCCTTCTACAACTATATATATATATATACAACATAGATTTTTTTTTAAGTAAAATTAGTTTTGAACTCTAAGCAATTTTATTTTTAGAGTTAACTCTTTTCCCACCGAATCACAAGGTGGATTCTTTCTGGATATCTTCTGTTGAAGGTACACCAGTTACCGGTTAGCCGGCCGGTAGAGGGCGCATGCAGGCGAAGTGTTTGCCACAGCCTCCAAAGTCGATCGTAATTTTTTTCTTTTGCTGGTTTTTTTGGGGGGGGGAGTTTCTGCGCGCGCACACACCCGCACGGGCTTCACCAGCTTCCACACCACGCTTCCGGTGACGTCACAGGAATGAGTTTTCGTAGTGGTAGATACGCGTCATAGAGTCAGGGAGAACGGGTTTTCACTCGAGTTATCAGGGGCAGCTTCCGTTAGATGCGTCCGGCAAGAAGCCTTTGGCAGGGAAACCCCTACCAGACCTTTTATCTTTAGCCACGAGAGAAAACCCCGAGTCCCGACTGACGAAGAAAAGCGTGAAGGGGCAGGCTCCGGCGGCGGGTTCGAACCCTTTTCCCCCTCTCTTTATCGCTATTCTTAGGGATGGTCCCTGATTCACCATTTTTTTAAACTGTTAGTATGCGGCGGGCGGATCGGTGAGTAAACTTGTTCGAGATGTGTCGCCTTCATAGCTCAACAAACGTTTCGCCCACCTTAAAGTCTGCATTGCTCAGCTCAGGTATACGGCCTGTGACCTGCCTCATTAATAAAACCCTTTGTGACGACAGATCCGCATATCGCCTTAGCCCCCACATGTTTTGTTACGAGTTACAGCAGCACCAATTACTGTACCAACTGGTGACTCCAGGCTGCGCCAGGTGGTATAAATATGGAAAATAATAATTGTCACTGTGGTGATCGTGTCAAAAGTTTTGAATAACCTTTTGGTGTATATAAATACAATGACTTGTTGGAAAGTCGAGTTTTCATTTGCTATGCAATATTTTTAAATCTTGAATTCCAAAGCTTTATAAGATCACACCGATACTGTTCATCGAAATGGCATGTCGGCTTCTGCTGCATATGATGATTTGTGAGAACCTACCTAAAAAGAGACAGTATTCGTCAACGTTTCGAAAAAAATACCTTTCCTATCGCCGTCTTCAGGGTAGTCCTGGTAAAGTCGGAAAAGCTACTTCGGATACAGCGGAAACAGCCAATGAAAATCCGTAAATATCTTGGCAAGTACGTTATCGATGATACTGTACGGATAAAAAATAAGTTGAATGAGCTTTGGCTCAAGAAATCTGGTTCCTCCTCAATGTGTTGTTATCCTGTTGTTTAGAAACGAGAGAGAGAGAAAGATGGAGAGAGAGAGAGAGAGAGAGAGAGAGAGAGAGAGAGAGAGAGAGAGAGAGAGAGAGAGAGAGAGAGAGAGATGGAGAGAGAAGAAGAGAGAGAGAGAGAGAGAGAGGAGAGAGAGAGATGAGAGAGAGATGAGAGAGAGAGAGAGAGAGATAGAGAGAGAGAGAGAGAGAAGAGAGAGAGAGAGATAGGAGAGTTGAGATAGAGATATATTGAGAGAAACGAGAGAGAGAGAGCGCGCAAGAGAGATAGAGAGAGGAGATAGATCTATAGAAGAGAGAGAGAGAGAATGGAGAACAAGAAAGGGAGAGACAGAGATGGGAGAGAGAGAGAGGAGAGAGAGAGATGGAGAGACAAGAGAGAGAAGAGAGGAAGATCGAGATTGATTGATGGAGAGGATGGAAAGAGAGAGAGAGAGAGGAGAGAGATCGAAGAGAGAGAGAGAGAGAGAAGAGAGAGGAGAGAGAGAGAGAGAGAGAGATGGAGAGATAGAGAGCGACGAGAGAGAGAGAGAGAGAGAGAGAGAGATATGGGAGAGAGAGAGAAGAGAGAGAGAGAGGAGAGAGAGATCAGAGAGAGAGAGAGCAGCTCTCTCTCTCGAGAGACTCAGATTGAGAGACAGAGATCGAGAGAGAGAGGAGATCTAGAGAAGATGGAGAAGAGATGAGAGAAGAGAGAGGAGAAAGAGATGGAGAGGAGCGAGAGGAGAGAGAGAGAGAGAGGAGGAGGAGAGAGAGAGAAGAGAAGAGAGAGGAAGCTGATAGATGAGCGATTGAAAAATCTAGATCTAGAGAAGATAGAATGAGATAGAAGAGAGATCTCTCTCTCTCTAGATGGATAGCTTGAGCATTGCTGTCCCGAGAGAGCGCATCGAGCGAGAGCTGGCGCGATCCTCGCGCTCTAGATCTCTATAGATAGAAGAGACGCGCGCGCCAGATACTCTCTAAGCTCTCTCGATCTGATCTCGCTGGCCCCTCGGATCTATATCCTCTATTGTCGGCTAACCTCAACCGCTCGCGAGAGACCGCTCGCGCTCGAGATCATCTGGCTCTCTCGACTAAAAGATGTAGCAAATGAAGAAGCATCTCTGTATGCGTGCTGAAATTTTCTGTTCAAGTGTGGAAAAATAGTCAGAGAAGGGATATAGTCATTCTTCGCGTAAATCTCAATTACTGTCAATTACTTCCACATCTATTTCTTAATTGTTAACGTAGCAGAAAGGAAAATGGTTGATTTTTATAATAATAATATAATAATAATAATAATAATATAATAATAATAATAAATAATAATATAATAATTCCTTAAAATATTCTTCGTGAGGCGACTTTTGCCGCTTCATTCATTTTGCCAATAAAAGGTTTACGTTCACAATGTGTGTATATGTATATAATTTTCTAAAGGCTAATTCTTATAACTGATATCTGTATATATAATAATAAATATTACTTTGAGGTTCTAATTATTTTCCAACGAAGAAAATAAAACAATTGGATATTCTCTGCCAAATACATAAAAGCTGATTTTTAGTAATGAAATGAATCCACGATGATTATACAAAAAAACTGAAATGATTATATATCGAACCTCGAATTATCTCAGAGAACCGGGAAATAAATTTAATACTTTAGCAGAGATAGGACGAACAACGTCAACCCCAAAGTAACCCTATCCTCACTCTGGGAATTGGTGTCTGGGGACTACAAACAAACCGATAGAGGCCGCTGTGGTCACTGGTAGTCACTTTATTGGATGACCTGGTTAATTAAATGCTATGACTTCTCCTTTATTGGGGCTACTTTCCTAAATCACTTGCGAATTCCTTGTGGTCATTAGGAATCAGCACACAGATAGCTGATGATTAGATATGTTTTTATTACCAGTTCAGTTGGGTTATTTTAGTGTTTATAGTGAGAAGATCAGCCAAACAACATTGGCGAATTCCTACTAAAGCGAAATCATTTACCTGGTCTCATAACTGCCTAAATACCAGTTTCTTGTTATTATAGTAATAATATAAGTTTATTTTCTTAAGAGAATAATATGATATTTTAATACATTTACCTTATTAATTTGTTTTATATCAAAAAAGCATTTCCTTAGCTCGTTTGTTTTCCGCAACAGAGCTTAATTAGAAAGATTTATGGTATATCTTTAATCTCCTAATCGACAAAGTAGTTTATCTGACCAGACCGCTCGCTCGCTCGGTCATTAGACAGGATGAGACATCAAAGACGATTTGACAAATTTTTCGACGCCGGGCCCGCACTAAGAGCTTAGCCATTGATGCGTGTTTAAAATTAGGTTTAAAATTAACAACTGGTGTGTTTAGCATTCAGGCAATACGCCATGTTCACGTCCCTGGTGTTGGGTTTTGTCTATTCGCTTTATTCTATCAGGCGTTCTTCGTCACAACCAAAGCAAACCGACATTTCCGTCTGTCTGGTGTAACTCTTTGCCTACCGGCAGCGCGGAGAACTGAAATCGTGCAGGTAATTGATTACCAGTTCTACCAACGTATTCATTATGGTAGATAGTAAAAATAAAAGCTCGTTTCCGAATCAAACCAACCAACGCTGATTGCATCTGACGAAACACGATTGAACTTCAATAAAGTTAACATTTATATCTTACTGCATTTGGCACTTATTTATGGTAAATATACAAAAGCCTTAGACACCTTTTAGGTGCTTTTAATGGAAAAGTGCAGGAAGCATTTCCAGCTGCACGATCAGTTCACAGGCTCAGTCCGTTTGCTTTATCTGTAGCCGCACAAAAATATGATATAATCTTTTAATTGGAAACCATTTTCTTTTTAAACCAGAAAAGGTTAATTTTTTTCTAAAGGAGAGCTACTTCTAGAATACTCCAGAAGTATCCATAACCAAGCCCGGGGGTCGGGTCAGTTCTTTCTCATAGGATCATTCTATTTAAATGGATATTCTACAGGGGAAAGAAAATAAATAGAAATATAAGCATTTCTTTTAAATGATTTATCTTTTCCTAATAACCCCCCCCCCTTTTTTTTTTGGTATGTGACAAAAATCAGGGCAAAACCATCATATGGTAATTAACATTAGCAATCAAAATCAATTCGATAATTTGATACGTCTCTTAAACTATGGCTTAAGTTAATTTAACCGAGTCAGCGAAGATCCCTCCATTATCCAAACGTTCTTCTCCGAACCACTGTGCGGTCTTCCTTCCTCATTGGCATACATCGCAAACATGGCGTGATCACACACAACACACACACACACACACACACACACACACACACACACACCACACACACACACAGAGGGTTAACCATTCTACTAACAGACATGAAATGTCTTCCAATAAATTGAGAAAATCAGCTCGGTCGATTGTTTCATTCTCGGGTTTTTCTGGAATTACTTAGCCGCGTAGCCATTCATTCAGAAAGTAAGCTTTCTCAAACAAAGTATAACACACACAAAGAAAAGAATTACAGCAAAGGGAGATAACTGGCTATACCATGCTCCCTAATTATGAGTTTGCGATCACCTAGGATCCTTATTTTACCATGTAAGCTGCCTATTCCATGGCCAAGCTATCGAACCTGCAAGTTAATTAACTAAAAACATGATGCCATTTTTAATACTGACATTTAGGCCAAGAAAAACGATGTTTTGATACCAGTAAGTTATGTAAAAATATGTAATACTTGGTATACTATCGACAAACAAATATCCAAACGGATGATTTATTTTTGTTGTAGAAATAGTTAAAACTATTTTAAAGATGCCTGAAGCATTAAATAATGAAATTATGGTGTTTATGAGCGAGAACGATTAATAATTTAAAAAAAAAAACATTTATTAGATATTTTTCATATATTCACGAAATAAACTTGATAATTACCAGTAATATTCAAGTTTTCAGATATTATATATAAAAAAAAAAACATCAACCAGAACAAGTATTCGGTCTCCTCATCGGTAGATTAGATTTTAATTTCAATATCGTTCGGACTTTTTGTTGCATACTGGAGATAGTGAATACTAACTGTGTTTTTTCTTAGATATCTCATAAAATCTTATCCTACTTGTAATTGCTTTTTTCAGATAAGTGTTGTTGAGATCAATCATAATCTGGAGCGCATAAATTTACGAGATATATTTTGTAAATTGTAAATTTTATCAAACATTTGGTTTATAGTATATACTATCCATTTTATTAGGATCTCTGAATCCTTTCAGACTTGGCCTAACCTGAACTGCAGATCATACGAGTATTAGACTGATCACATTAGGTCATAGGTGAACCTGCAACACTATACATGACTTGGACAAGCACTTCAGTCAATCTAACAAATATTGGGAAAGGAAAAGATATTCAGCGTTGAAAAGAAGTATGATAGTAACTTCACGTCTAGCAGATGCCACACTGTCACTGTTTAAGGTAGTTTCGTTACGAATTAGGTCTAAACATCGGTTAGCAGAGAATATCAGTAATGCCAAATGATGAAGAAGGTTGCTGCTACGGAGAATTGTGGCTGCAACCAAGTATGGACAGAAAGAGGAAAGAGGCAAAAGTAGTAAAGTTTAGACCAACTGAGTGACATCTGATGAAGGGCAATCTACATCTATTTTGAGTCGTACCTTGTGAGGACCATTGCAGTGAATGGACTGATAGTAGAAAACCACTGCAATATTCAGTGATCACAGTTACTAACATGAAAAGACATCTTGAGTGGTGTAAGAAGCTTAGAAAGTGGACCAAGGAAGAGTGGCAAAAAGTGAACGGGTCTGACAGTCATGCTTTATCCTTCTTTGCACAGGTGGAAAGAGAGACTTGGAAAAGGTCACACAAATCACTTTGCCCCTCCTGTGTGGTTCTAACTGTCCAGCCCGCTGGTGATAGAGTCGTAGTTTAGGTAATGCCATGCTGGCATACCCTGGGACTCTTGCTCAATGAATGTCTTATTTCCAATCAGTGCATCTAGTGATGCTTTGTGTATAAGCTTATAAGGATGGCTACTTCCAAACTAAAATGGTCCCATCAACCATGCTCACACAGTGCATACGTAGTTTGAGGAACATGGCGAATTTTAGGTATCTCCATGGCTAGCACAATCCCCAAATCTTAATACAATTAAGCAACTGTGGGATGAACTTAAAAAGTACATTTGCCATCATAATATTATGCTTAGCTCACTTCATGCATTGTGTACAATATTAATGAACGAATGGGGAAATATACCTGGAGACACCTTCCAGAATTTTGAGGATCGTACGCCACATTTAATGGCTGTTATTTGGACAACAAGTGGCCCAATTTTTTATTGGGTATAGGTCCTAATAAAGTGATCAAGCAGTGTGTGCACGTTTATATATGTTTTATTATATATCTGATACGTATTTTTGAATGTTTGTTTGTTACTCTTTCACGTCCAAAACATAGCATCCAGAGACCCCAGATTTTAAGTGTAGATACTTCAGAATCTGAGCAGGGTTTAAGCTGCCACACGGTTGTCTTGAAGGCTGCTTTTCAAAGGCTTATAGATTAAACTTAGTTCACTGCACTCATTCAGAATAGGTGACCTAGCAGCTTCAAATTATAATGAAGGTAATTCAGGATCAAAAGCCGGATCCAGAGGTGGCAGAGCCTGGCCTCAAAGGTCAACAAAGGCCATCTTTCAAGGTTCACATCTTCAGTCGACAAAATGAATCAGGAGTGATGCAGTTAATTCTAGGAGATACCAGGTCCTACAAACCTGCGGATGCTACTGCTGAAGTAGAGCAATTGGTTCGTTATGGGAGCTCCAATCCTGCTGCTAAGAAATTTAGATCCACCCAAGCTCTGCAGTGGCATAAGATTAACAATTAAGGCCCACGAGGCTCATGTTTTAGGGACAGCTATCATGACAGGAAGTCAAAGATGTTTTCATTCCAACGATTTCAATTATACCATATGATCTCCCCTTTGAATTAAAAAGAATCCAATTCTCTATATAACTCAGCTTTGAAACGACCATTAGTAAAGTACCCGATCACTGAAAGTTGTTGGCCTGAATTTGGATGGTCCCCTGCTTTTCCCACGGACAACTGAATTTCGGATGCTCAAGAGATGGCAAAAAAAAAAAACAAAAATTTGTTTTTGCTTTTCAATCCAAGGAAAAATTAAAGGCTTTGTCTATAAAGAGGCTCTTATGGAACAGTGTTAAATTTAAGTGTACAACTTATAGAATGTTAAGAAATGTATTATCAGCATCATTAAATGACTGTGTTTAAACAAGTAAAAATTTCTGTTTTTCAAATTGATATAAAACCTTTTTTTATGAAAGCCATTTCTTTTCTGGTGCATGTTGAGTACACCGGCTAGCAAGTTATAACATTTATTCGGATTTTATTTTATTAATCAGCTCTAATTTCAATACAGAAATTAAAGCAAATACTATAAAATCTATTATTACACTAAAACTACAATAGTTATTCTTTAAATAAAAAAAACTTATTTTGTCTCTGGTATATTTTTTTTTAAATTAGATAACAGGAAGCTGGCCTCATTTTCACTTTCGCTTTGATTTTCTCGTCTTGTTACATGCAGTACTTCATAGATCGGTTCTCTCTCGCTGCTGCTGGTGTTGTTGTTGATTATATACATGTCCAATTTATCTACGCTAAAATAATGATTTACTACTTTGTTGTTGGAGCCGTCTGTGACAAATTATATTTAAAAAAAACGTTTTGAGCGATACATCAGTTTTGAAAATGTTACGTGACTCAGACTACACAAAATAAACAGAACATTTCACTTGAATTTAGATTTATTTTCCCATTCTTTACTTCCCTCGATAAATCTGTCTCATCCCTGCTGCGAACCATGGCCGGAAGCCAATGAAAACTGGCGACTCTCGAAAACAATTAATTTATAGAGGGAGACAACTCGCCACAGCGAAATTGTATATTATTAGAATTCTATTAATATAATTATCAATAGTGAGTACTTACATCGCGAGTAATAATTAAATTATAAATACTTTTTCACAAAAATTCTTAGAATAGTATCGGTATAAATTATGGAAAATAAATTAGAAATTTCACTGAGAATTTTTTTTGCATAACTGTAAAGATCATGTGCAAATGCTAATTATATAAACAAAAATATGATATATCAAATACTAAAATACTAAAATTGGAAGAATTAGAAGGCAAAAATTAATGTTGCATGCAATTTTTTCTCTCTGCAAATTGCTTCTACCTGGATGGAACGTGATTTATTAAGTATAGAGTAACGTTTAGCATCCAACGGTATACCTGTATATTCTTGTTTGTTATTTTGTTACATTATATTATAATTACCATATTTGAAAATATCGATCATCAGTTTTTAAAGTTTACACAGCTATAGGTTCAGGCAAAGAATTATCTAGCGATAAAGTAGTCAAAAATAGTTTCTCTGAAATGCCAAGTTTGCGAGGATATTGTCTAAAAATCGTGGAGGAAAATTCGGTAGAAAGACTGACTCGATTTAAAAATAATAAAAGAACCATGGAAGAGAGAGACGGCTAACACAGAGAAGAAGAAGTTCTGCGTTGATAAAACTTGAGGAGATAACAGAAGAGAGAGAGAGAGAGAGAGAGAGAGAGAGAGAGAGAGAGAGAGAGAGAGAGAGAGAGAGAAGATGGTGAGAGAGAGAGAGAGAGAGAGAGAGAGAGAGAGAGAGAGAGAGAGATGGTGAGAGAGAGAGAGAGAGAGAGAGAGGAGAGAGAGAGAAGAGAGAGAAGAGAGAGAGAGAGACGCGAAGCAACGGATAAGGGATGAAGAAGTTAGAGTTCGCTGGTAAAAAGATTCCGAAAATGATGGATCTTGAAGCTAATCTAACATAATTATAAGTTAGCTTACAAATGTAATTTGTATAACTTAGAAGCAGGTTATGTCGCATTTTTTTTAAAAAAGGAAAATACTCGAGATAGCACCACAAACGACGTTTCGGCGAAGAGGGGCGGTAATGACGTCACCTCTTTCAATCACCTATGACGCCAGATCGTAGGTATAAGAGAACTAGGAGCTCGTTAAAGCGAACAGTTTATTTCCCCAGTCACTGCTCTGAATACTCCAGTTACTTCAGTTCTGTTGATCCAGCCAAAACAAGATCCCTCGATTGGCTTCAAATTGTTTTTTTTTTCCCTAACCTTGGAAATGCCCTAAATTAATTGCACTTAAAATAGATAGGTAACATAAAGAGAAAAAAACTCTTATGGTGAGAAAGAGATCGATGTTCTTCGGCCAAGAATCCTCCCGGAGAGAAGGCACGCGACAAATTTATCTCGAGGTTATTTTCGATGGTCCTAAATGTTCGGTGTATTTTAAGTATGCTTAAAAAATCATCACCCTCATCATTAATATTATTTATTTATTCTGCTCCATTATTTCCGTATACTAGTAATCGGTTACGTATTTTAAAAGAAAGAATTGACATTTCAATTTGCACAAATGCTTCTAAAAGCTTAACTCGTTTGTTTGTTTATAGATTCATGCTGGTTGAGTGTAATTTTTGATACATTATAGTTACTGAAAATTCATTACTGTAGTTAGATGTTTCGGGAAAAAAAAATGGTTTTGAACCGACAGATATTAGGCGTCTCGGGCTTGCAAATTTCTTCTATATACTTGTAATTTTCAAAAGACAAACGAGACTTTCATATTTGTAATTGCTTCCCTAATTACAGCCCTCCGAGCCTTTATTGGATGTTGTTGCGCCTTTCATTGTTTTCAGTTAAAAGAGCTCTACGATTCTAGGTTTGGCTGTAACGAAGGCGAGAGGAGGAAAAGAAAACAGACTTCGGTATTCTCTAATTATTTCGACTACAAGTAGAATTGTCGAAAAATGCGCTAATTAATTTGTAAGTCCACAAGGAGAGAACTGTTTTAAAATTACAGTTTGTGGCTGCAGTTCTTAACTTTAATCTGGTAAAAAGATAAAAATCTGTAAATGACTTAGCAAATAAAGGAATAAAACGAAGAATCAAACAATATATCTTGAAATTCAGTTTTATAGTGTACTGGATTTTATAGCCTTTTACAGTATTCTTCTATCCGGGAAATACGATTTTTTTCTCTTATATATATAAATAAAACAATGGATTTTAGCTTTTATTGTAGAACAGCAGGAAGGAAGGTTACTGTGGATGATAAGTAGCTTATGTGGGGGAAGTAAAAGCGCTATGTTATCCGTCAGCTATCTTCATTTAAATCTTTAGAAATAGCTATTAGTTAATCAGATTTTCGTGCCAGCGTGAATGGATTTCTTCATGACCCGACTAAAGCGAAGTATAATTATGACATCCAAACTAACGTCATTGTGTGTGAAATATAGAGGTTAGATGGAGACATTTTACTGCTGGCTGTGTTGTCATACAACTACAATAACCATTTAAAACAAATCTATTTTGATGCCCAGTATACATTTGCGTGATCATTGCGCCATTCCCCAGGTTGTCGCCGACTGTCCTCCACCTGTTCGGTCGGCGGGGCTACAATAGCATATTCTCGGGTACGACCAGATCGGCCAGGGTCAGTGCGAAGAATCAGTAATGACAATAAAACTTGATGCCAATTGACAACATCTTGCTGCAGATGATAAATAGAAAATGTTAAATGACGGTAAAACGAAGAATGTTAGCATCATCCTAAACATTTTCGCGCTTTTCCAGCCTGATTCACAAATTACCAAGTTTACTTTACCTGGACAAAAATCACAATTTCTCCAAAAGAATCGCAAAAGTAGACAACTTATCTCACAATAGAAGGAAACAATTTTTAAGAATTATCAATTATTCTAGACATCTCTTTTGAAAGTCGCGAAAAATGTGGTACAATTATGTAAGCCGATCTAATATAATTTCTAATTTTATTTATCTTTATTTAGACAGTTTAAAGCAGAATCAGAATTCCTCGTTGGAAGTGAAAAGGATCAAGGTAACATATCTCAGACGGTTGTACGTAGAGTGGAAAGTGCCTGGCTAAGCTGATGGACGGTGGAGGACAGACTGGGCGGGGTAACTTCCACCAGCCCCATTATTCCGTAGGTCTGGCGAATAATAGACCTAAATCTATCTATGGATAACACAACATCTTTCTATCTACAAGTTATTTCCTGGCCCCGGCTTCCGAAGTCAGAAAGAGCAGGATGGCAGTTTCTGTCAGTTTGTAGAAGATAGGGGGGACTGCCGTACTCACGATGTGAGACCACGAACCGGGTTGGAAGGAAGTTTGCACAAATTCCACATAAGCAAATTAATCTCTGGTTTTTTGTATCTTTCCACAAAGCTGTGCCTCTCCCCTAGTGGCCGGATAAGTGGTCAGATTCTTAATACTTTTGAAAGAGTTCCTTCTTCGTCGTTAAGTTGTTTCCATCAACATTTCTCTCATATAATCTTTAACGTTTCTTCACAATGCACAGACCTCTATTGTACTCTCATTAAAAGAGAATTCTCTTCTTGGATCGCGACAAGCTTTTAAACAATCCATCAATCCGAATATTGTCTAATACCATCTCGAACAAATGGAAAGCTGCCATTGTCTTGGGACTTTTCTTTAAATTCGTGCAGATTGAATAAGTGTATAAAGGAAGAAAGAGAAATCGTGATATTGTTATTGGAATCACTGCGTAGTCTTCTGGGACATTCAAATCGTTCTCAAGAGCCCCCCCCGCTCCCCGTCCACCCCGACTCTGCAGATTCGCTCTTCGAGATCCCCAAGATTTTTTTCCGTAACGCAAACCGACGAACGACGAATCGATTTCTGAAAATGGCGGCGAAACTGTGCAAATTGCTCTGAGCCAGGGAAGGGAAAATCCTACAGCGCCTTTAATCAGCTGGCATTGGCTACCTTCTCTCTCTCTCTCTCTCTTCCATGGGGGGAGGGGGGTTAACAATGTCTGAAAAATCTCCGCTGATTCGGCACTCACTTAACGAGCTCTGTCTTTATAAAAACGCCCTTCGAAACAAAATAAGGCCACGAAAAGAAGTATTGACAAGCGGAAGTTATTGGCTGTGACTGAGTCAAATAATGTATTCGATAACAATGCATGCTTTTGGTTAAATAGATTAGTCATTCGGCCGGGCCAATCCGCTGTGGACGCTGTCTGCCGGCAGACATCCAGACTGACTGACGTAATACACCATGGGAACCTATCTGGGGAAAACAGGAGAGTTAAAACTCCCCCCCCCCTTTAAGGTGTCGTGGGGACGAAATTAGTTTAGTATTTTCTTTTCGTTTTTAAAGTACATATACAGCCTGATCCGAAGTCGACAATTACCTGGATAGAAAAAGATTGGGCAGCCAAAAAACATATAGCAATGAGTTATCTGCCCCTTAACGTACAGAATGGTGGATTGTGTTCTTTTTACACGACAAACAGTTACCGGTGGTTTGAGTCGGCCGTGCTTTGTTCTTCTACCCAGCCTCCTGGCTGCATTATACTGCGCTTCTTCGATAATCGGCCAGGTGTCATAGGTATTTTGAGAAACGCCAGTTTGGCCGCGGGGTGGTGCGATGGACAGGTATTCTTCAGTGATGAATCCAGTTTTATACTGCACGGTCGAAAGAGTTTCTACCTGCAGAAATGAACGCCGAGTCCCCTCCTTAATGACTGATTTTATGAAAAAATTGTTAAAGTGTGGAAGAAATGTGTTAGAATCACCCTCGCTAATCCTGTGCCTCTGGAAGCGAGTTTCTACAGCGTCAGGTGCATACTGGGATATTCTGACCAAACAACGCATGGTCTCACACCACGTGACACACGGGTTTTCCGAATTTCCTGTACACCGACAATATCAGTACGCTGCCCTGGACTCATTTGGCGATTGACCGTTTTATTGGACTGAGGCAAGAGTTCAGAGCTAATGCGAGACTAACTCGTCGAACTCGAGTCAGCCATTCGACCTGTAAAATAACTTCCGTAGTTTTCAGCTCCGAGGGAAAATCAGCGTGAATTCGTTCCAAAGATCAGACAGGGCTAAGAGTATTAATGTTGTGGAATTACAAAATATTCGTGATGCAAGCCACACTCTTCGGCTGGGACCGCGGATCTGAAAAGGGGTCTATACACCCCCTGCGTAAACTGACCGGCATTTTGACTCCTTACAACTGTTGCTGGCGTACCGTTTAGCTCGCCACTATGACTACAGACATACGTTATAATATCGATCTATTTCCAAGTTTGATCAGTTTAAAACCCCAGTCACGTGTTCCTGTATTATCCCATAAACAAGGGTAACCTAACTTTTTTACATGTCGGATATTTCCAAACAGCCATCTGTATACAATGACGTAAGTAGGTGCACATCTATGGCAGCTAGTGTACATTTATATTTGTACAAATAGTAGACCATTTAAATTACGCACATTTGAGCTATTTATTACAACAATAATAAATATGGTGAATATTAAACATCACAGGCACGTGACACAAGTAAATAGACACTCAAATTTGAAAGAAAATCATCTATTTATTATTGAGCCGTAGTGGCAAAATATGAGTGGAGTCAATACTTCTCGGTGCTTTGGCACATTGCAGAGGATCAGCTCCACTGGTCTGTGGGATTATTGCATCGCATTCCAGGTATATCATCTGCATTAGGGTTCGGATTTACAAGCGCTGGTATAAAATAGCCCAGGTCATGCCACCGCTGTGATGCTCAGACCTTTGAGCAGGCGGGGTAAACTGAGGCAACATCTAACTCGTAGAAAAGACAGCCCACGATGGGTAGAAACCCCTCTCGGGGAACACTGGTGTTTGGGGCGGCTCAAATCGCATGTCCCGCGCACCACAGCAAAAAGACCGACGACCTGTTTTGTTGCTTCTCCTGAATGGACAAGCGCCTTCAGCTAACAGCTGAGGGTGGCGCCCACCCTGTGACTAGAGACGTTTCACCGGGATTTTACCAACTTAGCCAAATAAGCGCCCCCTTCTCAAAGTCCATCAGCGAACCCCGTAACCTCGGCCCCTACCTGTCCGCGCTCGCAGCGCCCTGGAAGCTGTCTGTCGAGTTAATGCGCTTAAATTACCGAGGTCCTGCCCCCCCTCAAGTTTTTTAAAAAAAAAAAGGTCTTTGCTCTCTTTATGCAGAATTATTATAGCAAATAAAGAGAAAACGCCTGAATTAAGGTGATGAACCTGTACCGGCGACACAGGTGAGTTAGCACAACTTTCCCCGTGAGCTCCGGAGACTTTTTCGCTGAGAGTTCCACGTTTATTTTTTGTTGTTGATGTTTCTTTTTGATGGAAGAAAGCAACAAGCGGACATTGTTATGCCTTCGGGTGCTGCTGCTGCAACACGTGACACCTGTCGAAAGAATAGTGTTTCGACGGAATACGGACCGGGTGGAGGGACCAAACAAACAACGGGATCGGGTGAAGGTTGTGGGAAGGAAGACTGTCACGTTCATTGGATGCCGGTGCCATTTGGGTCTCTCCCCACCGCCCCAACAAACCCGGGACCCGCCGCGCTGTCTGCGTCATTGTACGCCTTTTTGTTTCGCTCCCTCTTCCAGGGTGATAGAGCTCCAGCCCCTCCCTGCCGCCGCGATGACGGCGGAAAGCTGCAGGGGCCTCTTCAGTATCGGCGGGTCCGAGACGCGGCTACGGCGGTTCCTTTATCTGCCCCGACAATGCGCTGCGTGTCTGTTACGTCACGGGTGGCTAATGAACGTCTTGGCTACTACCATATAGCGTTTCGCTGACCCAGCCTCAAGAATAAAGGGCTGGCAGACATGTCCGAACCCCACAGAATGACCATCTGTATTTTTGGCGAACACGTGACATGCCCATTTACATTTTAAACGTTTTTCCGATGGCGAGTGTGGCTTTTCATGGTGTTACGATAATCAGATTAATTTCTTTTCTCATGAGTAAAGAGATAAAAGTGAATTTTCTTATATAGAAATCGCCAGCCGCTAGGTGGCGTGCACAGCAGTCAATAGTTCAAGCCACGGAGAACCCATGCAACTACTCGTGTTTATGTGAGAACACTGATATCCAGACACAGCCTTGTTGGAAAGTTTATGCTAGATTTTCTTCTATCACATTTCGGATGCTGTTTCTCTTTTATATAATAGACAATAGATTCCAGCATTTTCTTTGTCCTTCTAGTCAGTTTCTTGCATGCTGGAGGATTACATAAAGATTTTACTTGACTTCCATATCTTGCAGGGTAGACCTAATGGAGGAGACCTTTTCACTTATTCTTTGATGCTCGACACATAATACATAATACTACCTTTCATCTTTAATGAAATATAAATACCACGTTTGGTTAGTTTTGTCAGCCTTTAAAGATACAGATCAATTGTTCAATTATTGATTTTAGTGGATCTTACGTAGTGTATTCTTGATGCTCTTGACTCGTTATCCAGTTGACATTAAAAGCTATTTATATATAAAGGAACGATTCCTTTGATGTGTCCAGGCTATCGATCTAAGTGTTCAATCGATATTCCCAGTCGGCTCATGGGGCTTCTTGAACTAGGCATGGTAAAACAGAAATCAGAAAATGACAATCAGAGTTCTGCTTGGGATCAAGAAATTAGCACTAACTTCTAAACCAAACCTTACCTAACCAGAACCTTGTTTAAAAAGTCAAGATTGTCACCCATTAAATGTTATTTGGTTATTTAAATGATTCTGAAGTGTTAAAAATGTATACGGTCTTGTAACAGTGATATATTGTCGAAACTGGTCTATGTATTTGTTTTACATCACAATGAATAGTAGTAATAGTGGATTACTGATTAATTGGTATTCTTAATAATAATAATAATAATAATAATAATAATAATAATAATAATAATAATAATAATAATAATAATAATAATAATAATAATAACCAGTTAAGTGCTACTTGATAATTAAATATACATGTTTGTATACCTACGGAGCTACTATCGTGTAAAATAATTGTATATAGTTAACACTGATATTAATAAAAGTGCAAATAAGTTTGCCTATATTCATTATGTACTTTTACAATCGTTTTGTACATTATTATTACTAAAATAAAAACATGCTAATTTGTTCAACATTTTTATTTTAAATTTTATTTTCTCAATTTTTTTTAGAAATAGTGTTTGAATTCTCCTATATGTGACCTTTGGGTGGGGGGGGTTAACTATGCAAGGAGTAAATTTGCAAAGTTAAGATCGGTTACTATTTTAACCTAAAAATAATATATACGATATGAGGAAGGTGGTTTTTTTTCTCTCTCGCGTTCATGTTCCTTTATTTTACTAAATGTGCAAAATGTATATATATATATCGTCGCGCCATCTATAGGCGAATTTATTGCGCGCCTGGATTTTCTCCAGATTATCAATACTTTCATGATGATGGAGTGAAATAAACGCACTTTTCTTACATCGTTTTCATGGCTGTGTCGATGGTACTTGATATTGACTAATTGTAGTATATGTCGACGGTGTCTATGGCAACCGGCTGTGGCAGTGTTCTCGTTATCAGAATGGTTAGGCGGTGACTTCTCTCTCTCTCTTCCTCTCTCTCTCTCTCTCTCTTCTCTCTTCTCCATCTCTCCTCTCTCTCGCTCTCCTCTCTCTACTCTCTCTCTCTCTCTCTCTCTCTCTCTCTCTCTCTCTCTATCTTTCTCCATCTCTCTCTCTCCTCTCTCTCTCTCTCTCCTCTCTCTCTCTCCCTCTCTCTCTCTCTCTCTTTGCGGTGGTTACAAAAACGAAAATGAATCTACAGCGATCTGCCCTGAATTATTATTATTATTAACATTATTCCTGTTGTTATTCAAGTCGACCTTCCCTTCCTTCGGGCTGTTGCGAAGAACGATCCAGGGAAGTTGGTCGAGATGGCGCGCCCACCTAACGGCCTTCGGAGAGGTGTGGCGCCCTTACCCGTTCTGCGTACTTGTTGGGAGCGTTGGTAAGGAAAAATGACTCCGCCCACCGAGAAACAAGCATGGTTTACCTCGATCTAGCCGTGTTTTAATCTCTCCCTCCTTCCCTCTCCGCAACACGATTTTGGTCTTCAGCCTTCGGGCCATTATATTACCCTGGTTCTATATAGGTGTCTCTCCTCCGTCGCTTTATTGCTCCATCTCATTTGCCAAGAACATTAGACTCTAATCAACAAGGCCATTATCTTATTTATAGAGAGACTGCATCTCCCGATCGCTCAGCAGATTGAAACAATGCATCGGTTTGACCTGGATACGAGCAGGCGAGCCGAGACTGACTTACGTGCTCGCTACCTTCAGGCTGCTGACAAATCACATCTCTCTTTTCTTAAAAATGAACAACAACATAACAAGGAACTCGGTCGGTTCCGCTAGCAGACTTACTCGGAAAGTAAGTGACCGTCTATCTTTGGAAAACTCAAAACACCAGCAAGGATACTACCAAAAAAAAAACAAAACAACACCAACAATCGAACAAACTAGGATAGGGTGGGGATTATATTAGATATCCAGAATTCTAGAAGACTATGGAAATTGTCTGTGGCATGGAATTCGCAAGATCTGATTGACCCTTTGCATTGGAAAAATAGTTACGGTGAGAGATCACTGGCGTGGAAATCATCGAGAAGAACTTGCCTAAATTCTTGAACTTTGCCTAATTCTATTAAGAGCGCCATCCACCTGTAGAGCTGGTAAACATTACCAAATAGTATTTTGGATTTTTCTCCCCTTCCTGGTCCATCGTTCGTGTAGCTCTTCTGTTGCAATCGTGTATTTTAGTTCAAACGATCGTAAAAAGTGTGCATTTGTTGACGTTATTAGCCCATAGCCGCTACAAATTGTTACGGCAGGTAAGTTTAACGCGAAAACAACACACCTGCAGCGAATGCTCGCACCCTCTGGCCTCGTAGCTGGGACGATTTTTCAAAAACCAAACTCAGATACTTCTGGAAAGAGGAGCGAAGAATCCGGGAGAAAACTTGGATTACGCAAAATTTCCGCTTCAGGTTCTGCGGGTTGGTGAAACTTTAATTTAAAATCGTTTTGATTGGTGGCGGAAAGAAACCGGAAATCTGGGAGAAAAATGATGCCAACAAAAAGTATTTTAAATAAAAGGAAAATAAATAGACCAAAGCGGTTTTCTTAGGCGAAGTTTGATTGCTCACAAAGACATCGATAAATCAGGGTGTACTACCGCCGAGCTCTTCTTTGGTTCACCAAAATCAACAATAATGTTTTCGTTTTAAATGTGGAGACAGAGAAAACAATGGTGGGGGTCATTAAGAATCTCTCTTCTATTAGTTTGCAAAACGTATAAGAGTTTTAAGTGATTCTGTACAAATCAATTTGACTGTTACCATGGTAACTGCTCCACGCGTGAGTACAAGACGGGTGGGAACAAAATGGCTGAAATGGCTCTACACACAGCAGGTGTGGGCAATATGGTCATAGTCAGCTTTAAGTGGAGTAATTAAAGAGGTGTCAATTAAAAATATATCACCGATAAAACAAGTAAGTAAAGCACGTGATATAAGATTATATATACTCAGTCTAGCAGGATGAGCTTTAACAAAGAATGCTTGTGTAAGCGATGCCAATGATGTATCAGTGCTCAGTCCGACCGCTTCTGCGCTGACGAAAGACGTATAGGAACTGTCCCCGTACAGGACGACTGTTCGTTACCAGCGTGAGTCTCGGTGATTTCTGTAACTGGTCTACGAATCCGTTAGCGAACGCACCGTTCTAAGCTTCTACTTTCTATCTCTTTATATTTCGAATACATTTACATATCTATTTTTCGGGAAAAAAAAAAAAACAATAACCGGAGCAGACCGCTCGGTTCGGCGAACTTCTCCTCCTCCTCCGTCCGGTTTCCTCTCACATCCGAAAAGCGAGAACTTCTAGCGGCGGCCTTCGGCACTGAGCAGGGAGTCGAGCAGCCCTCCATCGGTAACACGATCCCTCGTCTCGTATCCGAGGTGTGGGGAAATAGCTACCGGAGAAGCGTGCACCGCCGACCGTAAACACCTGGCCAGCAGGTTTCTGCCACGCCCTAACAGCATCACTTGAACTTAGATTCGATGGCTGCTGAGTTTGAGCTTTGTCTTTGAGCCGCTCGGTCGCATAGTAAATAAACGCTCCCTCTTTCTCTCCCTGTTGACTTATTTCCACTGCATGTGTACACCTCACCTCCTCCTCGAATGAGTACGCCGTCGTCGGCACATTAGGCAACCATTAGAGAAGTCCCCTAGCGGGGGGTTTATAAACCAAGCGGAAGTTAGCCGCACGCCTACCGTAAAAGGTCCCTACTAGAATTCTCCACTTCTCAGATGCGGGCGGAAACCAAAGAGCTCAGAGGAATTCTACGCAGCGGGCTTGTGAACACGCATAAGTAAATAATGAAAGTGTGAAGACCTGTTGGGGAAAGTCGTCACCATTTTAGTGATGTTATTTCCTCTGAACACAGCTCAAGCGCACAACCCCCCAACTCTCGCCTTTTATTCTCTGCTTTTTAACATCAGCTCTTTCAGTTCTCGCACCCAAACAGCGAGGACTGCGACGAAAACGGCACAGAGTTGCGTGGCTATCGGTTCTTTGCTTTATATCAGTAAAACAGGGATGACGATGCGCACAACTCTCGCCATAAATATAATTAGTTCTTTCTTATCGATACTTCGAAAATGCAATCCCGTGATTTTTTTGTACTTTTTATAATAATAAGAATAATATATAATCATAATATAATAATAATAATAAAGAATAGTTTTATGGCTAGAAAGTAAAATGAAATGCTAACAGTGTTTTTTGTTTATTTCCATTGCATAAAACGTTGGTTTGGACTTAATACACGAGATGCAGCTCCTCGGTCTGATATACAAGACGTTGAGAGAGAAGAAAGAAGGTTTTTTTTTATGTAATTAATTAACTTTAATAAAAATGCTGACTAATCTTCCATTCGTTTTGTTATGCAAATCCTTTTCAAGCCGTCTAACTTTAAGTGTGGATCAGATGTCCGCTGCCATAGAAACCGGGTACCCGTTGCGGCGTCGGGGTTAACGCTAAATAGCTGACTCTCCATGCACCCGGATTTATTAAGCCGTAAACTTCCTGCCCCTTTAAAGCCCTATCTCTCGCGCGCGCTGAACAGCTATCAGTGGCCCCCTCGTCAAAGCTAAACGTTCACACGCCCAGATTTCTAAATGAAGGTGTAAGTTAAATTCGGTGTATCGACCACTGTCTGAAAGTCGCATCGGGACCCGACCCGCGCGGAAGAGGGTCGGGGGCAGGGGTGCGTCTTCCGGCTCCCCGTCTTTTGAGGTATTTCAGCAGGTAAAGAAAAGTAGTTCTGAAGACAAATTAAACAACCAAAGAACGGTCTATTTTGTGCCTTTCTCGCAAAAATATAAAATAGATTATACGTTTATTTATGCATAAATTGTTTAACTATTAAAAAAATAATTAATTAAAATTGTTAAGTATTTAATTTAATATTATGGGGTGTAGTAATGTTAAGCAACTCCGAGCGGCCCTAGGAGCCTGGTAAATCGTCTGACTCAAACCTACTGAAGAAACCGATCTACCCGCTTTAAGGCCGAATCTTGGGTGGGGGGAGGGGTAATAAATACTCTGAAGGGTCGGCCGACCGACGACTAAGCGAGTACACATTTAAACCTGCTAACCTGTTCCACAAATCCATTTCTCTTTCTAGAAATTTCTCATCTATAGTCATTATTCGCAATTTATGAAACTGCCGGAAACTTAGCGAAAGCATAATTATTTATGCCAAAAAGAACTGGCATATTATTTAACTGAAGCTAAACCCTTTTTATTGTCGGGAAATGAAACGAACGACAAAAAAGGAAGAAATGAAATAAACATTTTATTCAGAATAAATGAAAAAGTAATAATATATGGGAGGAAACTATGGCAGAGTATTGAGAACAGTCTATAAAAATGACAAAGTTATTATTATTATTATTATTATTATTATTATTATTATTATTATTATTATTATTATTATTATAAGTAATATTACTTCAATAACAGAATAAGTAAACACTATTTATAGTAAAAAAATTCATTTTAAAGTTCCAAATTTGAGCAAAGAAAAATACTATAATAATAATAATAATAATAATAATATCATCATTATAAAATGCTCTCTCTCTTTTATCGCTCTCTCTCCCCCCCATCTCTCTCTCTCTCTCTCTCCCCATCTCTCTCTCGCCCCATCTCCCTCTCTCTCTCCCCATCTCTCTCTCTCTCTCTCTCCATTCTCTCTCTCTCTCTCTCTCTCTCTCTCTCTCTGTATAGATGTTACTTTAATCCAGAATCATACAAGAAACCTGTTTAAAAACAATCAAAACAACTAGAGCTGGAAAGGAAGGATGCGGTAGGAAATCCATCCCAGTGTTGTTACACCTGAGCTAAGGTTTGTAAGTAAATAACAGACAGCAGGAGCGAGAGAAGTCCCAGCTTTTAAAGGCGTTAGGAGGAAAGCGTAGAACCGAGTTCACTTCCGCATCGTTTGGCCCCCTAACCCTGCTCGCAGCCCCAGAACTGTTGTGTGTGTGTGTGTGTGTGGGGGGGGGGACAATAATAAGGATAACGCGAATAGCGGATAAGGTAAATATTTGTTTTATGCCGCTGCACGCGGAGTCAAAAGCTGGGCTCTACAAGAATTTTAAGTGGCTCTCGCTATTGACGGGCGCAGCACCGACGACAATAAGACACGTTCAAGCGTGGAAGGGGTGACGGGGCCGTGCGCTCGCGCTTTGTACGCCCTACTTGTAGGACCCCGTGTTATCGTGTCAAGTAGGGGTCTGAAACCAAACACAGCCTCCGGTTTGGCTTGCGCAGACGTAGGAAGAGACAGCGAGCGGTCCGGACAATAGGCCCCGCTTTCTTTCCGCCGGGGCGACGCTAGGGAAGTCCGTCTCGCGCCGAACAATGGCCCTCAGAGCCCCCTGGTGTCCCGCAAAGAAAGCAATCGCCGCTCGGGGTAAGGACTCCGGATAACCCGCTCCGTCGGACGGGGTGCGTGCAATTAATCACGAAGCCGACGAATAATGCGTCTTATTTCACCGGGGCTTGTAGGGGCGGACGAGATGACTTGGACCTGTGGCTGTCCCCCACGATAGGGCTTCTTCGCCGACTTACTGGGCCGGCGGAACACTCGTCGCCATCCTTTGTCTGGCCGCTCAGGAAACACGAGCTCGGCCCCCCACCTGTTATTTCGCTACAGCGGCAGAACTTCCATCCCTGACATGCACAACGACCCCCGGTTTCCACTGCTGCGTCCGCATCTTCGGGATCGGCGATTACATTCACCTCTGAAATTGTGCGTCCAACAAAAGAGTTATCTCCCCCCCCCTACCCACCACCGAACGAACGAACGAGCGCTGTCCGATAACCTCCCCGTGATGTAATAGAGCCAGTCGGGTGGACGTTGGGCATTTGTTTGTACATCTTACTACTATAGACACCCGGAAACGGGGAAGTTTCAGGGGTGGGGGGGCGAGAATTTTAAAAGAAAATAAAAGCTTTCCTAAACGTCTTTTATACGGCCGTTCATCCGTTTTGCATCTGAAAGGAAAAAGTCCAACAACAAAGCAAGATGAATAGACAACACCCCGGTTAGCATTACTATTATTGAAATAATATATTCTTTAAGTTTAAAAAAAAATAAATATATATATAAATATATAAATACGGCCTAATTTACGTTCGTTCGTTTGGCGATAACATCACAAAAAAATTGCCGTAATTTATTTCACGGTTTCTTTTGTTGTTTCCGCTGTCGGTTTTTAGAGCCGAATGGCGGCAGTCGCTAATACGCTAAGTCGGTTTTCGCGGGCCAGTTGTCGAACTTGGCTTTTGCTGTAGTTTCCTCGGCTCCAGTTCCGACGCCTCGCCAAGACAGACGGTTGGAAGGACAAAGGAAGGGGGTGGGACAATGAATGCGACAGAGCCAAGTTTAAAACGGAGCATCTCTCATTAGTTTAGATTTTTTTGTTGTAGGATTCAGTATCACTGCGTTTTTCGATCATCCGAGGCCAGAGCCTGGTAGAATAAAAAAATGGTAAAAATTTATAATAATAATAATAATAATAATAATAATAATAATAATAATAATAATAATAATTAATAATAAATGGGCAGAGTTCTTGGGTTGGCCGTTATGCAGGGCGATAAAGAAGTCGGCATAACAAGAATCAGATCGTAATTTCGCATCGATCGCCCGCGGCTAATTCGACGACGGAACACCGGGGTAGCTCTCGTCACCGGTGATCAGGTTTTCAAGTGCCCAGCTCTCCAGCGAACCGTGAGAACTGACGAACGGCAAATTATCGTATCGATCCTGCGAGAGAAGAGCACCACTCAGATACGGCCAGTAAGGTTGTATCATTTTATTGCTCCAATATGCTGATTGGCTACAAGAGCGAAGTGAACGATAAAAAGTCTTAGCAATAGAAACAAATTCTTTCTGTTCTTCTTCTTCATCCTCTAGTAGTAGTTGTAGGTACTGTACAGAAAGGGGGGAAAAAATAGGATTTTTCTGTTGGTCAATAAATATAGAAACAGCAACAAGGAGACATGAACAATGAGATATCAACAGAGCTAAGATTCATCATACCAAAGATCTTGGCTTAACTTCTTTTTTAAAAAAACAACCCGAAATTTTTTTTTACATTTTCCGAAGGTTTCCTCTTTCTTCCGGTCTGTGGTGGGCAAGGGTTAACAGAAAGAGAAAAAAAAAAACAACAAAAAAACAAAACAGGGATGCTACAAGTTAAAGCTGCTTTTCCTTTTATCCTTCCTCGTCTTTCTCTGTTAGTCAACCATTTGCTTTAAAAAAATTAACTTGATTTCGCAGCGACCAATATTTTCTTAGGAGCGAACCAAAGAGAAAATCATCTCCCCCAAAACGTGGAATTAAAGGTCTCCTCTGCGGTGTGTGTGTGTGGTGTGTGTGTGTGCGCGCGCGAAAGGTTTTGTATGTACATACTTCATACCGCACAATGTATGCGAAATATTGTCCATGAGGAAATCTGCTTACGAATTATACTTGCATACATACACATATATGTATATGTATATATACATACGTACACTCATTCACAAGTTTATTTATTTCTTTGTTGTCCTCTTTTTGTTTTCTTTTTGCACTTTGTCCCGGTAAGTTCTCAACGTCGTTTATTATTATTATTATTATTATTATTATTATTATTATTATTATTATTATTATTATTATTATTATGTTTCCCCTGAGGTTTGTTATGGTTCCTCGTAATCCGTAGAAAACATTCTGTCAGTTGTTCATTCTCCAGATTACAGAGCAACACCTGGTTTTCACGCGCATCGTTATCATCATCATCATCTATCTCTTCATCTCTCCTCGTTCGGTAAAGCCAGGCCTGCATTACGTCAATAGCGACTGCTGGTTGATCGTGTTCTGTTGCTGCGCGTACCAGGAGTACGGAGACATGTACGAGGTAGGGTTAGTGGTTGTGGTGGTCAGGTCCGACCAGGTGGGCTGCGGACTGACCGAGGAGACGGGCGGCAGCAGCGACGCCTGCTGTCCGCTGGGGGGCTGTCCGTTTTGCTGTTGGGGCGTGGGCGGCTGATTCGCCTGCTGGGGCGGCGGCGCCTGTTGGGTGCCGTTCGTCTGTCCGGGTGCCTGCTGCTGAGTCGGAGTCGCTTGCTGTGGCTGCTGCTTCATTATCTTTTTGTACTTGGAGCGGCGATTTTGGAACCATATTTTCACCTGCAACGAGCAAAAAGGAGAAATAACGGATCAAAAGAAGGCGACGCTTCGACCGATTACCACCCCAACCCTGACAGCGACCGGGACATTAAAGAAGGGGCAGCTTACCGACAATTACCCAGCCTGAAAACAGCTGAAAAAAAGCAACAGGCACGCAAACGCCCCGTTTGTCCAACCGAGCAGGGCCGGGTTAGGGAGTAAGCATATTTCAAAACGTTTTGAAGGGGTCTCTTCGTGAAGAGCCGACAGCCACGGACCGGTTTAAGGCTCTCTCCGTCGGTTTCGTCACGTGACGTCACCCACGCTCCTGACAATTCCGGGCGGTTGTTAGCCGGCCCCTCGGAAACCTTTTGGTCTAACACGGATTTTTTTCTATTAAAAAAAAGTGGTTCGTTTCGTTTTAAGTTTTTTTTTTTTTGTTGTTGCTTTCTTGCTTCAGAGTAATTCCCTCCCTCCCTCCGCTCCCCTACTCACTTTACTCAAACAAGGATGTCCTGCTTTAATTCATCGGCAAATTGCTCCCTGAATAATGTTGTTGTTTGCTTTCTACTTTCTTCCTGACGGACGCGCGCAAGTTGCCTCCCCGTTGTGCACGTGCTCTATAGGCGAACCGGATGGACTTATTATACCTATTTATTTATTTTTTTAAATTTCTGATCTACCAGTTTAAAAGTTGCATCACGATTTTCTTTTGGTATTTTAAAGTGTCAACAAAGGAAAAAGAATATATATAATTAATTGAGTTAGACGAAGTACTGCTTACAACCCAGCTCAACGAAATCGCTTATGGCCGATAAATAAGTAACCTGCTCAAAGGGGAGAGAACATTTTAAAACACGACAAATATTGTTTTCTTTTTAATATTTTTAAAAAAATCCTGTATCTAAAAAGTGCGTCCAACTTAGAAAAATTATTTCAACTCCCTTTTTTTTTTTGGAAAAGTTTCATCGCTTTGATGATTTTGGATGTGTTTCATTTTGCTTTAATATCAAAGCACATCGTCATCTGGCGAGTACAGCACTGAACTTTGCCTGATTTGGTGGATGAACTAATGTGATAAATCACCTTTTTGATCACTCTAAGAATACAGCTGCTAACACCTACTTCTCTAAGGATCCCCCCAAGAAGATAGATCTTGCGTCATTGTCTTGGATTTATGGTCTGACAATTTTGGAATCTTTTCAAATGATTCCTACAAATGTCTCGTCTAAGGACACCCTCGGAGTCGGAGTGTCAGTGCGCCAACAATAACAGGTTAGCTTAGCTGGCCCAAGGAAGCAGGGGGGGTGGTTACTATGCAAGGCTTCCATTAAAAAGAAATATTTTTCGGTGCGGTGTTTTAATTAGTTGCCAGCCTTGCTATTAAAACGGCTACCGTTGAGCGATTCCGAAATTCTTTAATTTTGTTATCTTTCATTATTTCTTGACACTCATCGTCTGCTCGAGTGCTTATTTTCTTACAAGCACTTCTTCTATCAACTAGATCCTCTCTAAATCTGTTGTGATAAAAAGCAGTCGCGTCTAAAGCTTTAAACGGCTTTGATAAACATTTAGGCTGTTTAAAACAGCCAAGGAACTAGTGATAGAATAATTCGGACAGAAATCTCTCTTTAAATTGTCTTTAATAACTAATATAGAGAACAGGGAGAAGACCTTTACTATTTAGTGCCATGAGACTACAGCACTTGATTTAAAGGTGAGTGTTTGTCGGTATTCCTTTGCAAGCTCATGAGAAGCCACGTTACAATTTTGGCGGTTGATCATCTAGAATAAGCATTCTTCCTTCTCTTTACCTTTATCCAGGTCGCCACGATATCAACCATAAAGTACACTACCCTTTAAAGTCGAGAGGGGGGAGGGTTAAATAACTAATTATTCAGTCATAAAATGGTTAGGAGAGCGGATAACCAAATATCTTCTCCTTCACCTTTCTTGATAGAAAATCTCTATTATTTAAAAAGCTATACATCATCACTGGCTTTAGTTTTTAAGGGTTGGGCGTGAATATACTATGATGCGGGGGGGATGAATACTGCGCCATGTGCTCGTTATACCATTTCTTGCGACAACACGAAAACAAACCGAGAACAAAGCGAAGCGGAAACAAATGGAGCTGCTAAGGTTCTACAAGAACAACACCAAAAAGAAGTAAGCTAAAAGAAAATGATCACGTGCCCTACCTTAAGCCATTTAAATATTTGCTGATGTGTGACAGTTTGGCAGTAGAAGTTAGTAATTCGAAATGCGACAGTAAATCTAGGAAAGAACGTTCCAGAAAACCTCTATTTCCCCTCATATTCCATATCAAGTTCTTGCATGTAAGAGGAAACTTGGTTGGAGCACCTGTGCTTGAGAGGACCAATTCAAGACGAGTCGATGAGAAATATTCAGTAAAGGTGTAAATCTATTTTGATGATTAAAGGTACAGTCGTGTAGTAAATTGTTTCCTAATATGCAAAAATGATTGCTGGAGCGGAACAAATATAAAATGTGTATTTGAAAATAATGAAATTTTGTTTGAAAAGTTCCTTGGTTTTTTTAAGATAAAGAACGTATTTATTTTCTTAAATGTCATGAAATGGTATGTAAGAAACGTGACTATTCACGACCCTAACAAATCCTCGCATTAACTGTTTAAGTTAATCTTCACATAATTTCTACTGACTCAGTGAATGTAAGTAATGTCTAAGAGTACGTTACGTTTGCTAGTATTTACTCATTAACAAATGGACTTTCTGACTCTTTTAAGATGGATGGACTCCAAGGTAACATTATATTTACCGGCATTTATTAGTAAAGGACAATGAAGGTAAGTAAAATCCGTCTCTGCATTACATTTACTGGCGTTTACTTATAAATATAAACTTTCCATGACATTTACTGACCTAATGAAGACAGGTAAAGGGCACATATGACATTTACTAATAAAGATGGACTTCACATGATATATACCGACACGGATCAAAGGATTTTTAAAAATCAGTTACAAGTACTGCCTCTGACAAAATATATAAAGTGTAAAACAACAAAAATATAAAATGATTGCCTGTCTAACAATGGTGCTCACGCTAAAGAGTTAATATACAGATCATTGAGATGGTTTGATAAAAGTGGCCTTAACTATCGTCAATGAATTCGTTCAAGATTACACGATCCACTTTAAAGGCTGGGATTAAGAGAGTAGTAGAAATGGTTTACATATTAAAAACAGATTTATAGTGGTAATATTTACATCTTTTAAACCCCAGAATTATTTACCTGACGAAGACACGACAAAGTCAAGCGTAACACCAGAGCTATATAATACAGAAACACATCCTTACAGTCAAACTTGGTATATTTAAGCAATTCTTAGTTTTTAGTGAGTACAACAAACTTTTTCCTCAGGTATATTTCACGCAGATTTGACTTCAATAAGCCACCGCTCATTTCCATGTCCTGGATGTCTCGCCATCTTTAAATGGCCTCCTGTAGAGAACATCAATTATCCAAACACTCAGTTGAAATAATAAGTTATTGCATAATAATTAACTTAGAAGACGAGCAACGTAACCAGATAATTAAGGTGGTAGGGCCCTGCATCTCTAACAGAAAATTTATACTCTAAAATAAAGAGAAGTATCAAAGGAAGAAAAAAGCTGGAGATTTGGCCGTATTTTTGTTTAACTTCCTACGTTTTAGCAGCAGTGGGTGGATATTCCTCAAGTTTGCTGCCAGAAGGCATGAGTTTCATTTGAAATAGGAAAGGGTGTGGCCATGGTGGAAACCTTGGCTGACTCCTTACCGAAAATTCTTGTAAAAATAAAAAAACAACAACAACAATAAATAAATAAATATACTAAAATTTTTAATTGTTTCTTTTTTTTCTTTAAAAAGCTACTTTTCTGCTCTCTCGTTACCAGAGATCGACTAGAGCCGTCAGCAATGAAAAAAGGGCTTGGTCCCCGTTAGCTGCGCGAACTTCTCTCAGTGCTGCTTGTCGTCGGACCAATCACCGATTGTGACTGGACCGAAACGTCTTAGAGCATATTTAAACACGCCAGTGATGAAGTAGGGATCAAGGAAAGCAAAGAACTGCCTCTAGGTCTTCTCTACTGCAAAAAAAGGGGGGCCGCCATTGCATAGCAATCTGTTACATTCCAGGTGACAGGTACATTAGATTTAAATGCCAATATTTCTGACTGTCAGGGAATATATACCCGTTTCCCTCTAATCTGGCCCTTACTTGCACAATTTCATCAGCAGGGTATGACGGTTAAATCCCAACTCTGAATAGAAAGTGTGTTTCGGATTTCGTGAAATGTGTTTATGGAACGTTATTTCTTACATATTTGTTAATGATGTAAAGCGATTTATAGCAGCATGTTACCATCGTTAAACGTTCTCTTTCTGTGATCTTTTAATCTTTAAATCTCCAAACACTGAATTTGCAGTTACATCTACTTACAGAGCGTCAGGAAGTCCTTCAACTTATATAACGGCTACCAGTCACTTCAAACCGACAATTCAGTGTGTTCTTAATGTATTGATTGTGCTATCTGAACGGCTGCGCCAGGCAGCCAGACTTCTTCGTGGAATTCACCCGCTCTACTAATAAGAACGATATTACTTCTGTGCCACCTGTACAGATTTTAGTAACTCATCGAGCAACCTGCGAGTACAAAATAGCACGAGCTGGAGCTTTACTTACTTCTTTTTTACCTTTAAGAGTACCAATGCCTCAGATCTCCGCTTATTCTGCGACGTGAGAGATTAAGACGCTCAATCTTCCCTAATCGATCGGAATATCGAACGTCCTTCATTTCCCGAATAATTATAGTAGAATCACCGTTAGAATCCGTGTAGGTAGATACAAAGATTCTACATGCAACAAATTCACAAAGAGACAGCTACAAAAATAACACACTACAACACAAACACACTCCACACACACACACACACACACACACACACCACACAACACACACACACACACAAACAAACACAAAAACACACATATGCACAAACACACAAACACACACTACACACACATATACACAAACACACTCCACACACATACATACAAAAAAACACACACTACACACATACATAGCAAACACACACACAAACAAACACAAACACACACACACAAACACAAACACAACATACACACGACACACATACATACACAAACACACACACAAACAAACACAAACACATACACACACGACACACATACATACACAACCAAACACACACACCCCACAAACACAAAACACACAAACAAACAAACACAAACACACACACCACACACACATAGATACACAAACACACACACACCACACACACAAACAACACAAACACACTCCACACACATGCATACACAAACACACACACAAACACACACACAAACAAACACAAACACACACTACACACAAACACACTCCACACACATACATACACAACACACTCCACACACATGCATACACAACACACCACCACACACCCACAAACACAAACACACACCACACACACATACACAAACACATACAAACACACACAAACACCAAAATGAGTTGGTTATGTTGTTTTTAATTTCGTGTAGTTCAAAACTAGAATATTTTCTGTGAACGACCTTCATCTGTATAAAATAAATATCTTGAAAAACGTCATTAACAAACCTATTTTTGTTCTTTTAATGAAAAGGATAATTTTTGTTGGCAGTGTAGATAGAAAACAGAATCGGGAAAAAAGGCCAGAAACAGATAAGCTCCAGTAAAAGAGGAGGTATATGGGTAATACAGAAGCCCTTTGATCGCCTAACTGGCCAGAGTTAAGGGTAACACGGAGTACTGGTCGCGTTACATACGAGAAAGTCAACCGGATGTGAAATAATATCGCCATTTTAATTTAAAAGAAAGGTTTAGGATAAAAATATTCTGTTTACCGAATCTGCAGCCGTACACTGATATACTCACAGCGAGGACTGGGCTACACACTAATCGGCCTGTTCGCAGAACACAAAAGCCAGAAGTCGGTGGCAAGTGCGATCACGTCACAAGCAGGCAGGAATCGTGACGCTATTGTTTCTGCTATTCGTCGCTACGTCACAAACGGGAACTCTCCGTGGTTTCTCGTATCCCTCTCCATCTCTCTCTCTCTCTCTCTCTCTCTCTCTCTCTCTCTCTCTCTCTCTCTCTCTCTCTCTCTCTTCCGAAATGTCCTTTACCGTAAAAATGGCCAGGAACGTTGATCTCTAGCGAGATGCGAGATGGAAGTGGTAGGAAAGATCGATAAATGTGTGCGATTTCTCTTGCAGTCATCTCCCTTCCTAAATGAAACGCTAGCGGGAAGTGGTTCAAGAGCATCTTCAGCGGTTTTCCCCAGGACCGCCGCGACTGATGGCGCCGCAAATAGCGTGGAGGAGCGAACACCTGTTTCATGCGTTGGTTATGTAGAGTGCTTACAGATGTTGTCCCTTCTGTAAGACATCGTCCCACAGACAAGTCCCAGTTCTCTGCGGCGGCAGGGCGTCGCTTCGGTTCGGGGAAGACCGAGAACTTGCGGCAGAGAGACAATTTATTCATACACCGATTTAAACCAACGATTTAATCAAACGTTATTAATTAGTTAATACATACATAAATATAAAATAAGACTGGTAAAACAAATGTAAACAATCATAACTACAACAAGCAAAGGACGATAGATAGAAACAAACAAACGAAAAGGGACATTGTTATAAAATTAAAAGTTTAATTAATTAACAAAATAGATTGTATGAGTGAAATGTAGCGAAAAAGATTTTTAAAAAATGTTCAAGTTAACTAAATAATTATTCGCTAGAAATATTAGCAAAACAGTTAATTTATTACATATAAAGAGTTCGTGTTAACAAGAAAGGAGATTAGTTTCAAACTGAGTTAATTAGTAAATAAAAAGTAAACAGAAAAATTAAATAATCACAGTTAAACTGGTGGGTAATAATAAGCAGCGGAACAAGGTTAGGTGAACGAAATACCTGGTGGAGGGATTACGTCAGCTAAATTCCTTTTAACAGGTATTGTCTATGGCTTTTTAACTTTGTTTTTATTCCATTTCCCTTGGTTCTCCAGCATTACAGATATTAATAAGATAATAAAGAAAAACCAAGCGAAGAGACACTAGAGTTTTCTATTCTTTTACAGTCTCTCTCTCTCTCCATCTCCTCTCTCTCCATCTCTCTCTCCTGACGTCATCTCTCTCTCTGACGTCATCTCTCTCTCTCTCTCTCATCTCTTTCTCTGTCATCTCTCTCTCCTGACGTCTCTCTCTCTCTTTCTCTCTCTCTCTCTCTCTCTCTCTCGTCTCTCTCTCTCTCTCTCTCTCTCTCTCTCTCTCTCTCTCTCTCTCTCATCACACCCAGAGAAGTAGTAAATGGTAAAGATAATTAAAAAGTATAAACAAATGACAAATGCAATGAAAACACAAGTGTTGCAAAACAAAACCAACTTTGGAAAAAGAAGCAAAACTGATAATACTAAGTAAAAATTGCTTTTATAAAATGACAGAATATAAACAAAATAAAATAAGTATGTAAAATATATAAGAAAATAATTACACAAAAATGATAAAAAGTTTAAAATCAAAATGGAATTAAAAACTCTATGCATAATATAAATATTCATAAACTAAAAAAAACTGTTACAATTATTTTTTAAATGAAAAAAACCGTGAAGTCCATAATTTGGATGGAAGAAATTATTCGACTTAAAGGAAAAAGAAAGTGAAGATTAAATTAAATAAGAAAGAAAAATTAGTTTTCTTGTGGTTCATTTAAAACTATTGACTTATCCGCTGTTTTCTTCTGTCTGCCTTCTTGTCTCTGTTTAAGGAATTAGGCCCCTTCTGTAATCAGCTTTGGGTGTTCTAGGAATATTAATCAAGGACTTGAATGTTCATCGAAAGAAATTAACCACGGAATTTGCGACGGTAATAGATGTATGCAAAACAGAAGCTCTCAAATGACTTATCCATTAAGGCGGCCGGAGGTGGAGTTCGATTCCCGATCGGTTAGATTTGTCGCACCTCACTGACGGGTTTCCCTTTCCAATATTTTCTCCACCAGTCGGCCGTGTGGCTTCCCTCCCACATCTAAAACTGAAGACTTCCGCTAGGATTTTCCGGGTACTCGCGGCCGTTGCACCGCCTAAGCGGGGCTGGTCGCTAGGTGGAGTTGGGTTAGGGTAGAGGGGATAGCGACCCTAACCAGTTAGACTGACTCAAGCAGACAAGCGTAATTTCTGAACTGCCGGCATCGATTACCAGGGGAGACCTTTTATTATTATTATTATTATTATTATTATTATTATTATTATTATTATTATTATTATTATTATTATTATTATTATTTTATTATTATTATTATTGTTGTTTTGTTGTTTTGTTGTTGTTGTTTATTGTTGTTGTTGTTGTTTTGTTTGTTTTTTTTCTTAAATATTTATTTGCTGACTCTAACTTTATCGATATGATATTTGTCACAAAAATGCATGCCGAGATATTCCTGTGGGTGCTGGGGTCTTGTGTCTGAGCAGTGACCCACAGGCGGGGCACGAGTCCTGACCCTGCCAGCTGAAGGCAGATCTATCAGCGCTACTTCTGTATACAGCGGCAACGTTTGCAATTTATTTCCACGCTTTTCTTTTATATGTTTTGATAGTTATTCATATAGAAAAAGCTGCCTCGATTATTTACCAAGGGCATACATTAAGTTTAACATTTGCTGCTTATTTAATTATTTGCGCTTTTGAAAAGGGAGAGGAAGTATATATATATATATATATATTTTTTTTTTTTCCCTTCTAAAATGTACGTTTTTGTTTCAGCGGAAATCTCTGTGAGCTAATCCGGATTACCTAACTAGACTCTGCTATTCTGACTCACGTCTTGGGACTCGGCCTGATCCTTCCAAAACCCTGCATCTCGGTCAGTTCTATTAGCGTTTGCAACATTAAAAATCACTCATCCTAGAGATAATCTTCATCTATCTCCCGCTGCTTAATTAAAATCTAAAACTGAATTTAGTTTTTTTTTTTTTGTTGCATACTTTATTTTCTGTGTCGTTCTGCTAGAAAACTCCGTTAATTTAATTTTTCCATTTCGCAGTCTGATTCCAGACCTTAAGCATATTTTAAACCAATATAAACGAAAAGTTACTTACATAAAAGAACAAATCTATTTGAACCCTCAATCTATAATTTATAATAGAGACCCGTCATTCATAAGTCCCCTTTCCCTGTAATAACTACGCAATACCTTCATCTAACTCTGGGGTACTAAGTTGGTTCTATAAAGACCCTTTAATTCAGCTTTGTTAATTAAGTATGCCACGTGCACTAATTTATAATTATTTATGTAAAATAATTTTATTTTTCCTTCTTCAAATATCACAGGGAAACAAGACAAGAAAAAGAGACAGGAAATTCTTGGAAATATGCAAATTTAGTTTCTCCAAGGGAGAAGCAAGACGCGTCGTTGATTTCGGAAGGCGCTAATAAGTGAACATTTTCCGGGAACCAGGGGAAACCATTCGAAAGTGAGTGAAATATGTTCTATTGTCCATTAAATAACGGCGGACCATAAGGAGCTAGGTGGTAACCGTGCTGTCCGCAGCTTCTCCAAGTCGAGGGTAATTACAACAAAATAAATCTCCAGGTTACCGGACGGAAAGACCGTGTAACGAAGTGGAACGATAAATTTACCATCGTGTGATCACCGGCCCTGGAATGTAGCGCCGACTCGTACAAAAAGGCCAAAAAAAAGAGAGCACAAACAAAAACGAACCTCAGGGGGGGGGGGTGGGTAATCGTGGTCGGTTCTAAGTTTAGCCAGATCACGTGGGCAATAAGTTACCGACAGTTAACCTGCAAGTGCACGGAATTCCAAGTAGGGTTAGGAAATCGGGAACAAACGACACAGTTCTGCAGCTTTTTGTTGTTGTAAGTAATAACGCCAACAGCAAAAGAATTTTCGAAGGATTTCTTCGGGTCTGAAAACATCTACCTTCGCTAGTCGCGGTTTAGAGCAAGAGGATCCTTAAGGAATGGCTGCTTTGTTCCGTACTTCAATTTTTGCGATTTGTTCACCTGATAGGGAAAGTGAAAGTTAAATAACAGAATAACTGTCACTTAGTTTTGTTGAGATCTGTCTACTATTCAAGATATTTCAGCTGTATATTAAGCACTGAAGAACTAGAATTGACTTATAAGGATTTCAGTATTCCTAACTTTGAAAATAAACAATAATAGGCATAACGAATCTTTTCTTCTTTTAAAATAATTACGTTCCAATTAATTATTGTCTCCGACAGTTTGTTGCCTAGAATTGAATACAATATTTTAAATAGTATGCAACGCCCATTTTAAGTGTGTAAGAAGCTGGAGGTTCATTATAATGGCTTCTTTTTTTTTTTTTGGTCTTCTTTCAAGAATACACGAATGAGAGATTTTGTCCCCATGTTTAGGTGTCTGGAAAAACGAAAATGTCTTGCAGGTACTAATCTTTTTTAAAATGTATTTTTCAGGTAACAGGTAAAAGGAGGTGACGGCGGTGATAACGGAGGGTAAACTCTGCTTCTGGGAGGGCGAGAAAATCGGAGAGTTCAGTGGCCGGCTACGGGAACTTCTCACGGGGATAGGGTTAACAGCCACGACGGTCGGACGTGGAACCGATCTGGCCACGCGACTAAGTACAAGTGCATCACGGGTAAAACTTTCCGAAGAACGCATTACAACACAAGAAAGGAATAAAAGTTTGTTTTTTTTTTTAACTTTTTATTTGAAAAAAAAAAATACAATTAAAATTCACCTTGCTAAAGCTAGTTCTAGAATATGGTTAAATCATGGAGAGGAGGTGTATTAATAATTAAACATTGTCGATTGTGGAACTAATCGAAAACGAAGTAATCCGGGTCTACGCGGTTATTTTCCTCCAGGGAATATGGATAAGGGAACCGGATACCGATTATCTGTGGCGTGGACAAACAGAGAGCACCGACTGGGACAGTCCGAGAGCGAGCTGCTGACTTACCACGGAACTTCTGATCTCGATACGCGGTTCAGTTAAATAAAATCAGGCCGCTGTTAGATGCTGAGAGAATGAAAACAACGCCAGACAGACATTCTGAAGTCCGTAAATACGCTACACACGACGCAACGGAAGTTCCCTCCTCACTTCTTAAGAAAACAAACACACAAAAAATTACGACTCAAACTTTTTAAAGGATAAGTGTCATCGGTGACGACCAGATCTCCCAGCAGGTCCAAGCACGTGTTTCGAACGTGGTCACTTGCGGCGTGAATAAGTATATTTAAATTAAATGGACGGAGCTGGTGTCACGTGTGTGGTGTTTACTTTTTACGCATACAGCGAAATATATATTTACTTTAGCTCGAATTCCTTGTCATGGTATATAATACATGGCCAAACGTCGGCCCGGCTCCCTTCTCGATAAGCAAACAGAAGCGAGAAACGGAAGTTTTATCTCTCAGAATTAATATTTAAATCCGGGTATCAGCATCTGAGTGAGATGAAGATATGCGTTAAAACAAAACAATAAATAAATTTAAAAAAAAAAAGAAGTTTAGAACGAGCTGGTGAATTGTCGGACCAATTTCGTGCACTTGTCTAATAATTGTAAGAGGAATAAAAATTATCAAGAAGATTCTTAGCAAAAGAATATTTAGATTGTAGTCAGTCTGTGAGGAAGCGCCAATGTTAACCATTGGATATTTCTTTTACTTAAACGGCTTTTTACAGCCAAAATTCTTGATAAAAATAATAATAATAATAACAACTAATTAAATTACTGTTGATCAAATACGAACTTAGCATTCAAAACCAATTTATTGTTCATTAGAAACTGTTTTCCATTAAATGGGTTAAAACCAAGTGTGATTTAACAGAGACAGTAGTATATGCTATTGACAAAAGGAAGTGATATGTCTGTCCGTCCTACCAGTATATTCTATCCAGAGAACTTGGTGTCATCTTTAATATGTAACCATTGGCCTAATTCCACCCGCTCTCCTCTGGGTACCTCAGTCACGTCACCCGGCCGCCAGCCTCTAGAATGAACACTTTAAACTGACAAACCATTCGAACCGGATGTGTCGCCACAGACAAACACGCTATAGGGTGACGTCACATACGACATACCGGCGTATCAGGAAGTGACGTCATATGACCGACCAAGATATGACGACCAGACTCAATCCTCGCTCTGTTGATCGATAACAAACGGTTAGTTTCACAAATAAATCCGCACCGTTAAATCGCATCGGCACGTTAAAATAACAAGGAAACGTTTATTTTCCCCCCAATAAGATGCCATTGCAAGATGGGTATGTTAGTTGAGAGAAATCGTTGTTTATGTAACAGCCTGTATATCGCGTCGTTTTGAGTGCGCGCGCCATATTTCTCGACAAGAGCAGAATTAAGAAGGAGAAGAATATGCTGACATCTCATGGGATATAATCCCCCCCTCCAACCCTAACCCTGCCTAAATGTTTTCGATCATCCAGTCAGACTTCTGTGTTTTTTTTTTTTTTTTTTTTTTTGTCTTTTTCATTTCCCGTTATCAATCCATCAGCGCCGGGTTCCCTCAAGATACCCACGGCCAGGCGGGTTCTCCAGCCACGTGCTGTTGCATTGTATGTCGGGGAAACGAGTTACCGACCTTTACAAAATCGTCGACACAGGTAAGCGAGGCGGCGCTGCAGTTTTGATATGCAGCGACCGCTGATGTGTTGAACAGCGCGCGACCAACAGCTGACGCATTCTCAAGCGGTAGACAAACAGTTTTATCTTTTCTTCCTAGCCCTCTTTCCTGTTTTTTTTTTTTGGTCCTCGACTCCCCCCCACCCCCCGCGCGCGCCACTTCCATATGTCCCGGTTCAGTTTCCATTCTGGTCAGACAGAAGAAAACTTTCTTTTCCAAACTCGAAAGTTCGAAGTTTGGAGAACTAAGCCGATGTTGGCTTCCCGCTTTAAAACTTTTCATCTTACCGCGATTCCGCTGCTGTCAGGCCAGTGAAGGTGCGCGACAGGTGACTGAAGCGGGCGAAATATTTTGTATACCTGTCCATGAAAGTAACTAACTTTTTCCCAGCCGAGACAGTTCCGTCCAATCAGTGAAGCCTATCCATCAATGTTACGTACAAAAGCGAAACTATTGGGGAACAGATTTTAACGGTTAATCATTCTCAAAACTATTATTATTATTATTTCCCTAGGAATAGTAAGTATAATCTTGAAGATGCTGCGTAAAATGCCGGTAAATCAAATTGTTAGGAGAATTAAGTTATAAGTCGATGCCACAGGTAACCCATCGTCTTTCTGTGACGTCATTTTTGCGATTTATAAGGAA
>JACATO010000093.1:0-349585 GCA_018389105.1 Nautilus pompilius
TAACAGACTACTGGTTCGCCGAATTAACCGGAAACAATTATTCTTGGCAATCAACTGACGAATTACACATTTTAATTAATCAAAATAACTCCGCTGACTGCGATTTCGAAACCAATTGCGAACTCTAGTTTAAATCGTTTGGGCGGCTAACCCAACCACGTTATTACCAAGCACTGATACTTATTTAAAACGTGATGGTTTTCTGCTTTCTAGACGCAAAAGAATTTTTAATTTGTGAGAGATAGTCGCATATATATTTTTGAATTGTCTGGTGACTGTATCTTTTTTCAGAAAATAGTAGTCGAATTCTTAAAACCTGGTCAGGTGTATTAAAAAAAAAAAAGAAGATGCCCTAGGGATTATAACAAACATTAAAGGCAAACAAACGGAAAAGACAGGTAAAAAACTTATTACGGTCGCCCGACGCGAGAGCGACCTCCCGGGTCCTCGGGGGCCCACCTCCGGTGTCGGGTGGACGAACATCTCTCAGTCACGAGGAGGACTCGACGGAGAACAGGCCACGTGTCTTTACGGGGATGCGATGCCAATGAAAGAGCAACAACAGCAACAGAACCAGCGGCGGTGTTAATTCTCTGGCTTTAAGTTCTTCGCTTATGACAGGATTAACCTGTAATAAAACATCTGACGATCTTAATTATTTACTCGAACATTCATATTTTAGACGATAGATATCTGATTATCTCACAATATGTTAAATCGCCTGAAAGTTGCAACAGTTTTATATCGTTTGGATTTAAGGAAATGCGAGCGATAGGCCGTTCGGAAAGGTTTCGGTTAAATGGCTCTGTGACGGTTTAAAGAGAATGAATTATGAACGTGCTAACGACTATATTGCAAATTTACGAACAGGATAATTACGGTAGCCACGATGTAGCTCGAAGAGAACTAACTCTCCGTCTGTCTAGTCATCACTCTTGGTCAGCACGAAGAACGAATCTACCGACTACCAGAACTCTTCGTTCTCACGAGGAAACTGGAGAATTCAGGATAAACCTGCGCGTCCGGCTAGTGAAGAAGAGCGAGGGAAAATAAACCATGCCACGGAAGTACGCCAAAACCAAACCGGTTCCGACCGGGATTCGGAACTTAGGTTCTCCTTGCCCTAGGGGTCCGGCGGACTACTGCGCTATGAAGAGAATTACGGTAGCTTATATTTACAACAACAGAGAGGAGAGAGAGAGAGAGCGGAGAAGAGAATGACGTCAGTACTAGAGAGAGGGAGAGATAGAGATGACGTCAGTAATAGAGAGAGGGAGAGAGGGAGAGAGAGATGACATCAGTACTAGAGAGAGGGAGAGAGGGAGATGACGTCAGTACTAGAGAGAGGGAGAGAGGGAGAGAGAGATGACATCAGTACTAGAGAGAGGGAGAGAGGGAGATGACGTCAGTACTAGAGAGAGGGAGAGAGGGAGATGACGTCAGTACTAGAGAGAGGGAGAGAGAGATGACGTCAGTACTAGAGAGAGGGAGAGAGAGAGAACAACCATTGATATTTTATGTCATTTCAATCCGAAGAGAAGAATCAAAATGGCTTCTTTTTTAAACATTTTTACATTTTAAACTGAATAAACTTAAAGGTAGACACGTGACGCTATTCTAAAAAGGTTAGAGATAAGGTGGTTAGATTACGCCATTCTAATCTGGAGAGAGATTTACGGTAGATACATTCTATCACTTGGGAGGGATTTACGGTGAGAATACACTGAGACATGGAAAACACGATGACTGTGTGGAATTGAGATGTTTTTAAGAATAAATCGAATCGTTGTAAGGTCTATTTGTATGTCTCAGACAGGAAAGCGGTATTGGCTACTGCGAACCTTAACCAGAAAACAAAACAAAAACCCGCTTGGGGTGGCTTGCAAGTCTCGTCATCGACTGATGAGGCGAACCTTGCACGTGCTTCAGCATCACGGAGAAGAACAGCAAAATGTTGAAACTGTCCACAGCAGCTTCTGTTCCAAGGTGGCAGCGTTTAGGAGTTTGATTCCATTTTGACTCTAACGACACCTTCTCTCGAGTCCTGGTTCGGGAATAGAGAAGTGACGGTAAAACAAAGAAACAGCTTACTCACGTCGGGTTTGTGTCGGGCTTGGTGACCGTATTAGCCGTTCCTTCTCCTTTTTAGTGAATAGATAGATAGATATCTAGTGTCAGAAGAGTAATTCATTATAATCGCTTTGATTTCAAAGAGGTTTTAAAAGTAATGAGTTCCTTGAATGCCGATTTTGCAATTCATTGACAGTTCTGCCATGGTACGTTTACCTTCTTGGCCATGAACCGGTTATGGGGGGGTCTATCAGATTTCTTTGCCACCCCCCAACTTTTGTTTATCAGCCATTTACACTAAACAAAAGAAAGTCTGCGATTAAATACTCGAATAGTTCGTTTCTGCGAGCTGCAGTGGCTCCACCTATTTTAAGGGGGAAGTAATTCACGGGGGGGGGGTCGGATTGCAGTAGGTCTTGTTGTTGTCGTGATTATCATGAACATTTTTCGAGGAATAAAACAAATAACAGAATTTACAATGTTTTAATTTGTATAAAAGTGCAGGATGAAAGTTTTCAAAGAACCGTCCGGCGGAGCGCAATGGTCCCGCAGCTATTTATAGTCATGCCTTACACCGGGTGGCGTGGGGTGGCTGGCTCAGATACCCGCATATAATAGATGTTTGTGTGTAGTCCAGACAGACAGATAAACACCAGAAACTGTGTTAGTAAATATTTTTCAAAATAGATGGTGGCGGGGGGGGGGACTCGTCCGCGTGTGAATAGGTGATCCGCAGACGTGTACACAGGAATACGATTTGAAATTTGTCTATATAGTCTTTTTATGCGTCGGGTGAATAAGTGAACGGTAATAACGCCGAGAGTATCGACCTGTCTGTCCCTTCCTCCTTCCTCTCCATTACGCGGGATACTCGCGTGAAGCTGTTTCATCTATTTCCGTGATGTCGACGACTTCTTTTCCGGTCTGAACCTACACGCACAGAAATGCACGTAAATATACCGAACACACACAGAGACGGATAATAGAAACGACAAACAAACCAGGCAAACGCCGGCTGAATATAAATCTCGTGTCTCCCCCTGTCGGGAGACAAACGTTTAGCCACGTGACAGCGTCAGACAACGTGCGCGTTTGCCCTTAACTATGCTCTGGTTGGGGATAAAGTTAGCAGTCCATCCGAACCCACCCCCCACCCCCAGGTGAACGATTAGTGACCACCTCCGTGCTCAGCCAAATCGAGCTGGAAACCAACTGAATATCTGTTATTAACAGGGAGAATTTATTATACAGTAATCGAGTGTACATCGTGTGTTTATACACACACATCTCTGCGACGGACACCTTTCTTCGCCTTGTGAAGATTTTATCGCGATGCCCCGGTGGATTGGTTAATATTATAATAATTATAATAACAACAACAACAACAACACATATAAATTAAAATAAAATCTGGATAAACTGAATCAAGTTTGAAGGATATTTTGAATGGATGGGGGGGCAGACAAGCACTGGTGAAGCGCCTCGTCTTCTAAGATTGCAGTCAGAGAAATAAATATGGCCGCCTTGTCTAGTCATGCGCATTCACGGCTATTCTTTGCTATATAGCAAATTTAACTCGCACTTCTGAAACCAGCCTCTTATCATTAATCACATTGAATGATCCTGATAAAATGAAATTACCACAGGCACCGTTTCAAAACTTTCCAGAATATTAGATCTCTCTCTCTCTCTCTCTCTCTCTCATCTCTCTCTCTGACGTCATCTCTCTCTCTCCATCTCTCTCTGACGTTCATCTCTCTCTCTCCATCTCTCTCTGACGTCATCTCTCTCTCTGACGTCATCTCTCTCTCTCTCCATCTCTCTCTCTCTCCATCTATCTCGCCCACACACCACACAAATACACGATACGCGAACACACGTCAGAATATTTATACTTACACCACCTATTGTGCCCCGTTACTTGAAAATAAATTCTTTAATCATATCTGAACCAATTTCATTTTTAAAGTGCAAGACATTGCATTAATAAAAAGAAGTTTAAGACGCGTGTTATGTGGCGCTCTCTAGCGGTAATTCGTTTATGGCGGCAGGAGGAGTAGATTCGAAGTCGGTGTTCAACCCGAGAGGAGAACTTCGCTGAAAACAAACGTCAATTTGAAACCATTTTGAGTGATTTCTCTTCACTTAGGTCACCGGTATTGTCTGAATATCGATCTCGGCTTAATAAACAATTACAATGGTTTTCCACTGGGCGCTACGACTTCCGACAAAGCATTTAGCATCAACCGATGTACCGATTACCCATAAGTCCACGCTGTCCCGCACGTTATAGGAGGGTTGGGTACCTACCTACAGATGTACGTACTGAATATATTTCTAACACCCCCCCCCGTAAAAAGCGTTGCCTAGTTACCGAGACATTGACGTCGAAGGTCAGGGAAGAATGAGCAGTGCGTTCATTCATTTCTGTCAGAATTGCGATTGTTTAGGATGGAGAGGATGGGGGGGGGGATGATGCTACCTTACCAACGACATTCCGGAGATGTAATAATTGTAGTCTGTACTTCTTCTGCTAATATTTTTTCATTTGTCGCATTAAAAGGCCGGGCGGTGCCAGCCAGGTTTGTTTCGTCTCTGGAGACTCCACGGCGACTTCTTTTCTCCCTTTAATATTTCTAGTCTCCTACCCGGACACCAGGGTAGTTTAAGCCACCAGCGACGATTTTCTAAATCTATGCCCCCCCTTTTTTCTTTTCTTTTTGTTTTTGTTTTCAGCCATGGATAAACGACAGGCGATGTACATCGGCCTTCGGTTACCCAAGAGGCCGCATCGCCCGAACAGACTGCCTAGAAAATCCCGTGCGAAAAAACACCCGGATAAAGTCTTACCTGTTAATGGAACAATGACCTCACCAGGTAACAGGAAGTTTTTAGTCGTGACGCATTTCGAGCAGAAGAAAACCGCTGATCTGTTTTGTTGTTGTTTTTTTTTATTTATTAGTGTATATAGCTTACCGGGTTTTTTAATATGCAAAGATTTACCATTCGCTTATTTTAAAAAAAACTTATAGGCAAAAATAATAATAATAATAATAAGTATATATATATATACTGGCTGCCCACCTGTGTAACCTTTCAGAATGGGGTCTGACCTGAGCTGCAGATGTAATAATAATAAGTATATATATATATATATACTGGCTGCCCACCTGTGTAACCTTTCAGAATGGGGTCTGACCTGAGCTGCAGATGTAATAATAATAAGTATATATATATACTGGCTGCCCACCTGTGTAACCTTTCAGAATGGGGTCTGACCTGAGCTGCAGATGCAAATTAGGTAGACCAAATGATGTGACAAGTGATGCTTATGACTTGGACAAGCGCACTTTCAGGTAGTCTAGCAGATGTGAGGAAAGGGGAAATACATCACTGTTCAAAAGAGAGATAACAGTGGGGTGTACGTCTGGCGGTGCCACTGTGCGCAAAACAGCTTTGATGATGGGCTGCACCAAGACATCGAGCATTCGAGTTTGGTAACAATGACCAAAGGTGAGTCGTAGGGGACTGTGGCCACCAAACACGTGGTGACAGAAAGAGGTGGATAGAAAAGTCTTAGCTGTTATCAGATCGGCCAACTGACGGGGACACTCAGTTCGGGGCAATCCACAGTCATCTTGAGCCCCCGCATTTTGCGAAACGGGCGTTGCGACGAATGGATTATAGCCGTGGGGAAGCGCTGCGGAAGCCAATGGCCGCAGTTACGGACACGGCAGAAAAATGGCTCACGCAGTGTGAGAAGACAGATTTTGGGAAAGACACATGAATCACCCGACCACCCCCCCCTCTTGCGTTGCTTGGCACGGGACATTCTTTTGTTCTCTTACCGTGGGTGCAATGGTCCTTCTAGAAGCCAAAATGAATGCCAAAGCTCGCCTCAGCATCATCTCCTATCAAATGCAGCTAGCGGCATGTGCACCCTGGAGGAGATGAATACTTCCAGGATGACAATGCTCTAATCCATCCTGCCCACTTGTTGTGTCCGTGGTTCGAGAAACAAGATGGAGATTTCAGGTATCTCCAATGGCCAGCGCAATTTCCGGATCTCGATCAAAATGAGCGCCTGTGGGATACACACGAAAGACACATTCGCCGACACGATCCTCCGCCTACCTCGCTCCATATACTACGTCCGTACAGTATTAATGACCGGATGGGGACATATCTCTCAGGACACCGTCCAGCACTTAGCGGGCTTCATACAACGCCGTATCGTGGCTGTTATTTGAACTAAAGGTGATACGACCTGTTATTAGTTATAAGCCAGTCACCGCCTGTTGAAAGGGATCTGGTTTATGAGATGTTTTTTAAAGAAGTTTAGTTCTTTTGACATTCTAAAAATTGTTCATTTTATCTTTTAAATACAAAAAAAGATTTCAAAATCTAGTTTTTTTTACATTATTACATACAAACAAAATGTATGTTTTGTTTTTATTTCAATTCTATAATTAAATATGTTTAGTTTATATGCATGCTAATTACTTGTTTCTTAGCAAATTTTCACAGAATAATCTAGTCGATACATTTTTTTTTTCAGGTTTTTATAATTGAAAATATATAGTTTGTTTTCTTTTCTTTATTAGATTATCTTTTTGAAATGGCAATAGGTACTTACACCTATTGTTTACAATGTATCACGGTTGCGTGGCAGAGCTTTCTACATACTTGGAGGTTGCCGAGGTCCATTGTAGCTCGTTAATTCACAGAAGACCCTTGAGCACGAGAAGTGTGTCCGCACAACTAACTGTTATTAACGACAAACCAGATCTGTTTGCATAACACCGAGTCTAACAAGAGAGCTAAAATGACAAGGGAAGAAAAAACACAAACAACATTCCATGTCCTTAGAGGTCAATCTAGTTAGTATTACAAACCGTATTCTTTTAAAATATTCATTAATATCGAACTACTTCTTGTTTTAATGTATTTGAAGCCAACCTCACAGTTTAATCATTAACCTATTTAATTTCCGGAACTTCTGTCGTTGCATGCAGACATCAGGTACAGATCGGAGTCTGATGTTCTGGTATAGACATTTAGCCGAGTTTGAGCTGTCAAGATGAAATGATAATAATAAATAAAAAAAAAACGGCTTTTGAAAAATACGAGATCTGCACTAATAGTAAATAAAGCGTTTTTTGCAAGATCTGTAAATTTCCAAGAATTAGTCGAAAATCTATTCACGTTAAACTATTAAGGCTGCGATTTTAAGATTCTGCCAGAACTAAAGTGTCACAGCGATTTGATGTGCACTGGATTTGACGTCATTTGACAGAGAAGATCGATTTTTATCGGCATAAAGCGGTTGATTAGGAGGAACCGACTTTTTATAATGGTAATTTGAAAAGGGCGCAAACTACAGGTCCACACTGAAACTCTAAAGGTACTACGAACGTTCCAGTCCGACTGGTAGGTGTTCGATAAGTCTGCCATCTTAAACACGTCCGTATATGATAGACTTCAATGCCTGTCTCTGCCAGAACCCCAAGCGGACTCACGTAACAAAGGCACAGGCGTAGAAACGAGATTATCCAGCTGCCATTATCATTGCCATTGTTGTCTATCGACTGTCCTGAGAACCACCGATTTACCTTTGTAGAGCGGCTTGGATTGTTGCACTGTCGAATTCAGAATTTCGCTGGTTCTCTACAATAAATATTACGTTATCAATAGTGGAATAAATGGAGTTGTATGTAAGTACCAATCGAAGACGAATATATACACACTTACACCTTTATTATAGACTTATCAATGAAATGCCCCATATATAATATACAATCAGGTTATTGTTGTATAGAGTTATGTTAACATTATACTTCTAGAAAATGCTTATATTTAAAAAAACAAACATTCTAAGTAAGTTTTTGTTGGAACTTTGATCACAAAAGACTTTCTGAAATCAAAATATTCTCCTTAGATACTTCGGTTGCGAGTCTATATAACGATCGCTAGTGCATATATTTATAGTTCATATAAATGAATGACATGATGATAAATAGCAAACATCTTGGCAGTTTTTAAACAGGTACGTATTTGCTAGGGAAGTTGCGTTTTATTCTAGTTTCTAAAGTCACTCGGTCGGGCAGAGTGGGGAGGACATAGTTATTTTGAGAGAGTTCGCTGATTTTAATACAAAGAGCCAGAAACTGCTTTCGAGAATGTCTCAGCGAACCGTCTTTTCGCATTAGAAACGGTCTGTTCCGAAACACCGACTTACAACTATCGGAAACTTCTGGACGACCAGTGGTTTTAAAATTTTAAGAAACGACGATGCGATTTAATGAAAAGGAACTTAGTTGCAGCGCCGACGACCGGTTGGCTTCTGCGGACAGGACGCCACACCTCGCTCACCTTATCGCTGTCGCTGTTGTTTCAGTTGCCCTGTCACCTTCAGAACAGATACAGAACCTGCTGGGCGAGGTGGATGACGAGGAGCACAACTCCCACGACATCTTTTGTCAGATGGACATGCTTTACAAGCAAGGCGGGGAGCCGGAATGGCGCGAAGTGGCCAGGTAAGACCTAATCCCTTCTTCATCATTAGCCACCAGGACAACAGCGAACGCCGAGACCGTATTAGCACAGTTAAATATATTTGTAGCAGTATTTCGAAGGCTACCATTTTGAGTTTTCCAATTCTTCTGAAGTGACCTTGTTGGTGTCATGGTGATATCGAAATCCCAACCGTCCTGCACAATGATACTGCGCTACCGGGCACCGTACGGCATGATGCATAATAATGGCGCAGGTGCAATTGTTTGTGGTCTTCTTAATAGGAGAGCTATGAGTCTGACTACCCGTTTGAAAGCTATCGAAAGTGTAAATTCATTAAAATTTGACGGAAATTAACGATACAGGTAAAATTATGAAGTAAATAAAGTTTGTTCAACAAACTCCAGTCTTTATTGAAACAAGCGACGAAAGTGCAAGAATAAATACTATTTTTTTAAAATAAAGTAGTCATACATTCACACATTACACGAGCACTATAAATATAATGTGCTATTTAAACATTTTATTAATTGCATTTGTGAAATTGTAAAATAGCATAATCTGTTACCTGTGGGTTTTTTTTTTATTACCTGTACATACGACGAGTAGTGCGGTCAGGGATTACGCGATTCCACTCAGTCCGATAATTACGTCATATTATGGTTTCTTCTTTTTTCTTTTATTAACTTTAGATTATACACCCTGTGGGCCACCATCGTGGACTCCCCAGTAAAACAATTCCTCAAGAGTGGAGACGATATTTAGATAAACAGATCGCGAATACAAATTTCGAAAACAAAACAACTTTTCGCACTGTGATATGCTAACGTGCGTGTACTAACGGCCTTCAAACACACTCGGGGTGCTTCTGGTGGACTTCGAAGCTGAGTGAATGCTGAAGACGACTGCTCCGTTTATCCCCAGAGATGCTCAACAATACTGAGATCCAGGAAACATGCTGGCCATGGAAAGTGCCTAAATCCTCCGTCGTCGTGTTCTTCAAACTATAAACTCGCAGTGTGGGCGCGGTGGATCGGGGAAGGGGCTGGACTTCGCTGATCCGCCTGGCTGCCTTCTTCCTCCTTCTGTTAGTACGTGTTTGTGGCCACGTCTCTCTCTCTCTCTCTGGTACTGAGGTCATATCTCACTCTCTGTACTGACGTCATCTCTCTCTCTCTAGTACTGACGTCATATCTCTCTCTCTGTACTGACGTCATCTCTCTCTCTCTCTCTAGTACTGAGGTCATATCTCGCTCTCTGTACTGACGTCATCTCTCTCTCTCTCTCTCTAGTACTGAGGTCATATCTCGCTCTCTGTACTGACGTCATCTCTCTCTCTCTAGTACTGAGGTCATATCTCGCTCTCTGTACTGACGTCATCTCTCTCTCTCTAGTACTGAGGTCATATCTCACTCTCTGTACTGACGTCATCTCTCTCTCTCTAGTACTGAGGTCATATCTCACTCTCTGTACTGACGTCATCTCTCTCTCTCTAGTACTGAGGTCATATCTCACTCTCTGTACTGACGTCATCTCTCTCTCTCTCTAGTACTGAGGTCATATCTCACTCTCTGTACTGACGTCATCTCTCTCTCTCTCGCTCTCTCTCTCTCTCTCTCTCTCTTCTCTCTCTCTCTCTCTCTCTCTCTTCTCTCTCTCTCTCTCTCATCAAGCACATCCTCCGCTTTTTTTCCCTATCGCCGATGTCCTGAAGTAGCCCGCCAACCAAACTGTGCTGGCCACTTTGGCACCTGCTAGATGAGCGCCCAACCTGCTGCTGTAACGTCTGCCCTTTCTCATTCTGACTGCAAATGTGCTGGCCCCTGCGACGGGCAGCGCTGCAGGAATCGCGTGTCATCTGATGCTCAGGTGAGACAGCAAGTCTTAAAGGGGCCAGGTAGGGGGGGCAGTGTGTTTACGTACATGTCTAGGAAGTTAAGCACTTTTACTTTTTAAACATCTGATCACAAAATAACGCACACGATATTTATTTTGAAGATGGATGGCGTGGGTCAGCCTATTTATGGTGTATGGGGTGTGCGCTTGTGTTGGCCTGAAGTGTATGTTGATGCACGGTAGATGGTTGTTTCTAAACTGAGCAGTGGCGGGATTGTTCACTGGAATCGCGCCGTCTTGGCGGACATCGACCGGGATTTAGCATTTACAGGTAGAGGTTCTGAACCAAATTAAACTCTGCTTTATTATATTAGCCCCTCAATTTCCTACATGCATAATATTTTATCGTTGTTACACAAACCTACCTATAAAACCAGAATTTTCCAAACGTAGGTAATAATCCAAGCAGAAAAAAAGAGAGTCCAGCCAGCCACCCCTTTTTTGGCAACTGCGTGGTACAGCCCATCCTTCCTGCCTCTCCTCGTCACAGCCTCCCGTGACTCACCCCGCTTTGATTTCATGACGTCATTGACCCACATAGAGCGTCCACCAGAGCCCATCCCCCCTCCCAGGCTGCCACATAACCGCTACTTTCCCCGTACAAATCGCGACAGGTGTCGTAGATGAGCCGCGTTTCATCTACACGCGTACTAACTCTTATTTATTCGTTTAGGACTCGCCCAAAGACCAACGGAAAACTGCGGGCCGAGCTTCTGCGAACCGGGGACATGACAGACGCGCGCTTACACTTAAGATGTTCAGATCGCCGAATGTCAGTCACGCTAACATTCACTGTTCCCCCCTCTCCCCTACCACCGAGTCTCGAGAGAATCTGAACGAGAGCTGGCCAGACGGCTATTCACGTCAGTGTATGTTTAACGTCTTCTATACGACGACGTCTCTCATTAAAAGACACCGCGGAAGTAACAGAATGGTTGTTTATCTAGCAGGCAAAGAAAGGGAATTTTTTTAATTTTTTAAAAATATTTTACGGTTGCTAACTTTGCCCCCACCCACAACCCTTGTTTCGAGGTAAGAATTTCGCTTGAGACAATTAATTATTTGTCGTAGCCAAATACAATTTTGTATTTGCTTTCTTGTGAAGGGTTGGCTTTGCTGTCACTGTCAATGAAACGTTTGGTAACTCAGTTTTAGGAATTCAAACTTTATTTCTAAGCGGTAAATAGGCATAGACTTCTTATGAATAATGTCAGCGCCACCTATACCTCTCTCTCTCTCTCTCTCTGTACTGACGTCATTTCTCTGTGTGCATTGACGTCATCTCTCAGTAATGACGCCACCTCTCTGTAGTGATGTCATCTCTCAGTAATGACGCCATTTCTCTCTCTGTACTGACGTCACTTCTCTCTGTGTAGTGACGTCATCTCTCAGTAATGACGCCATTTCTCTCTGTGTACTGACGCCACTTCTCTCTGTTTAGTGACGTCATCTCTCAGTAATGACGCCATTTCTCTCTGTGTACTGACGTCACTTCTCTCTCTCTCTCTTCTCTCTCTCTCTCTCTCTCTCTCTCTCTCTCTCTCTCTTCTCTCTCTCAAAACTCTCAGGTTCATTCATAGATGGAAAACTACGGAGTGAAAAGAACGGCACACAAAAGCAAAATAGTCGATATTCTCTCCACCTGTGCCAGAGCAGCATCTCTGTGAACTTCCAAGCGGCCCGCTGGCCCATCACTAAAGAGATTAACATAATTTCTTTTAATTTAAAAAAAAAAGGTTTTGTTTTTATGTAACAGCCGATTGAAGGCAGAGAAAGATAAATCTGCGCCTGCTCTAATTCGCAGCCACTACTGAGAACGTCCAGTTTAGGTCTTTAAGAACAGAACGCTAACCTAGCCATACTTCACTAATCTTTCTGCTCGTGTGAGAACTATTTTAAAGGCCGACAGCCATACAGGTCTGCTTCAAAGGCGTTTCTTCATAGCTAAACAATGAAAAGAAAAATGAAAACTGACTCGGACGGGCACTATCTTATATGTCTCCTTTTAAAACTACTTTCGTTTGGCACGTTTTTGAAAAGTTTTTTTTTTTTCATTGTGATGTATCGGTTTACTCATTTATTTTCACCAACTCCCTAACTTCCCCAGCAAGTAATGTGTAGAATTTTTTAGTAAACTGAAAGACTTACCTTACCGGACTCTAAAAATTCTTTTAAATAAGTCAATGGTGGTGATGATGATGATGATGATTGATGATGATGATTATTATTATTATTATTATTATTATTATTATATTATTATTATTATTATTATTATTATCTATTATTATTATTATTATCAACGCAAATAAAAGCACTCCATTATTAATGTTCAATAATATTCAGAATGGTCGTTTCGTAAAACGAGAGTAGACAGGTGTAAACTGTGTGGACGTCAGCTTTCCTCTTGTCTAGGCTGTAGATGGTTTTCTTTTGTCGTGTTCCTTTCCCTTAGTTTCGGCTCGGCTTTATTTTGTACTTTCCCTTCGGTTCCTTCTCTCAACCAAACGTGACCATGGTCTGGCGCGGCAACTAACAATTAAGCTAACTCTCTCTCTGTACTGACATTATCTCGTTCTGTAATGACGTCATATCATATCTCACTCTGTACTGACGTCATCTCTCTCTCTCTCTCTCTCTCTCTCTCTCTCTCTCTCTCTCTTCTTTTATTATTTTTTTTTTTCGTCTTGTGTTGCTGTAGAAATTAAGCGTTTTTTGTTTTTTTTTTTAAGTCAGTTCGATACTTTAAGCGTCGTTCCTACTTGCAGATGGGTTAAATACGAAGAAGATGTAGAAGAAGGCGGTGAGCGATGGTCCAAACCCCACGTGGCTTCCCTTTCTCTGCACTCTCTGTTTGAATTGCGTAGCTCTCTGCTGACCGGCGCCATGATGCTAGATATGGACGCTTACAACATGCAGCAAGTGATTGGTGAGCATTCGGCTTGAAATATATATTTACGCCAACCTTAACTCGCACTCAGAAAATTCCACTTATAATTTAAAATTTGAAAAAAGAAAGAAAAAAAACCTAACTAAACTTTACGTTATGTGAGAAAAGGTTTGGTAGACAAGGTTTTGGGAGGTCTTAATTTGAATAAAGTCTCTGCCAGTACTTACGAAAAAATTCAAAAGATGGTAGAAATATTGTTGTTGTTGTTGTTGTGTGTGTGCGCGTGCAGTGTTAGAATAAATATCCAATAATCCTATTTCGATTTTCATGTTATCGATGTAAATTAGTTAGCAGTCAAAAGCCTTCTTTCTTTCCAGCATAGCTGTACGTGTCGTTCTGCAGATCTGATACTTGCCACAAGTCTCCAACGTAGAGGGATAGTGACGAGATTTGCTTTAAGACCCAAGAGGAAATGTTCAGACATTTCTAAACTTTTGTATAACCAATCCCTGAATTAAACATTTTCTTTTTAAACTGGGACTAAGAAGTTAAAAAAAATATATATTCCGGTTTATCAAGTAATAATAAAAATAGAGGGAGGGGGGTGAAGGAACGAATAGAATTAATACCAATACCGCTGTTTTAAGGTTTTGGTGGATAATGTGCGATTCTTTGTATGCATTTTATCGTTCGGCTCTAAAAGTTCGCAAATATCATTTACTCTAGTTCAGGTAAATTATATTTGCGTGTTACCTGAGACATAAAATAAATATTAGCAGAGCAAATATTAATCATTTTGCCACCAATTCTGTCGAGAACGAGAGACGGTTGGTAAAGCCGAACTGTGTGAACGGTCACCGCCGATGACAGACCTCGTCAAACTGTTGTTGTTGTTGTTGTTCTTGTTCAGATAATTCCCGTATAAATTTCTCCCTTTTCTATCTTTCTTCCCCCTTCCCGCCAACCCTGAACAATATTTAGATCTGCTGTTGGACAACCTGGTCAATGCAAAACTCCTGGAAGAAGGCCTGCGAGAGATCGTACGCAACGTTGTTCTCCGACCGCACAGGCACCAACACCGGAAACGGAAGAGGAGCATGGTTCCGGAAGACGATCAGCCAAAATTCAAGAGATCTATGAAGCGGACGTTTTCGGAAATCGGTCGGCAATTCTCGGGAACGTTTCTAAGTGAGTAAGGCTGTGGCAGATGGCGCAGCGGTCAGTCAAACATGGCAGCGGGCGTAGTTCAAGTCTGATCACTGCTTCTCGTTTTTGAACGTCGAAAAAGTTTAGAGACAAGAAAGTGGAGAAGAAACGCTCATAATCTGTGTCGGTGCTTAGAACACCAGAATATTTCAATGGAGCTGATCCGCCCGTCATATTTGCGTATCCGAGCGGGATGCACATAGCACAAACGTCTGGTGTTAACTGCGTCGGTTTTCGCCCTTAGTTCCCGTTGTTGCCTCGAGGTGAAGGCGACCATCGGAAGCAGCTTAAAGCGTTAGAAAAACTACTGGATGAATGATGTTAGTAAATGTAAGGTATGCTGTCAAATCATTTAGTCACTCGCATACAACTATAGATATTTTCAAAATATTTATTTATGTTGTTGTTGTGTTTTTTAAAATTTTGTTTATTTGTTGCACAATTAGATAAATGCAACAGTCGTGGATATAAATTGGGTTTATTAATACTAGAATCAAAATAATCTGAAATCATATCAGCTGTTTTTGTTGTTTTTTTTAAAGTCTGCTCTATTACATAAAGAATGATGTCAGCGGAAACTGCATCTGATAGATAGAGCTGTTTAGGTTCCTATTTCTCTTCCACGGCTGATGTCGCTCACTGCCTTGCGGAAAGGGCCTACAGAAGGAAAGTAAACTAAGACGTGTCCGTAGCAACTACAGTCCGTAGCAGTCGCGCGTGCTTTGAGATCCAAATTCAGGCGTCTCATTGACAATGTGACACAGGAGCGGGCCAATGAGGTAACGCCTCTTTTTAGCGGCGGTAGGACAGCGCAGAACTCGGAGAAAGGCGCGTAGGGAATCCGGCGAAGAAACTCTATTTAAAACAAACTAACAAAACATCCCAACAACGGATAATGAATTATTTTAATACTTCAACAATGAACCGGTGGAACATATATATATATATAAATTTTAATTTTGTCACTTTTATTAGTATTATCACCATAAAGTATATTTTATGCGCATAAATGGTTCTAATAAAGCTAATCAGCTTTCAAGTACATAGCTTACTTAAAACAAATATTTATTAACACTAATATATGCAGCATAAAAAGATAATAAAAATTGCCTTTAAACGCATAAATGAAGTAAAAGTAATTAAGCCTTATCAGCCTACTGTTCCGCAAAAGCAAATGAGGCAGAAGCTCGATGCTATAAGCATTAATTTTGTCTGAAATTCCGAGACATAATTGATTCCTGAAAAAAATTATACTAATCGCCATAAATATGCTTTTGGAAAAAGAAAAAAAAACGCCTCACCCCACGTGGCGCAAATGTTAGACTCAGCGACGCAGAATTTTCCAATTTGTTCTTGTCCTCCCCCCATCACTATTTCTGTATTTCGCACAGAGCTACCAGCTAAGGTAGTCAGAAGAGCTTCCTTCCTCCCGTCGGTCGCGGTGTCCACTGTGTACATTTTTAATGCTGTAATTCGCCAGTGCGAAGTACTCAGGGAGCCGGCTTTTATTAAGGTGCTTAATAAATCATTAAGGACGAAGGTTTTTTCTCCCCCCTTTTTCTTAACTTAAGAGAAGAAATGCGTTATAACCGGTGTGGATGTTTTAAAAAAGAAGAATTGACTATACGCGTAGTGGTGCTATAGTTGGTTTGTAGCAACAAACAAATAAAAAAAAAAGAAGCTTTGTATTCGCTGAGGTTAGAATTTGTTAAAAATCGAGGGGCGGATAAGATAAACGAAACTTCCGGTAGCATTGAGGGCTGCGTTTTGACGTCACTTCCCGTCGTTGGTCCGAGACACACTTGCTCTGGTTATTTAGTAAACGCGGTGTCAGATCACCACGGTAAAAGTGGCAAATAAGAACTAGCGAAGCCGGCAGGTACTTGCTAGGGTTACCGAGATTAATCGACAGAATCCTCGCCGGGTTATTCGCTGTACGAAGGTGGACGTAGAAGCCCGGGTTGCCCAGCTCTGGGTACGTACAGGCAGGCACCCTTTTGACTTGCGACAGCTTGCCCGTTTCCTCGGATATTAACAAAAAACTTATAGGGGGGGGAGGGGTCGCCTGCCGGTAATACTCCGATCGTTTATACCGAAAACGCAATCCGTTTCATCTGATCCTCTAAAATTCCACGTTCCAACTCGCAAACCCTAACCCTGCCCCCATCGTTCTGCTAGCGAGGGGCATTATCACGTCTTATTCTCGTCACCCGAGTCAGTGTATACCGCTTCCCGGTCCAGCTCTCGCCGCCTCTTTCGAACGGCTAATGCATAGAGGAAGCCTTTGTTCTCGGCCGGGGCCTGGAGAAAGAGGCCGTTGCCCTCCCCCCCCCTCCACCGTGTCTCCGGCAGACCTGAATGGCAGCCAGATCTCGGTTTTGTCTAGACGCGCGTATAACAATTCTATTGTAACATCTTGAAGGATCCTGTCAGCCTCATACACCCGATACCTTTTCCGAAATTTTGTTTGGCAAAAAGCGGATCAGCAAACAGAGCCAATACGTGTTGTTGCTGCTGCTGCTGCTGCTGCTGTTGTTGTTGTTGTTTGTTGTTGTTGTTACTTTTCTCCAGCATCCTTACCTGTGTGTGTGTGTTTTTTTCCGCGATGACTTTTGACAAGGTGACAGAGATTCTCTGTTTTTTTCTTTGTTTTGTTAGAGGGCAGTAACCCCCACCTGCTCAACGTAAGAGCCCCGACTTTAAGAGGAAACAACAGCTCTCCGAATATGGAGAACTTGCTGGTTCCGGAGATGGGCGGACTGTCTGAATCCTCCTCCTCGATGAAGGTGATTTACCGAATGTACTGAATACTTTCTTGTTTGTTTTTTTTTTTTTTTTGTCTCCCCTTTGCCGCCCAGGTGACAGGCGATAGATGGTCATCTGGACGTTCACCCCGCACTCCAAGCTCTGTTATCCGCCGACATCACCGGCACACGTCTTCTAGAGTGGAGACCATTGTTTGACGTAATTTAAATAGAGTGACAGCTATCAAGAGAGAAGGAAATCGGTGACCTCAATGGCTGGTATTTGAATATAAATTTGACCAAAATAACTGCTTATACTCTTGAAATAATGGCATCAGGAGGTCTCCGCGCCAACTGCGGTCAGACAGGAAGTTTGACGCAGCCAGCACACGGTGGATACAAAGTAAATTCACTAATTAAAGATGTTTCCTGCGAGTTAACGCATGCTATTTATAGTTTGTTGTTGTTGTTGTTCTTTTTAAAGAATAAATGTTAATTTTTTAATCAATTTTTTTTTAAAGCTCAACCAACAGTTTATGCGAAAGATCCCAGAGGGCGCTGAAGTAGCAAACATCATGGTGGGAGAAGTAGAAGCTCTAAAATACCAAGTCTCCGCGCTCATTCGCTTGAGTGACGCGAAACCCATGGGCGATATGGCGGAAGTGCCCCTTTCCACGCGGTTCATGTTTCTGATCCTTGGTCCGGTCGGATCCCAGGGGAAAATGTATGAAATCGGAAGATCGATGTCTACAATTATGGTGGACGAGGTACGTACGTTAATGGTTATTGCTGAAATCTGCAGCTACCGTCCTTTTTTCAAAGTCCTGCCACCCTGATAGAGAAACAGCTGATCCGCATTTTCTTTTCCTCCACGCACAAATGTTGGATCTATTTGCATTTCTTAATTTTCTGAAAATAAGGTAACAAAGAGCGAAGTTGGTGAACGGACATTCCTTCAGTTCCAACAAAACTCGAATGCTTCATTTCGTTGCTTTCTAGGTTTTCCGGGAAGTTGCCTATAAAGCGAGGAATCGGCAGGATATACTAGCGGGAATTGACGAATTTTTGGACCAGGTGACGGTACTTCCGCCTGGCGAGTGGGACCCCAACATTCGTATCGAACCGCCGCAGAGTGTTCCGTCACAGGTGCGAAATTAATTCTTTTCCTTTTTCTCTTGATTAAACTTTTGTGTAAGACAATGAACTGTTACGCCAAAGCCGTGACGCCATGCGATGACGTATGTGCTGATGAAGAACGAGCGCATGGTGCCAGAGATGGTTTTAGGACTTCTGTTTATCGCTCGTATCGAAGAACTCCTCATCTAATCGGCGCTGGTAGGTGCACTGAGTTGGGCAAGTCCAGGTTTCATTTGACCGACCTCCTTTTGGGCTAGCACATCGGCATCGATAAGTGATAAGTATCGATTTCTGGTTTGCGTATTCGTTGCGACTGTTTTCCCTTTCTACGAGCAGGAGAATGGCTTCGTAATTACCGCGCTATATTATTTCTGCAATTTCGACTTCAGGAAGGCAGAAAACAGGCGCCCAAGCAGACCCAGGCGGCTGCTCAAGCTGTGGAGGAGGAGGACGAATCTTCGCACTGTGATCCTACCCTCAGGAGGACTGGCCGGTGAGTATGCCTTGCCGTAATCCCAACTGCTTTTCTGCTTCCGCCCACGTGGGTTCTCACTTCTCTTCCGAAGTCAGAAGTGTCGAGTTTCTCGTGGTGTTCCACAAACGACGCCCTTTAGCGGCTAGCCGCAGCACCAAGCTTCCCTATCAGAGTTGTCTCTAACGTGGACCGGTTATCTCCATTGTGGAGACTGGTGTACGACACAACAGCGGAAACCTCCAATGCTGCTTCGTAATTAAATACACGACAATAGCTTTCACTCGAATGTTATCTTAATGTTGATTGGTTCTTATACGAACGGCGGGCGCCTTAACCAAGAATCGAGGCTAAACCGTTCTCTATTGGTCCTTGTATCTTCTTGTTGGTTTCTCTCACGCACGCAGATGTCCTAAGATCAAAGTTATCATACAAATGATACCTGAGAGTGTATCAACTAAAAGAACAGTGTAAAAGCAACGTTCACTCTCCTCGGGTCGGACTAACATTGATGTCTTATGGTTAAACAATTGCTGTTTATCGAAATAACGTTTCTCAGATACGACACATATGCGTTCATGATGCGAGAAAACAATTTTTCTTCTTCTTTTCTTGTTGTAAATCTAAATTTTTTAAATGTTTGGGTGACTTGAGATTCTTCGCCTGATGGCGGGTAACCGCAGCATAAATAAATAAATAGCCAAATATTTATTTATTTGAGTTCCCTCTAAAGTACCAATAGGTAACGCACGTGTTAAGGTACTGTTAGTTAAAAAATGGGTTTTGATTTTTCTGTCGAGAGCTCGTATGCACTGAACGGATGAGTGAACTTCTATAAACATCAAAATGTCGTTTTATTTTAATCAAATGTTTTATTAAATTTTTAAAATTTATTTAGGTGGGAAAAATAGAGATTTCAGCATAACGGGGAAAAAAACAACAACCTGTAATCAGAAAGTTTCCAGTCCGAGAAATTATATATTCGGTTTGTTTATTTTAAGGAAAGATAATTAGCTAATTTTACGGCAAAGATGATGAAGAGAAACAAACATTCTTTGTTATCTCCGTCTGGTTGCTCAAAGAGCGCGCAGTGGTTCCGTCGATCCAGGCAGTGTATTCGCAGCCGAGGAAGTTTCGTTATTTATAATCGTTTTACGAGTCGAAAAGGACGGGTTCTTCCGCGTGTCTCGAGCCACGAGCGAGCCGGGTCGTCGGTGTAGCGCTGAACCCGTCGTCTCCAGCAGAGAACGGCAGCAGGGAAAGGCGAGAAGATCTAACGTTAGACTGGTTAACCGAAACAGTATACAGCACGAGAGATGATTTGGCGCATAAGAAAGAGCTCGAAACCATTCGTTCTTTCCCTCCCCTTACATTTTTGTCGGCGTGTTCTTTTTTTGAGCAGCCATAAATAGCACAATCAAGGTGAGAGAGAGAGAGAGATGACGTCAGTACAGGGAGAAATTACGTCAGTACAGAGAGAGATGAAGAGATGAAGAGAGAGAGATGACGTCAGTACAGGGAGAAATGACGTCAGTACCGAGAGAGAGATGACGTCAGTATAGAGAGAGATGACGTCAGTACAGGGAGAAATGACGTCAATACAGGGAGAGATGACGTCAGTACAGGGAGAAATGGCGTCAATACAGAGAGATTACGTCAGTACGGGGAGAAATGGCGTCAATACAGAGAGATTACGTCAGTACAGGGAGAAATGGCGTCAATACAGAGAGATTACGTCAGTACAGGGAGAAATGGCGTCAATACAGAGAGATTACGTCAGTACAGGGAGAAATGGCGTCAATACAGAGAGAGAGAGAGAGATTCGTATTCGCACTGAAACAAACTTCAACACTCTCCGTCAGAGCCGGAGAAGTGTTTTTTTTACTAAACCGACCCTCGGTTCGCCCTCAGAAAGTCTGTGATGAAAAGACAAAATAAAAGGGGATACTAAAGAGACGAGGGAGGATTCGCTGGAGCCTAGGGACAGCAGAAGCTACCCAGTTGAGACTCGTCAGATGTGCATCTATACAAATCACGAGAGAAATGCGCACCACTGATGTTAACATGAGTGTCGGTCGGCTTAGGCTGGGCGGAAATTATCTCATTAGTCTATGGAATTTTTTCTACATGTAATAAAACATTAGAATGGCGCAAAATAATGTTAATGCAAAGTTAATGTCTTTCTTAAACCTACCTTATTTTTATTTGATACTTATTATTACAGTTGATTCGTAAACGTCTTCGCACAGCCAGGAGCGCTGGTGTGTGTGTGTGTGCCTTTTAGGCCTGAGACAATTATTTTTTTAACAATGGCAGAAGGCATGAAGATCGCTACTCCCTCTGTCTGCGCGCCGAGGACTTTCGATTCCTGAAGATTATCATCCAAACCTCTCTGTCCCGCATCATTAGACACGCATTTTTGGAAAAAAAATTTTTTAAAGAAATGATTAATCAGAAAGCGGCTAAATTACTGCTTTGTTCGTTTTTCCATAAAACGATCCCGTAAAACATTATTCTTAATTTTAGGAAATGTATTTAAATATAATTAATTTAAAATAAATAACTGAAATATTAAACATTGACGCCATACCTCTCTGTAGTGACGTAATACCTCTCTGTGGTGACGTCATGTCTCTCTATGGTGACGTCATCTCCATATGTAGTGACGTCGCCCCCACCTCTCTCTCTCTTTGACTGGGTAGGTGATTGTTTGTTAGGTAAAAATATCTGGATATATAATTAAAGGAAGTTAAGATTTGCATGTATGTAAACTTCCGGAAATTTCCAGAAAAACGTGTTATTGTCCACGTTTTAGCAGATCAGCATCTTGCCACTCCATATCTCGTTCCAGAAAAGGAAGGCAATAGATAGATACCAGAACTCTTTCTAGAGTTTCGAATTCTGTATTTAGGTTTAAAGAAAAATTATTTTTCTAGTTATATTTTTTTAAAAGAGCTTATTTGAGGAAATTTTAAATGCAAAGAATCATAAATTCTGCGGTCTGTGTATGTCGTATTTCATCTGTCTCATGAACATCTAATAGATTCTCTTAAAACGATTTTTTAATATATAAAACAATATCAATTGATACAAACTGTAGAAACAAACTATTTCGTTTTTATTAAAGTTATGCATACGCTATTGAAAAAAATATGGGAACACCCAGGATATGCACAAATAATGAGTAATTGCAGCTGAGTGACGTATATAATACGTCTACAACACATCACTACAGATAATACACGAAAACAAAATGAATGTATCGTACAGGACATTATTATGTGGTGTGTGAGCCCTTTGCTTTATGTAGGGCAGGAACCTGTTTTCATGCTCTCGTAAAGATTATTATCAGTGTATAATTGTAGAATGATGTTCCAAGTAATGTAGCACTTTTCGAAATCCATCTAAGACGTGTGTTCGGTTGTCGTTTTACTTTCTCGGCAAATATACAACTTCGTGTAGCTTCAGTGATGTTCATATCGGGACTTCGCGCACCCTGTCGGCAGTCGGGACCAATTCGCATCAACGCGTATCTTGCTGGTATTGAAGAAGCCTCAGCACCTGTACTGGCTGCCGGGTCATTCGCAAGATCTCTGCCGGTTCGTCATCCATTCAGGCAGAGAACGTCCCTATGGTGGGTGCTTAGCATTCTTTTTGGAGAGTTGGCGATTTCTTTCCCGACAACATCTATTGTCGGCAGTACCAGCTTCGCGTATTCTCCTCAGAGTTTTGCATGCAGTTTCTGCTAAGACCTGAAGTCGGGGTGCATTGTGCCGTATGAACTGACCTTCACGAAACTGATCGCGGCATAATACATCAACACGTGACTGTGCTACAGAGCGTTTGATTTCTACACAGGAGATGCGGATATGTGACGCGTTATTTGTATTTTAGTCCAGTTATTCTCCTGTTTCCACGATTGTTTCCAACGCTGTACAGGTATCAGTTATTTTTCCTTACCCACATCAATATTAAAAGGTCACATTTCGTGATGGGTTTTCTTGCCGACGACAGAGGTTCGTAGAACTACTTTCTGAGTATTTAAATAGCGGCCTTATCTTTTTGCAAAGAAAAGAGTTTGATTTACGATAGATATAATTTCTCCGCAATTAACGAAATTAGAGACGATTAAAGACAAAGCCACGTAAAGTAAAACACTCCAACAAACACCTGGCGACATAAAGTGAACCAGTTTAATGGATAACAAACAGCATTTACGTTTGCCAATTACTTTTTCATATATTATGCACTTTGCTTAAATTTTATTAAATTATTATTAATATTATTATTATTATTACACGTTTTATTTTACAATAAAATATTATTTTTTTATTGCATCCCCGCTGCAAGATTTCGTATGGCCTAAAACATCCTCACCTGACGGAACCATTTATCAATGTTATGATGCGGCTTAGAACCCATTTCCTGAAGAGCTTCTGCAGAATTTATAACGTTTTTTCCTGGTAGGTTATTCGGAGGCCTGGTGGAAGACATCAAAAGGAAAGTGCCGTGGTACGGGAGCGACTTCAAGGATGTTTTTCACCTTCAGTGCATTGCCAGCATCATCTTCCTTTACCTGGCCACTTTAACTCCCAACGTCACGTTCGGAGGTCTTCTTGGTCAGGCGACTGACCAGTACATGGTGAGTGGTTCTTACCTGCTCCTGGGGCGGGGGCGGCTGGACTCTTCGTCATTCGAAATTTAAATGTGAACGCCTACATTTGTCGTTTACTACCTCTGTTTCTGTGCTGGGGTTGTGGGTACGTGGGGAAACAAAATGTCGATTTTCTAGCGATTTTGAAAATGAGTTACGAACTCGCTGGGGCTGGATGAGTCTCCCTCCTTCCCACCCTGTTCACAGCACATGGGCCGGACTGACGGTTTTAATCGGCGCGGGCTTTGCGTATGTAGTAGAAAGACCTCCTCCTCCAAATATGTCTGCAACTAAGTCTGCTATGGAGATTCTCTATTTGTAGAAACATTGCCATCTTCTCTTAATCGGGTCAAACGATAAGCCTGTTATTATGTCAAACTAATCTTCACCAGAAGTGGACTGTTTAAAAATAAAACTTGGAAAACAAAAGCAAAACAGGTAATTATTTTTTTTCAAATTGTCTTCAGTTTTTTGTTTTTTTTTCTTTAAGATAAACTTTGAATTTCGCCTTCGGTTTATTTATTTATTTTTCTTTCCATCTCCATTTTTGCAGACATTCTGGAAGGTTCTCTTATTTTATCGAGTCGCTGCGAAACTCTCCTGCTCTCGATAATTCTAAACTAAGCCTTCAATCCAAACCTGACCGTCATGTCTGAGAACCCGAAGAACTCTCTCTCCCCTCCCCCCCCACAAAGAGCCCTAGTCTTCCAGGAACCAAGTTTTCCGAAATCTTTTCCTGTTGATTTAAAAAAAAATACATTTTTCTTCTTCATACTTCCAGGGTACAATGGAGTGTATCTTGACAGCCGCCATTACAGGGGTACTATTTGCCCTCTTCTCGGGGCAGCCACTCAACATTCTGGGCAGCACCGGACCCATGCTGGTGTTGGAAATGATCCTCTACCATTTTTGCATGTAAGGACTTTTGCCTTTTCTCTGTATGCACGCCCTCGCTTTATCCCAGATGTAGAGAGGCGTTTGTTGCGAAGGTCACCATCGATCTGACCGCTGAACTAACGATCTATCGATTTGCACGCCCTTCATCGTCCGTTTCTCGAACTTCCGGAGTTTGCAAATCCGATCAAGAGCGTAAAGTGGCATTGGTTTACGTGGAACTCTCGTTCCTCTAGCTATCGACAGAGAAAGCGACCTTTCGAAACCGCTAACTAGGCTTGGACAAACAGCGCCACCAACGTCCCTTTTTTCTACACCTGCGAAAGCTGCACGTGGTTATCTTATTTAAAAACAACAACAACAACAAAACAGTCGATACTAAACGGTTCGTTTACAGACCGCTTTGATTCGCTCCGACGCTGTCCGTCAGTTATATATTTCCTCCGTGATTAAAAAAAAAAAAGAAGACCAACAAAAACTTTAGTGTTTAAATTTTTTCTAAGTTGTTTTTTAATAAACAGGCCGCCGGAAGTAGAAATTATTACCAATACTATTTTTAATTGACTTGTACGTTTACCGTTAACTCTTTTTTGCCGGTGCGATCTGTGAGTCTGATATAGTCCAAGTAAATTCTTTCGTTTTTGGTGGACCGAAAAACTTATACATATCATACAAGAGTTAACAGGAACACCGTTTGGTTCATGTATAAGGCGCATTTTAAAGCTTCTCCGCGCCGTTAGTGACAACACAGGTTCTAGCACTTTCGTCTAAACTGCGCGTTATACACAGGCCAAAATGGCGTAAAGCGGGGTCTTTCACTAGTTCGGTCAGCTAAGACTTGATGACGCACGAATTACTGACTGGCTTTCTCTCGTGTTTCTTCAGGGAGCAAGGCTTAGATTTTCTTCCGTTCCGGTGCTGGATCGGCTTATGGACAACGTTCCTTTTGATTATCATCGTGGCCTTTGACCTCAGCGCCTTGGTGCGGTACATAACGCGGTTCACGGAAGAGAGCTTCGCGTGCCTTATAGCACTCATCTTCATCTATGAGGCCTTCAAGAAACTGTTCGGCATCGCAAAGGAGGTGCCCCTCCACACACATGTGCCCCCAGACCACATCTACCAGTGCGCATGCGTGCCGGTCAACAACAGTGCGCCGTTCAACGCGACCGACATCTCGTTCATGAACGAGACCTTCGCTGACAACATGACCAGCGCCGCCACGTTCGTCAACTACAACAGCACGACCCGCTATGAGAACATCACCAGCGCCACAATGGCGAACTTCCTTTCGTCGGACTTGTCACGTGACGAGTGTAGAAGCATGGGCGGGGAGCTAGTGGGGCCGGACTGTCCATACATGGCCGACGCATTCCTCCTCTCCGTGCTGCTTTTTATCGGCACCTTCACGATCGCGCTGGGGCTGCAGTCTTTCAAGACCAGTAGATTCTTCCCCACCTGGGTAAGTCGGAGAGCTTCGTTTGGTTTCTAGCTTTGACTTTTGTTTTTTTAATGTGAATAAGCAACAAAGAAAATAAAAAGGTGGTGGTGGGGGGGTTAAATCAGAAGATTTGGTGTCGTCCCAAAATTCCAAAGACGCCTCAACCGGACAGTTCAGTGCTTTACCGTTTTACTCAACTGGTCGTACATCGCTGCTGCTGCTGCTGCTGGTGGTTAGGGTTAGTAACGGTAGTAGAATTATAGCTGCTGGGAAAAGAAAAATTCTAAAAAAAGGAAACTGAATAAAGTTGAAACGAAATCCATTAAAGCGAAGATAATTAGAATAAAACTTAATGTTTTTTTTTGGTTCCAAAAACTACAGCATTCTTAAATAATTGCTAGACTGTTTGTTTTCTTCCGTTTCCAGGTGCGCCAGAACTTCAGTGATTTCTCCGTACTCCTCGCTATCCTTTCCATGGTGGGCTGCGATATGGCTCTCGGAATTCCCACCCCTAAACTTAACGTTCCAACGGAGTTCAAGGTGGGTGCTCATCGAATTCCATCGCTCATCCGCTTTCACACGGCCCCAGTTCTCCACTAACAACTCACCCGTATCGGCTATCGATCTCTTCTGACAGATCTTTTCAAGCTTTTCGAACGTTTGCACCAGACTTCCCCCAGTGTAGCGTTTATTGCAAATTTACCTAATTTATGATGTAATACTCTGGACATTTTAAATATTCGCTGGGTTCAGGCAGAACCTTTGTTACTATAGAAACGTTTGGTAGGATGGAAAGCGATTGATACCAACTATAAGCACCGAGAATATTTATAATTTGTAAGCGAAAAACTAACAATAAACCACGGACATTTTTTTAGTAGATGTCAGTTTATAGGGCAGCTAGTGGAAGTAAAAGTTATACACCAATTATGTCAGTTATTTAGCAACAGAAACATAATAATAATAATAATAGAAAGAGGAAGGTAGTCTCCAAACATGGACAGTACAGGTATCAGGTGCACGGTACTGCACAGAAGTCAATAGCGGGTATCCCCTCCCCACCTCTGCAGCAGTCACAGTACCCGCCACGCGAATTCGGCTCGTTGACCTTAGAAGGTTTCGGGTGAACACCTGTGGTAACCTCTGACTCTGCCGACAAACCGCATCCTCAAGCTGGATCGGGTTCTGTGTTGGTATAGGATGTTGCAGTCGTCCAATCTCATCCCACAGATGTTCGCTCGTCGGAAAGACGAGAGGGACAGGGGCCTCGGGAGCGCGGGGTTAGCTCGTCGCTGGAGACGGCGCTGACATGCTCTGGTGGCGCGAGGGCGCCAGCTGTCTCGCCGAAAAGTGTGAAGTTCCTGATAATGGCCAGAGAGAAAGGGGGCGGCAACGGTCGCCGAGAGGTCATTTATGTCCGTTTTCCCGATCGTACGACCGACCGACCCCCTAAAGAGATGGGAGCGGTGCTTCCTGGTCATAAGCGATGAGACCGTAAATGCTTCTTCCTCCTCATAAGTCAGTCTGCAGAACACGTTGTGGTTACAGCTCAGAACACAACCTTATTCCGTTCTGCAGTTTCTGGTTCGTGCTGCACGTGCAACAAAAGCTATACCAGTGGACCATGACAATTAATTTTACAGCAGTCACTCTGGGTTTCATTGAATGTTCAAAGATGGCCGGACCCTTTTAACCTAAACAGATGTATATGCCAAACGATTTCACTTTTGGTTTACGCGTTTCTAATGCGCTTCAGTATATGATCACAATTTTAAAATTACTACTTTATTAAATAAGCCTTTCGGTGTGGTCGTAGGCCGACTGGGGAAGTGCGAGAGGACATCAGGGAAAGGAAAGTTCGCCAAAAACCGAGCCGTTACCAAGGGAACAGGTCTTTGGTTCTCTCCCTTGGTGATGCAGTAACTGACACTAACCACCGGATACTGCGCCACGTTTTCCTGTTACAACTTTAGTTCGTGTTTACCCCCGTTTCAGAGGCTTAAAGTCGCTTTACACATATCTTCTGGTGCAGTGCGTGAGAATTATTTCTGATCCCATCCTTGCTGTTCTTCTCTTTGCTCGTTTCAGCCCACCAGGTCAGACCGAGGCTGGTTTGTGAACCCCATTAGCGAGAAGAACCCCTGGTGGCTGACGCTGGCCGGCGCAGTTCCCGCGTTACTCACCGTGATTTTGATCTTCATGGATCAGCAGATAACCGCCGTCATTGTGAACAGGAAAGAGAATAAACTCTTGGTAAGTTCTTCCGGCAGGGCGGAAACGCTAGAGTTTTTCAGCACTCTCCTTCCAACCCACACAGCGTGTAAATCTTTCTCCTTCTCACAATGACGACCTCTGTTTAAAATTCCGATGCAAGGATGGAGAGTTGGATGGAGGTTGGGGAAGTAGATAATTATACACACATTTTTAGAAAATGTATTATATGTCCTTTCGATCTACCGAAGCTTCTGTACTCTGGAATTATTTGGCCCCCGCCCGTCTTCTTGCAGAAAGGAAGCGGCTACCATCTGGATCTGTTTGTGGTTGCCATCTGTATTGCCGTCTGCTCGTTGCTCGGCTTGCCCTGGTACGTGGCTGCGACAGTGTCAGCCATAGCCCACATCATGAGTTTGAAAAAGGAATCGGAGTGCACGGCCCCTGGGGAGAGGCCAACATTTTTGGGCGTCAGGTAAAAGACTTTTCACTGATCTTTTAGACGGGGGGGGGAACGTTTACAGCAACCCCCACCCCCGCTCCTTTTCTTCCTTTTCGTACTTGTGAGGGTCTCGAAGCAGTATCACGCCGCCATGGAAGAATTTCACCGAGCCACTCTCTCATGCTTGTAAAAGAAGTACACACATTAAGCAGGCTGGCGAGAAATGTCTACGTGCGCGGGGTTCACGAGGCTTCACGTGTCAGGAGAGTTCTGAAGTCCCTGAGTCTGGCGCCCTTTGGCATCCCTGCGTTCCCGAGACTTCCCGGCGGATCTCGCGCGTTTACGAGAATTTCCCAGTCGGAGCTGTTCTATTCGGCGGCTATTTCACTGTTTTCTTCATGCATAACTGGGGAGTTCTGCCAAAGCGACTGGAATAAAAGTTAAGGGGGTCTTTGATGCACGCGCCTGTTTGTTGTGAGACTAAGTTTCCTTTATTATTGGGGTTGATTTCTTTATTATGCAGGGAGCAGCGAGTAACAGCCTTGATGGTGGGCCTGCTTAGTGGTCTGTCTGTTCTCTTTACGTCTATACTCAGGGTAAGTAGAATGGGAACTCTTGGGTTCTGCGTGCGCTGATTACGGTCAACGTCAAATCACTAAGAAAGGTTTAACTCTCTTACCCTGTGCGGGCAAAATCGTCTGTTAGAAAGACATCGAAAAGAAAAGCTAGGAGCAGTAATTCCTCGTCTAAAAAGTTCGGAAGACTTCGGTAGTTATAAAGAATACGAGAATCTTTCCACAGTGGATAGGACGAAGCAGGTCTGGGTGTAAATCGAGATGGGTGTTGGGGGCCGGATAGCGATACTGTGTAGACAAAACAAACAAAAACATGTATACAAGGCTGGGTGGGGAGGGGATCAATCACTAATCTGATTTTAAACCTCTGACCATTGTTTCTGTGGAACTGGGACGGAACCGTTCTTATTACAAAAAAACTCGTTTTGGCCAGCCTAAATCAGGTCTCGACAGCACTCGGGGGGAAAGAAACTGACAGCAATATGGTTTTCGAGTCGGGAACCATTTTAAAATAAATAAAAACGAGCCCTGGCCTGGCTTTGGCTTTCGGGGTCTAAGGGCGCCTCCCAGCGGGAAGAATTGTGGGGTGTTGTTCTTGGTGATCGGGCGAGTTGCTTACTACCCAGGCGCCGCCGGCTGGTGAAGAAGAAGAAGAGCCAAGAAACCAGGCTGGATTTTCGTGCAGGTTTCGCTCGTCGGCACGACATCAGGGGACCTCCTACACGGGGTGTGTGTGTGTGTGGGGGGGGGTCGGATATCAGCTCAGATTTCCTTCCGAAAGTATGTGACCGCTGCCAAAAGGAAGATCGCTCCATCTGTTGCAGCGTAAGGACGCGTTCAAGGTTAGGCGTGTCGTGTTAGAGTCGAGGACGTTGGGGGCGAGAAGACGATTCAGATGTCTGAGAGGGGGAATGCGGTTGGCACAGCTGTCTGTCGCGGCGAGGTCGCGTGAGAATTCGCGCTATTCGCGCTCGGCTATAACCGATGAGGACGGCCGGTGGGGGGGAAACCTTGTCTTCGGATGCGCGCGGGCAGAAGAATTCGGGCCCCCTTTTCGCTCCGAAGTCTCACCGCGAAAAACCGACGCATTCCTTCGCCGAGAAATACCATCCAGACAATCCCCACTGTTCAGGAGGTGCCATAGCGAAGCGGAGAGTGAACCCAAGGCGCCCCTGTATCTGTTAAGGAACGAGCGTTTTCCCGGGGAACATGGAGGCGATACTCCCACGCGGTTTTGTGATCTTAATAACTCCGGAAGGGGGCGTTGTCCCAAACCTGGCGGTATTAAGTGCCATCCGTAACCAGAATTATGCGCTTCCACATTAACTTACAGGAGAACCTAACCACATCCAAAAGCAATTTAAAACAAAACAAAACAACAGAACCCTCACGCCTTTCCCAACATAAACAACTACGAACCAAACATCTCACAAGTAGCCAGATACCCTTCACTCACAAATATGTCGCGCATCTTTAGATCATCTCGTTTTCTTTATCACGGAGATTTTCTCACCTTGATTTTGAAAAAAAACAAAAGGAAAGTAAAAAACCTTTCTCTCTTTCTAACGAAATCGTAAACATTTCTCAGAAATTCTCCTAAAGAAAGTCCCCCAGTCTCCTTGTCGCCATGTATTAGTGAGCAATTCTGAACTTTCCTTTGTTGTGTCAAGAAATGACACTTTTTACCCACAATGCATCGCACTACTCTATAGAAAGAAACTGCTTTCATATTTTTTTTAAATACTTTAAAAAAATTTTTGAATAATTTAAACAAATAAACTATAACAAAATTTATTATTTTTAAATTTGTCTAACATGCGCAAATTATTATTATATTATTATTATTATTATTATTATTATTATTATTATATTATTATTATTATTATTATTATTAATATTATCATCACAGGTTATTCCTATGGCTGTTCTCTACGGTGTCTTCCTGTACATGGGCGTGGCCGCACTGAAGGGAATGCAGGTGAGTCGACGTAATACTTATTTTACTCTCTACAGATGAACGCAATAAATAAAATCATGTAAATAGATGTTTTTTGAAGGAATGAAACATCGGTGATGTGATGATGATGATAATCAAATATAGTGGTGAAACAAGCTGACATCATTGACGGCTCGGGTTGGCGCGTGCGCAGCCGCAACTTCCTCCCTACCCGTCTCCGCGGACTTCCTTTGACCTCTGAGAATGATGAAGAGCTGCGATCCGGGAAGTGGACTGGGCACCGATTTGTAGGTGCCCCAGCCCCGGGTCGTCCTGGGAGTGGCTTGACAGAGGCGCACCACCGCCTTTCACTGAGACGGAGGACGCGCTCTTCTTGACTGCAGATCCTACGTGCAACAAGCTGTGGAATTCCCACCTCAATCTCTATATTTCAAACCGTTTGAGCTCATCTCGGATGACGAACTCCATAGATGGGTTCAGAATAGGTTAACGAATATCGATGCATTTGTGGATCGACTTAGACAGTTTCACGCAGGGGATTAAGAGATCAGATTTGAAAATTATATAAACCCGCCATGAAGCAAAAAAAGTTTAAAAAGAAAAAAAAAAAACGTTTGCGTGATCGGAGCTCAAATATAAAATTATGGCATCTCGTTTTTTAACTGATTTATGCTGATATACATTGAACATATCCAATAAAAACTCGATCGCGTGAAGTACGGAATGTTCCAATGGTGGAAAAAAGACAAAACAATCAACTATCCAGATTATATGAATTTAAGGAGGCAGAAGGATGCCTGACGAGGTGGACTCTTCATCTAGGCCATGTGTCGACACGCCATAGCAACGCCTTTCCTGACAAAGGAGTTAGGTACATTTACCCAGATGAATATTCAAATGAGCGGTTTTTCAAAAGAATCGCCTGACGGTCGAAAAATATAGGTTATGTAGACGAAAAAAAGATAACGATAATAAAAACTATCTTTGAACTCACTCAAGATATTTGTGGTTTTGTAAAATAATGCAGTGGTAAAGAACGAAAAACAAACTGGATATGAGAATAGCCTGCAGATTAGGTTAAGAGATTCCTTAAAGCTTAGATGCAGTGAGTATTATTGTCTTTGTGTTTCTTTTCTTACAACCGAATTTAAAGAAAACTCAACGCAAAAGTAGTAATCAAGTTTCCATGGAGCAAATCAAATTCATTTTAAAGAATTATTTGTCACAACACCACTGCAACAATAAAGAGCAGATATTTGCTATTTTTTCTCCTTCTTTTTACTGAGTAAAGTTCCGCACTCGTTCGGCATATTCAACAATTCTATCCACTTATCTTGTTTCTTCTTTTTTTTTACTTTTAGTTCGTGGACCGCTGCCTAATCATATTTATGCCGGCCAAATATCAGCCTGATCACATGTACCTCCGTCACGTGCCTATCAAAAAGGTCCACCTGTTCACTCTTCTCCAGGTTCTCTGCCTGGCCTTATTGTGGGTGATCAAAATGATCAAATCTGTTTCCATCATTTTCCCCATCATGGTACGTGTGTGTGTGTGTGTTCAGTACAAGTTACATGAAAGAAAAAAAAAACATTTACGGTAAATCTGTAATGCCGGCGGGTGTTACCTTTGTGCTTCTGCCAGTTTTTATTGCGCTTGGCCTGATAGGAAAAGAAGAAGCATTCAAACTGCAGGAAGCAGTGAATAGTTTAGCCAGTTTTCAGGTACTATACTTAAATCTGGTCTCGTGTTTGAAGATGCTACGACCATGAACCGAAACGTCACTTACGCCGAGCCAGGCACTTTATTTCACGTACCAGCTGCTTGTTTTATTAGAGACAGAACCGGACATCACCAGAGATCTGCAGAGTAGCTACTTCTTGAAGCTAATTGGCCAGATGGTCTATTTAGTGCTGAACCATGTCGTAGGTCACAAATACGAAGCGCTATGATAAACAAACAAACAAAAAACAAAATTGCGAATTAATGAATAAAATTAATCATACAAATAAAATATAAATAATAAAAATGTCACGATTTACACCCCCCTTATATTTCGACGAATGAACAAAAATGAATCAATAAAAATTCACATTGGAAATGTTTTATTACAATATCGAAACAGTTAGTGAATATAGAAAAGTGCATCTTTTGTGTAGGTTATTATCCCTATGGGCGGGTTCGACGAGGAATTTTTTTCACGTAACCGTGTACTCTTATTCGAATTGTGTAATAACCTGTCAGTTTTACCTTTGTAGGTCTTGGGTACTTGTTTTATTCGTAAAGGATTGGATTACATCTTCAGCCAGAGAGAGCTGAAATGGCTGGATGACATCATGCCAGAAGTCAATCCAAAGGACGCGGAAGACAAAGAGAAGCTGGAAGAAATCGAAGAGGTAGTACACTCGTGACCTATTCCCAACTTTTACTTAGGGATGTGAGCTTTCCTTGTTGCCGTCTCTTCTTTAACGTAAAGCTGTTTTTTCTTGTTGTTGTTGTTTACTTTGTTTGCCTATCTTAGTATAGTATACAATGGTAAATCGGTGAATAAAGTAGGTTTCCCTATTGTGAGACGTACGGGTGCATATGCAGGCGAATAAGTCGATCGGTTTTTTTTTTTTAACGAAGTCCGCTGCAAACCAACGGTAAAACCTGCCGATGCATAAGTCCCTTTTCCCATTGTTGACGTAACCATGGTTTCTTGTCATCCGGTCTCATCTCTGTCCATGCAACCGTGATTCGTATAAACGCAAAAGAAAAGGAAAAAGGGAAATCACTTTTCAAACCGATCCCAAAATTTCTCCCTAAAAAGAAGACAAGATTCCTTGTGACTGAAGCTAAAAAGGTCATCGGGCAATGGCCGTTGGTCATTTCGGTTTCCGGTGGCGCACGTCAAAAAAAAAAGAAGTCCCTGACCTATCCATCCGCGGCCGGTCTGCGAGTTGGAGAAAGTAGTTACTAGCGCCCAGCTTTATCCCCCGTATCCGATTACATCCTGGGAAGAGCCACTTTGATCGATCTGGTCTTGTCTCAAGGAAATCAAAGCAGAATTTTTAGTCTCTGACACAAATACAGTGGGTGTGTTCTTATTTTTTCATAATACCATGCAGCATTTAAAAAAATAGCGTACATCTAGGGAATTTTAAATTACAATTAAAGCGAACAATTAAAACATGAATAGAAATGCGGGTCTTCGCCATCACCGATTGCGGAGTCAGCGGATTTCGCCTGCTTTCAGAATAGCCGTGTAGCCGAGCACGGTATCTCGGACTGCGTGAAGATCGATCACACCATGCTTCGATATCCAGTGCTCCAGCTGTTTTCTTGCCAAGCAAGCAAAGACCACCCTAATCCCCTCATTTAAATATTGAATCCAGTACCGCGGTTATCATGTTTTAAAACTGAATCTACTGCGATAACCGCAAAACAAAAACACTAGAAATTCTAGAGAAAAGACAAACATATTTGTTATTGGTTAAGCCAACCGGAATAAGAGCTTAAGGCGTTTAATTTGAAAAGCTTTTTTATTTCAATTTTATATTAGATTACAAAACTGTGTAATAATGAAGTTAGGAAAGATTCCTTTTATGCTGCACCCATTGCTGGAATTACATTATTTTCTTATGCATACCATTCTAGAAAAGGCTTCGAAGAACCGATGAAGTCCACTACAAAATCGCACGGGTTATGTGCGTCTATTTCCCCTTTAATTTATCAGATGTAATAGACGTTTTGAAATATTTCCGTCAGTTTAGCATTTACCGATTCTCTTAGGCTTACTATGCACATAAACAATTCAGAGAGCATAACAGTTCTCCTCTTCTTTCTTTTATCTTGCTGCTCACCATCGAATTTAGCTCGAAAACGACAGGTAACTTTGCTACGATTTTTATTGTAATGTTGTGTTGTTTTTTTGTCTTGCGCTTCTATCATATTTCATAAACGGTAAACATTTCGACCATTAATTTTATTCACACCTGTATTTTTACTGCTGTGTTTTTTGTTGTTTTTTTTTTCCCTGTTGAAATTATGCAACACGGGCTCGTAATTTCAACAACAAAAAATATTTTTTTTATTTTGTTTATAATGTAGATTTGTAAATTGGATGTCACCAAGTATTTCTGAGGAGTTTGTAACAATACCTGCAGATGGCGCCCCCATACAAGCGTTCTGTAGCTCGGTAGTTGCAAACTTATCAGAAGAGCATGTATGGCTATTTTCGAATGCTTGTGTTCCGTCCTAGCCTGTCTGAGTAGCGCCTCTTGGGCCTAACATTCTTGTGGCTATTTACTTTCTACTAACAGCGTTCCCTTGTTTGTTTGTTTCCCGTTGTCTTTGCCGCAAACTAACACCGAATTACGCTCTGAAAGATCCTTCATTAGCGTTTCTACTAAAGCGTCTCTTGAGATGATAAACAGGCAGATAAACAAAGGGTTACGTCTGGCGAGAGGACTTTGAACTCATCTAAGGGTGAATAACTCTTCTTTATAGTTAGCTTCAAGAGAAAGTGAGAGAGAGACACACACACAGAGAGAGAACAACTTAATAGTCTGGATGTTTTTTTCTCGTTAGGACTTCTGAAAGATTTCGCCCTTTAAACTTAGAACCGATCAACAGCTTATTGGCTTTCTAGACCTTGAAGGGGTTTCAGCCCTTTAGAAGCAGACAGAACGATCGCCGCTTACTTACTTTGACGATAACCTATCTTTAAATTCATCAGGGGGACAGATTATTGTCGGAAGACAACGAGAAGCTCATGGAGGTGAGAATCCACCACGAAAAGCCTTGCGAGAAGTTCGCCCCGCACGTGATCAAGTCCGGCAGCGGCGACCTGCACCGGGTGAACATTTCCGAGGAAGTGTCCAAAACTTCCATCTGGCTTCAGGTTTTACGGGAAGGGGAAAAGATGGCGAATGATGAGAGTACTAGGTAAGTTCGGGCGGGGCTGTCCGAAGTCGGGCGGTTTTGCTTTGCTCTTGTTGTAACAGCACTCCCTCACACCGTAAAGTTGCACCATCACCATCATCAACATTATTATTATTACTATTCGCACGAATTCTTTAGGATTGTTCAGGTCGACAGTTGCTGTTAGCTACGAAGTATTTAGTATGGTTTTTGCTGCTTTTTCTCCAAACCATATTACAGTCTTACAGGCTTCAAACACTGGAACGTAATAACTGTGGTTCACTGTCATCAGCTCTACAGAAAAGGATTTAAATAAAGCTATTAAAATGCCAGCTGGGAAAAGCGATAGTAAATGATTTCTATTAGACATTTTTAAGCTTTCCTTTTTTTTGTACATTTTGTAAGGATTTTTATTTACATTCTTTAGTTCCTTTTAAAAATAGTGATAGTATAGATAGGTCACTTTTAAGAGGAATAAAAACGAAATAAACAGATTACATACGAAAGTCTACAGAAATAAGCAACGAGAATCCGTTTGATGGAAGCTCAATACATCAGATTTGGGAATCCACAGGGGTTTGCTTTGTCTGAAGTCGGTCAGCCTGTCATGTTGTGTAGATGGACAAAGGTAAAAATGAGCTTTCGTCTTCATTTCCTTATCCTGTGGTTTATTACCTGCTGGTTTTGCGTGCAGCCTTCTTTTATAAGATTTTGCATGAAATGTTTTTATATCTATTTTCTTTGTCTACTTATTTTTCGCAAAAAAAGATGGCTACATTTTTTTAGGCTAATCATTTATTTGCAGTGCAGTTATAACCTGAAAGTAGTTTAGGTGACGCATTCTCGCCCTGGCTTAATACTGTGTTATATGATTTTCGATTGGCTGGTATGAGAAACCAACGACATAATACTATGTTATCTGATTTTCGATTGGCTGGTATGAGAAACCAATGACATAATACTATGTTATCTAATTTTCGATTGGCTGGTATGCGAAACTAATAACATATCTCGTTAATTATTACGTATGCCTTCTGTAACTAGTTGTGCCACTCAGCTTTCTTCCTTCCTATCTATTTTAAAATTAGATTTCATAGATTTTCACCTAGAAGTAGTAGAGTGGAAGTAGCGGAACTGTCCGCCAGAGATGTCTGTCTGTCATGACTAGCAACAAATGCCGCAAAACTAATTCGCAATCTCTACGAAAACAGCAACAATAGCGGAAACTTCGAGCAGCAGGATTTAAAAAAAAAAAAAAAAACTTTGGAAGATTTTTTCCTTTTATTTTAAAATGTTGTAGAAGGTTAACAAAAAAGGTTTTATCAAATTTCTGACTGTGAAAGCCGGCTGTATACAGCTGAAAGAAGAACAAAGATAAAGTAACGGTGCTCATAATAAGCAATAAAGAAATTTGCTAAAACTCTTAAATCTACCTGGAATAATTACAGGTGTAACTGCATAACCCCTGTAATGGTTTACATTAAATTCTTTATTTTATTGATCTGAATTATCAAACAAACTACTCTTTTTTTTTTATTTGTTTTTATTATTACCCGTCCATACTGGTTTAGAAATTAAATATTTTTACGTGAAATTTGAGAAAAAAATATCGTCTAAACTTCTGAAATGACCAGATGTGAAGTTGAGTCATTATTTTACTTTCAAAAAGTACAAAACTTCTATTATTTTAATCCCCCTGTCCCCGTGAGATCTTCTTTGGGCTGCTGTGCTGCTTCATCAGTCTTACATACGAAACAAAACCACTTATTACTACTTCCACCTGTTGTCATGGCACCGTTTTTGTATTATTTAGTTAATTAACTACTTTATTTTTATTAGTTTTCTGATTATTTGTTTCACCATCGCAGTGGGGGGGGGTTGTTGTTGTTGTTGTTGTTGTTTCTAATTTCTTTACCTATCTTCCGCTTGTAAACAACGATCTCTCTCACTCTCTTCGTCCTGATTCGCTTCAGGAGTCCGCGCCGTAGGAGGGGAGATAAAAACGGAATCCGAGCCGACAAGACCGACAGCGTTGAGAAGCCCGCTTCTACATCCAGGAGGAAGACGACGCGGACCTGAAAGAAGTCTCAAGATTCCGAACGTGAAAGCAAAATTTAAGGAGACTCGGAAGAGAGAGAGAGAGAGAGAAAAAACAAAGAAACAAAATAATTTAAAAAAAAAAAAAAAATTTAAAGAGTACAATGTACCCTTTGTTCCTTTAATGAAAAACATATCCTAACAAGTTTTATTTCAGAGAGAAATTAAATGAATTTTTTTTTTTTTAAGGTAAACTATAATCAAAGTATGGACACTGTTGAGAAAAGTACACATTTCGCGAATTATGTTCTGTGAATTATGGTTGTGACTAATACATGTAAATAGTTATATCTGCTCGTTTATGCACCTTGATTATTTTTTTTTTAGACCTCATGCCAACAGTTTTTGGAGGAATGTAAATTTGTCTATAATTTTATGGAATCAGTTACATTCCGCATTTTCCTTTCTTGTCTTTTTTTCTATTTTTTTTTTTTTTTTTAAAAAAGGTGGGGAGGAGAGTTTGCCAAGAACAATTAATCACAGCGGAATAAAACTGAAAGCAATTAGAACAAAAGAAAACAAAATTTTCAAAAAGTATTTTCTGGTATTTAAAATAGTATTTTCTTTTTTAAAAAACAAACACAAAAAAATGGGTTAATAAAGCCAACTAACAAGCAAATAATAACTGAGTATTAGTATTATTACATCTTATTTTTAACGTTATTTTTATTTTAAAGTTGGCTATCTCTAACATTACTCATTCTAGTCAAGCCTTTTCTAAAAAAAAAAAAAAAAAAAAGAGTTATCGGCCCTGAATAGAAAACACCTCTCTTTACGTCCACTGGCTGACGACCATTAAGTTGTTCCCTGCAGTCGGTTGCATGTAATTCACAACCCCCCAACACGTGCCCATGGTGGGGGAGATGCATTTCCGGATATTTCTGAAATCGGTGTGTGACTGAAACAGGAAACGCTAAAGAATTGAGCTACCGACACCAGTTTTATCGCAAGCATTTGTTGTTGTTGTTGTAGAATGATTAATATCCGAAACGTCTCTACGGGATGCGTTCACGATGTCGCCTGGTGCGCCATTCTGAGCGACAGCCCACAGAAGGTCGCTAACGTGCGGTACACTTTTTTCTTTTGCGGGTGATGAGGAATGTGTCGCCGGCTGGCCCTGCCTGCCGACGGACATGTCTGTCGTGGAAAGAACTTCACGAGGACTAAGCGATCTCGGGGGGGGGGGGAAGAGACGGGACCGCTTAACTACAGAGGAAAGAAACACGGTTTAGATTACTCCACCCTCCTAAAAGAGAGATATTTAAATAAATTTAAAAAAAAACTTGCTAACTCTGGGAATGCATTTTCCATGACATCCTGTGTATGCGCATTCATTTCCGTTAACACGTGGTAGGGCTTGGCAGTTATAAGCAGCAGCCAGCCGGGGAAAACAAACTTCACTTTAAGTCGGTGTATAGGTTTGAACTTTATCGCATCAGTTCTTTTGAATACTCGAAATACAGACGACAAAGGGAGAGAAATACCTCAGCTATTCTCTTTTTTCCTCTTCTAATTATTCTTTCTGTTAACATTTGTGAAAAAAACGATTCGCCTACTACTAAGAAATAAAAAGGAATAGAGACGAGAAGTCTGACCTTATCGAAGAACGGCTTTAAATTATTATTATTATTATTATTATTATTATTATATTATTATATATTATTATTTTTATTTTATTTATTATTATTATTATTAAGTCATAATGTAACATTTCGGAAAAATGAAACTTAGCTACAAAAAAGGAAACGCTACTTAAGATATGTATTAACGTTAATTCCCAACGTTAAACGATGCTAGCAGTAACTCTAAACTTTATCTACATATTGATATGAGTTTATTTTTAAAAATCTCCATTAATCATGAGCAGATGGCTTAGAACAAAAGTATCTTTTGAGATTCTGAGCTTCTTCATCCCGGTTTTATTACTTCTCCCATCCGTGGTTTTAATCATCATTATTAGTGAGTGTTAATTGAAATAAAGAGTAATTTTTTTTTTTTAAAAATCTAATAAAATCGTTTTATTTGGAGTGAACTACTTGGTTTAAGCAGACATATTCACGACTTATTTATTTACATTTTTAAGGGACCAGAGTTTCTTTCATTTTTAAAGATATTTTTAATTATAGTAGCGAGAATAATTTAAGAGGGGGAAAAACAAAGAGAGTGATAGTGAGAGAGAGAGAGAGTGAGGGATAGTGAGAGAGACAGTGATAGTGTGGTGAGAGAGTGAGGGATAGTGAGAGAGACAGAGTGATAGTGTGTGAGAGAGAGAGTGAGGGATAGTGAGAGAGACAGTGATAGTGTGGTGAGAGAGTGAGGGATAGTGAGAGAGACAGTATAGTGTGTGAGAGAGAGAGTGAGGGATAGTGAGAGAGACAGTGATAGTGTGGTGAGAGAGAGAGTGAGGGATAGTGAGAGAGACAGAGTGATAGTGTTGAGAGAGAGAGTGAGGGATAGTGAGAGAGACAGAGTGATAGTGGTGTGAGAGAGAGAGAGTGAGGGATAGTGAGAGAGACAGTGATAGTGTGGTGAGAGAGAGAGTGAGGATGTGAGAGAGACAGAGTGATGTGTGTGGAGAGAGAGTGAGGATAGTGAGAGAGAGTGATAGTGTGAGAGAGAGAGAGTGTGAGGGATAGTGAGAGAGACAGAGTGATAGTGTGGTGGAGAGAGATGAGGGATAGTGAGAGAGAGTGATAGTGTGAGAGAGACAGAGTGATAGTGTGGTGAGAGAGAGAGAGCGAGAGTGATAGTGTGTTAGTGTGTGTGAGAGAGAGAGAGAGAGTGAGGGATAGTGAGAGAGACAGAGTGATAGTGAGAAAGAGAGAGAGAGAGCCTTAAAATATGTAAAACTTGCTTGTTTATCTTTTATGCAAAATCCTGCTGTTACACCAGTTTTTTACGAGTGAGAGAGAGAGAGAGAGAGAGTGCTTGCTGCCTGTTGTTCGAGTTCAGGACGAGTGTCTCTGAGTGCATGAAGATGTTCACGTATGCATGGAAAAGAACGAGTGAGAATAAAGGAATTAAAGTTGTAATAGCAAAAATTAACGAACTATTTTTATTACTAGTTTATACGGATGACAGGATGTATGCATTCATTATTTCAATAAAGACATTTTAAAAAAAGATCAAAATGCCTTTTTTGTTTGTTTGTTTTCTCAAGAGGTTCCGACAAATGTATGCAATATCGGCCATCTCTCCCCCCCCCCCACCGATTTCATCCCTACGGGGCGACGACGTCGGTCGCATATACCTGATTCTGCTAGTGACGTCATTTATTCTAGTACGAAAACAGATTTTTGTATGCAATTCCTAAACTTTTTATATAATTAAAATCAACAAAAATATTCATATTTGTTGGATGGAACTCATTTTGGCCAAAGGTGAAAGGCAAACTACATACAGCATCTTCATCCTGGGCTTATGTTTTAGGAAAAGCCCCGCTCGCAAAGTTTTGTTTAGTAAAGACGACGGGCGACTTACTGTAAGAAGAAAGGTAAAGCATCCAGTTTTAATGTTGTAATAGCGGCTTCTTTCAAAACTATGAGTAACCATGGTAACTATACATTTCACGTCCCGTGGAAACTTACTTGTTTCCTACTTTCATTTTATACTATGATGTTCCGCTAACGCTGTTGGCGAAGTTGCAGCAGATTAAAGACAACTGCTGCTGAAATTGGGGTGTTAGTGTGAAGCAGCTTTGAGAGGTAATCAAGGATGCAATAAGACCAAGAAGAATTTTCTCTTTTTTAAGGTTACTATTTTAATACGCAGTATTAGAAATGATTACGGAAACACACACAGGTTATACACAAGTATTGAGTGGTCTCGACTGAGACACGCGTGTAATAATAGTACATTATTACAGAAGATGTACAAAAACAAAATGAGTGCGGTGCATTAGTATTTGGTATATGAGCCCTTTGCTTTATATAGGGCACGACACCTTCCTTGAGACTGTGGAATGTTGTTCTACGTGTCTCCTACAGCGCTTTCCGCAACTTATCAAAGATGTGCGTTTGGTTGTCGTTTGACTTTCCCCCGATACAGCTTCGATGACTTGCGATCAAATCGGGACTTTGCGCAACTGTCCGGCTGCCAGGGCGCCTACGAGTCTTTATATGCTGACCCCGTGCCTCACTGTAACTGTCGGGCACTGACCTCATCATGCCGCTTCCCGTCGGGACCGCCCTCCATTTTTTGCCAAACAGCAGCCAGTGCGTGCTCATCTACCCGAGTTGCTTTATTTCGCTCGGCGAATCAACCAGATCTTCCTGGTGCCCGCGATATGATGTAGGGAGTAATTATCGTCTGCCGGTCTGACGATGAGTCGGAGTTGGAAATCTGACGGGTCCTGACACTGTTCTCCGATCCAGACTCTTTCACGTGTCTCCTCATCACCTGTTTCGCCTTCCGCCCACCCCGGTCGCTGGGGTGGCATTTTGAGTTAATAAATAGATTAATTTTAATGCCAGCGGTTCGACAGGTGATGGAGAGGGGAACTGCTGACTGGAATAGATTTTAAGAGAGACAGAGAGTGAGAGAGAGAGAGATGATGTCAGTACAGATTAGAGAGAGATGACGTCATTACAGATCAGAGAGAGAGAGAGAGACAGACAGACAGACAGACAGATGGAGAGAGAGAAAGAGAGATGATGTCAGTACAGATGAGAAAGAGAGAGAGAGAGAGAGACACAGACAGACAGACAGATGGAGAGAGAGAGAGATGATGTCAGTACAGATTAGAGAGAGATGACGTCAGTACAGATGAGAGAGAGAGAGAGAGAGACACAGACAGACAGACAGATGGAGAGAGAGAGAGAAAGAGAGGATGATGTCAGTACAGATTAGAGAGAGAGAGAGAGAGAGAGAGAGAGATGACGTCAGTACAGATGAGAGAGAGAGAGACACAGACAGACCAGACAGATGGAGAGAGAGAAAGAGAGAGAGAGAGATTGGTTTAATCAGTGTGTGTTATTCTTTGTAATTGTTATTTAAACCAGCTCGGTTTATCTATTTTTTTCATTTTTAAACTTAACAGGAGTTCACTGTGTCTCTTCTTTCCCAGCCACTCTCAGCGGACAACACGTCTGTTCCTCACCTTGGCTCTCTAGCGTAATCGACCTCGACCTGACCTTGAAGGTGACAATTAGAACATCCGGCCATTAGTCAAATCATGCGCCTCGCGCCGCCAGTTCGCGGACTCGCAGCAAATGAAGTCGGCGGCTAAATGGCGGTGAAATGCCATCGGCTGTCGTGTAGTCTGCGTCGCGCTGCAAACACGTGCGCGATGCGATCGCTTCGTTCCTTACTTCTTACTGGCTATAAATCTTTGCGGGGCCCCCGTGGGGCTGACGCTTAACCGGGCAAAGTTCAGCAATCATTCCACTACTATAACAACGGGGCAGCAGCCGGCCTCATCAGGTCAGGTCAGGTCAGGTCTGGTCGATCTCCGACTGACCAGTCATAAGGACGGTTGGCTAAAGTTGTTTAGCTGCGTAACTCCGGCGATCTTTCAATTATCTGATCTTTGCTCCATCCATAAGGAACGAGAGAAGGAAGGCGGCCGATCAGAGGCCATCACGGCCAGGACCCATTAAAAGTTATAACATCGGTAGAGTTTTATTAAGTAGCATCTTCATTCAGCCTTTGTAAGTAGGTGTTAGTTTTTACATCTTAAATGGATTCAATTTATTATTATTATTATTATTATTATTATTATTATTATTATTATTATTATTATTATTAGTTTACCATTCTCTCCCTTTACAAGGGAAACCACCCAGGCGAGGAAGCGTAATCCAGATACTACAGTACACTAACCACTGATTCCCCGGTCGCCCGTAAAGTGATTTAACTAAAATGTAAAAGAACAAAGTTTAACTTTAAAATTAAAGTGAAATTAGATACGAGGAAATTTTTATAATGGTGTTTTAAAGAGAAATGAATTGGAAATTGAACTAAAGAACAATTTATCTAGCTAGAATTTGCTCTGAAAATTCGTTTATCATTTTGTCTCAGCTCTTTACCTCCTAAAGCCGTCAAGAGGAGTTAATTCATTGATTTTGTTCTATTTACAGCATTTCAAAAATCATATTCATATTATAAACCATTTCGCACAATAAGACCAGTATTATTATGACCGCCTGTGTTCATTAGGACAGAAATGTATATCCTCCTGGTAATTAAGAGGTTAAAGTAAATATATAGAAGGGGAGATAATAAGCGCCATTTCGCACAATAAGACCAGTATTATTATGACCGCCTGTGTTCATTAGGACAGAAATGTATATCCTCCTGGTAATTAAGAGGTTAAAGTATATATATATAGAAGGGGAGATAATAAGCGCAGATTCTTAAATAATAGAAACGTAGGAAATTTCAAAAGAACAGAATCTTTCCGAAACCCACAAGTCATCTGAAAATTTAACCGGACGAAGGGGACAGCTTCGAACGTACAAAGACATTAAAAATCTTTTTTTTTTTTTTTAATTTTAAGTTTAATGAAAACAAGCAAAATAGAAACAACTGATGTGTGGGGGGGGGATGGCCTGCTAAAGTAGAGGGAGGGCCTGAGGTCGGGTACCCGGAAGGAACCCGACACAGTTTGACGAACCCTCGAGGCGTGGCTTCCTCTCCCGACCGTCTGAACCAGTCCCTCGTCCTGAGTTTACTTCGGTTTCCTTCGATGGGTTAAGCAAACGGGTTCCAGTGGATACTTTCCATTTCTCGATGGAGACGAATGTCTAGGTCCGGTAGCGGATTCGCCTGTTGTTACCATGGCAAAGCGCGATCTTATCAGATACACAGAAGGCGGTTGATATCACCGAAAACACCAAGAAAAATTTATAAACAGAAAACACTATCCTTAATAAAAGAGTTTCTTTTAATTATTATTGTTATTATTATTATTATTATTATTATATTATTATTTATTATTATTATTATTATTATTATTATTATTATTATCATTATTATTACCAGGTGAAGATGGCAAAATAGAGACAGTGCTTTTAAGACAGTGCTTTTTATTTTTCATATATGGAAAATGTGCTATATATTTTTAAAATTACTACATGTCGCAGCAGACATGCCCTTTTATTCGGTAATGATTATATATATTTTGCTAATGCGGTGTTTGCTTTTAAAGTAATCAGTCGATTGTTAATATATCTCCCATGATTTTTGAATTGCTCTATATTTTTAAAGGGCATAAATCTCTTATTATGTTTAAGGTATATAAAGGCTGGGTGCGCAAGCGGATCTTTAATAGGGGCCACACATTACTAGAGAGTAATCTGTCCTTAATCCTTAGCTGGAATATACGCACCTGTTAATTCTATTCCTTACCTCGTGCACGCTGCACAATAATACAAAACAAATCAAAAACTAATACTTTACTAATCATTGATGCGTCCAGAAGATTAAACATTGCAGGAGAAACTGTTAAGCAGTCAATTAAAGCGCATTGCTCACGATACCAGCTCAATATGGCTCAGTGATGGTATCGAAATATGACAGGAGTGGAGTAACAGCGGATCTCAGCTCTGCTTCCAGATGTCTGTGGGTCGGTCGGACGAGATCTGAGATTCGGATTCATCTTTCCCGTCGTAGAAAAATAAACATCGAATCAAACACTGGCAGGAATTTTGCTGCTGCATTTCTAAAACTTGGATTTTGGAATGCATTTCTACACTACCACAGTCCCCTCTGTGTCTTTCCTTTTTTCTCTTGCAGTTCAAACAGTTCGTTTTCTGTATCTTCTCAGAACCGGAAGCTGCAGCAATTTCGCCCTCATTTACAGTGTGGAAGTCAAAGGGACTGACAAGAAACTCAGTTGTTCATTTCAGTCTTTCTAGCTACATGGGTTTGGAGTAAAAACTTCCTCTCATCTTCGTAAAAAAACACGACCCAACCGCCAGCATCCAGGTTTTCCTCCATGTCGAACTTCTCAATTGTTGACGAAAACTCCGAAAGTTGGTAAAACTGTTTCCAGGTCGAAGTTTGCTCATGAAACCCAAAAATCTTCAGGACAACAGTCGAGAAGTCTGTCTAATTTATTCCTTGTTGATATGAATTCTGGTGGTTTAGCATCAGAGTTACATCTGCTAGAGACGGCAAATCTGAGAGCAATTTTTCATCGCCGAACTGAGCCACATCGTACATTTTGGGAGGTGATTCAATAAACGTTTGTAGAACCCGTCTCCCACTGAGCCGTCCGACTCCCGTGAGGTTCAGATGTTCGTAGAGAGAGACCATTCCGCGCACCTGACACCAGTTCAACAAACAGTCGATGTTCTAGCGAATGTTTCCGAATTCTGTTTCACCTCTCTCTTTCCACAACTGTGTTCAGAACTTCCTGCGAACAGCCGCTTCCCAGTTTAGATCCCGGAGATCGCTCGCCGATGGATCCAACCGGATATACATTAGGACCCGGTCACGGAGCGAGCGCCATCAGTGGTTACAGCACAGACTTCTTACAGCCCAGCCGAAACATCTCCGTACGATCAGTGCCAACTCTCGCACGATTCCATCCGCGTTAATGCCGCTAACCCACACACACACACACACACACAACAATAACTGAGCAGCATCATCCCTTATGTCTGTGGACTCGCTATTTGCACAAGTCTCCTCCAATCCCCTCTCGTAACCGACCTGACAGACTGGCGGTAGAGTGACGTCACTTCCTAGTAAAGCAAACAGCGAGTCTGCGGACCGTGACCCCGGTGCATTTCGGGAACTGGTTGGGGAACTTAGGCTGACCGCAGCTACACAAGTACAACCGTATATTTGTAACTCTTAGTGATACGCGGCGCGAGTTTTCCTGCATCAGTATACGATGTATTTATTGTTATGCATTCTTTCTGGGCAAGGTTTTAAATAAACCTCACCCACGTGTTTTGTGGAAAAGCCTGTGTTGCCGAACCAGTCAACCGATACGGCGTTCGACTTCGCTCGTGTACATCTATAACTAATCCGTTAACTACCCAGTTCGCCTGACGCAACTACGTATCCGAATTATTTGTCATAACAGGAAACCGAGAACTGACGAATGTCTGTCGTTGATGGTTTGTTCTAGCACACCTTAGAGATGGAAGTTTGTCATCCCTACCTTCTCGTGTACGGGACTTACCTATTTTGATGCATTAAAGTTTCATTTCTGTGAATATCCCACTACAAAGATGGCCAGGTTATAGTAGAAGCAACATTTTATATGATAAACGACAAAAAGGTCTAATTTTGTTTTGTTTTTGTTGTTGTTTATGTTATTCCATAGTACACCTGAGCAAAACGTTATACCTACAACCGGCCAAGTCAAGCGGATTTGTCGGTAAGCTATAAAGAATCCACACACGTGGGTGTACTTCCTTCCCACTTCTGGGTCGATTGGATTACCATCGTCTGGTGGGCGTAGAAGATAAATAGTTTATTCAACTGTCGTGTCGGATCAGAGATTATCATTACGTAAATCGTAATTAGCGTCAGATTTACTTGCTTGCTTTTTGACTTTTCTATTTCTATTTTGATCTCGAGGGGAGGGTGCCTTTAACCGAAGAACGGGAATTCGAGCTGAGTGCATCAGCAGTTCTACTCAGCTCTCGGGAATAAAAAAAACAGAGAGCGGGCGGGTAGAGGATTGCCGAGAAATGGTGGGACGTTTGGCGAATTGAGTATACAACAGCAAATCACCTGTGCTGTGTCAGTCGTTGAGCCCGGAAAGCATAAATGGGACCATCAGTACCAATTATAGGTTTTGTGAACTTTTTCAGATCGCGACCTGTCTGTATATGTCAAACCGAGCAGGTGCGCCCTTTCCGGAAGCTGCTTAAGTTTAGAATCAACGTCAGTTTGACGTCATCCAATCGTCTCGCAGACAGAACGGAGAGCACAGAGAGATGCGATACTTGTCACATTATTATTACTTACATCAATCATTAACGCTTCAAATGTCTTTGTTACGCTATTCAAGCGGTAGAACAATACTTAATTAAACAAAACAAGGAATTTTAATATAGTTTTGTGATGAATTGAAATTATGCTACGTTAAACGTATCAGCAGACTTATTTATGTGTAATTTTAATCTATGATTTTGTATCTCTACTGTTTCTTACAGTAAGTTTTTGAGATAGAGTGATTGTTATTAGTCGGTTTATTATTTTCTTTACTGTCACACCTGGTGCTTATACAATTCTTTCGTTATCATCAACATTGCCATTAGCTTCGCCATCGGAGATATAAAATTCCACCACATTTGCCTCTCATATATTGTAGCAAGTTGCATGTAATTTTCCAGCTGTCTGTGCACTTCAAACCATTTGAAAGACAATCTGGTAATTTGCACACCCAATCATTCATTTGATCCACAAAGGCCCCTCCCTTTCCAATATCCATCCGTAGCCTGAAGTGCAAGGTATATAAGAAACGGATCCAGCTTTATACCAACTGCAGCCTGATAGTTAGATCTTTGAGTATTAGGTTATTACAAAAGTTTTGTAGGTATTCTTACTGCAACAGTGTGTCTTCATTTCGTTGCTGAACATGAAGTTTATCAATACACTTCTGCCAACGAGCTAAAAGCGCATTTATACCATTTTTAAGAAAAATCTGGATTTCTGAGTCGATAAAATGTTGGAAGGCAGTTTCAATCGCTGCTTGGCTGGATACGGATTTCATACGGAGGAAGCTGTGGAGGTGTTTGAAAATGTGATAGTCTGTGGGAGAAAGGTCTGGTGAATGGGCTGGGTGAGGGAGAATTTCGTACCCCACCGTGTTCAGTATCTGAAGAGTCACTTTTGCAACATGAGGAGGAGCATTATCGTGGAGCAGGATTGGGCCTCTTAGATTCACCAATGTTGGCTGTCGTTGGGAGAGTTTCTGATGAACAACGTTTAATTCACGACAGTAACCTTTCAGCTCTGATGGTTTCGACGGGTTGCAAGAAGTTATAGTGGATGACACCTGTTTCAGTCCATCAGACAGTGACCGTGACCTTTTTTGGGTGGAGGCTGGGTTTTGGAATGTGGTTAGGTGTCTTGTGTCTATCAAGTTACTGTGCTGATCATTTGCGATTGTCGTAAAGGATCCATATTCATCACACGTAATGACTCGGTCTGGAAATGGGTCGTTTTTGTTTCTTATTTAGAAGCGAAGAGCAGATCTCCAATCGACGATTTTGTTGTTGTTCATTCAAATCCTGAGGAACCCACCTGTTAAGATTTTCACCTTTCCGATTGCGTCAAGATACCGGGAACTAGTTGCAGAGCTTACGTCGAGTTCTCCAGCAATTTGTCGCACTGTTTTTCTTTATCAGCTCCAACTGAGGCCTTCAGACGGTCGTCATCACAGCTGGAAGGACGTCCGCTACATTCCTTATCTCCGAGGCTCACATCTCCTGATCGAAACTTTGCAGACCATCGTTGTACTGTCCGCTCATTCTCTGTGATCTCTCCCCATTCCTGCTTAATGTCACCAGTTTCCTCGCTCGCTTTGTGGCCCGGTTTGAGCTCGTGAAGCAAAATGGCACGAAAAACATTTCTACCCATGCTTCACTCAGAACCCTGAAACAAATATCCATTTTATAATTTTTAAACAGGTAGGTTTTTCATAATGTATGACAAAGTACACGATACATGACGATATATAACTTACCTACGTACACCATCACAAGCATGCAAAAGATGAACCCCAAATTAACATAATATAGAAACCTACAAAACGTTTGTATCGACCTAATATAAACAGCGAGAGCTACCCACCAGATTCAGTAAAATGTACTTTTACCAAATTTTTTTTCGAGTAATCTTATCCAGAATTATCAGCAGCTTCCCTCTGTCACTGGACATGTTTGAACTGTCGCCAAATTCATTCTCTGACTTATGTATAATATGATTCTTCGTTTGTTCTTTAATGTTTATTAATCGCTGTAAGCCCATGTGATATATTTCGGTTGATTCTGTTGTAACATGTAGCGAGTTGGAAAGGTCATTCCTTGCATAGTCAAGTAAATGGTCATATGCACGATGCTCAGCTTCATTGTATATCAGTCGAGGTGGGACACATTCAGACATCTCTTGTATATGCATGGAACTGGACCTATGGTAATGCGTTTGAGCTGCTACAAGATTTTGACTGGCTAAAGACAGAATTTTGTCATTCATATTTTAGATGGCTGTTTTCCGGATAGTTTATTCTAAACAGAGGTCAATGGATTGAGTCAATGGCTCACGTGTTTTTTATCCATTCACATATTTGTAGTTTTCTCACACACAAAAAACCCCAACAAACTGCAATATATACTCTCGATGAAGTACTTGGTACCTTTATAGTGTTTTTCTCTTTCGGAGAGGGATTGCAGGTATCTCCTTCAAATGAATCTTTAGGTGTTCAGACTTTTCAGTTTTAACAGTCTTTGGAAGTGTATACAAAAAAAAGCCAGAGCCTTTTGATGAGTACATGCCTTTGACAGGCACCTTCATAGAACATATAAAAGGATGTTAATCCTCCATCTTGCGACAGTTTTTTCTAACACAGCAACACCTTCATCTTCAGAGTCTATAACAGATGTACCTGCATCTGCTGAGCATTAAAGCTGAAAAATTATAAATCGAGAAACTTCAATCAGCAACGCATACTTTCGTTTACAATAGTCAGCCAAAGACCATTGTGTTCTTTTGCCTCGAATGCATTAGAAGTTTCCTATGTTACCAACGACATACATTCATCAGAGAGCCAAAGTTAATGCCAAACCATATCTAGGCTCAATCACATTTTTATCCATCAAGACTTCAGTTCCCCTAATACACAATGTAGTGCATGGATTAACAATTAACGAATGTTTTTTTATGGTAATAAGTATTCAAATTTTTATTTCTTTCGTAATCCTCTGGAAAATCCATCTTGGAAAAATGCCACTTCAGCATCTTGGATACAGTGGCATCAGTCAGGTTATCTGCCCCTGAATGGTACTGTTGGTAAGCGATCAGACAATGAGGAATAAACAGCTGTTGTATTTTTTTTGACCGGATTGCGCGACGGATGGGAAAATGCGACTTCATTTATTTCTCGTGTTCGAAATATTGGGAATTATTCGTCCCACCCACCTCTGGCTGGAGATTAGCTTTACCGCCAAAATGATGTTAGGCGAGAAGCTCGTCTTTATTTTCTTTACGCTTCTCTTCAGAAACATGACCGAGTATAGGACGCTCGAGTTATTCTGGCCCCGCGATTAATCTACAGGTTTTGCTGCCGGCCGGACACCCATCGAGTTAAAACGCAGATCAGTTGAAGTGGGCCGTCAGGCGATCAGCAAACACTTCTACGAGAAGAGGCGAGATACGGAACGCGAACTCCTCTGTAGACAGCGGAGACACCGGAAGATAGATGGTTATAAGTAGTTATTTATAACCATTTAATTCTGATAACAATAGGACGAGCTTCGATTAACATAATGGGCTCGGACTACTGTTTTATGTTGAAGAAGCGTCACTGGCATTCGGGTGTGACATCAAGCAGACTCCTCGTCGTCGTCAGCTTAGTGCCCGGTGGGTCCACACAGAGCCTGGCAATTTTTGCCGTAGTCGGGATATTAAATGGCTATACTAGCGGAGAAGCTGTCCCGGCATTACCAAAATGTGTCTCCCCCTACAATCAGGGGAGTGAGCGAGCAACTGTTCTTCGGTGTGTTATCCACTTTGAGCGGTCGTTCAAGTCTCGTGGGATCCACTGAGAGTTCTAGCGAACCTGGCCCGAGAGAGGGCCCCCACCGGTCCCAAGGAAAGTTTCCATGACCAAATACCGCTGGGTCTTCCCTCTTTGATGACAATCAAAGCCGTTGCTGAGGAACCAGATCTGTAAGCCGGCCGTGCAGTAACTAAAGATGTAATTTGTGTTCAACGGTGGCTTAAGCTCGGTCCAGCTGAGCCAATTTATTTTTTAAATCGTCGGATGCTGGCCTGGAGCTGTGCAGGTGCGCGACGTTTTTTCTTAAGTTGACTCGTTACGTTCTTTGCCAGGTGTGACTTCGAAAAATGTAAGGGGGTGGGGCGGCGCCTCGAAATGGATCTGTCGATCTCGCAGGAGCGGAGGTGCATTGCGAGAGCTTGGCTGCCGATCCCCCGGTTAGGCCGCCAGCCGTTTCCAACCGAGGCCAGCTGTACCAAAATGGCGGCGTTTTTCCACCTGAAGGAAAAGTTCTCTCTTCATACGAGAATAGCCTTCGCTCGGGCGCCCGATTTTGCAAGGAAGCGGACGATGATGTCTCCGTTCCTTCAGTGCTGACTGCATCGAGCTCCCAGAGTGTTTCAACAGCAGGTACGCCGTGATGGAATCCTTGCCTGTGACAGTACCTGCGTACACGCCGAGACCTGGCTGAAAGACTGACATTACAGAACAGCTGCCCTCTTCAGAATATCTTTGTTGATGCGCAAGAAACTTTAACTTTATTAACTTCTCGCATATAAACAACGCGATTACATCGAAGCTGCACGCAGCAGCCTCGCCGCGTAGTATCAATGGTGGGGTTAGGGTACTGCAAAATCCTTTTCAATTAACGGGAACTTAATAACCCTAGGTGCGGAAAACTTGGGGGTCTCGGTGGGGGGGGGGCCTCCCCAACAAAAAACTGTCACCACAGTGACCTTTTTCCGTTAGCTGGTCCACCGGGGTCACAGAATTTCCAGCCGCAAGCGCCGGTCAGGTCATGCCGATTTTAGTTCGCACATGGAGTCAGGGGTCAAGCTCCCGGAAGTAGCTTTTAATTTCGCTAATGGGCGTCGGTGGTCTTATTAAATAGGTGGGATCTCAGCATCCTTAGTCTGTGGTCATGGTGAAGAAACAGCGGTTGATTGTATTTCCAAACATGAATAAAAGCTTTACTATCTTTATATTTATTATATGAAAATAATTTATTATTATTATTATTATTATTATTATTATTATTATTATTGGGAGCGGTCTTCATCGAGGTGTAGTTAAAATTATACGGGTTTTCCACAAAATCTTTCTCTTATTTAGTAATGACAAAATATAAAACGGGGAAAATGAAAAGGTGATATGTAGCTGAAGGATGAGAGGAGATAACGTTTTTAGAAAAGGTTCATCTCTCTCTCTCTCTCTCTCTCTCTCTCTCTCTCTCTCTCTCTCTCTCTCTCTCTCGCTCTCTCTCTCTCTCTCTGTCTGTCTCACCATCTCTCCTCTCTCTCTCTGTCTGTCGCACCATCTCTCTCTCTCTCTCTCTCTCTCTGTCTGTCTCACCATCTCTCTCTCTCCTCCTCTCTCTGTCTGTCTCACCATCTCTCTCTCCTCTCTCTCTCTCTCGCTCTGTCTGTCTCACCATCTCTCTCTCTCTCGCTCCTCTCTCTCTCACTCGCTCTGTCTGTCTCACCATCTCTCTCACTCGCTCTGTCTGTCTCACCATCTCTCTCTCTCTCTCTCTCGCTCTCTCTCTCTCTCTCTCTCTCTCTCTCTGGCTGTCTCACCATCTCTCTCTCTCTCTCTCTCCTGTCTGTCTCACCATCTCTCTCTCTCTCTCTCTCTCTCTGTCTGTCTCACCACTCTCTCTCTTCTCTCTCTCCTCTCTCACTCTCTCTGTCTGGCTCACCATCTCTCCTCACTCTCTCTGTCTGTCTCACCATCTCTCTCTCTCTCTCTCTCTGTCTGTCTCACCATCTCTCTCTCTCTCGCTCTCTCTGTCTGTCTCACCATCTCTCTCTCTCTCTCTCTCTCTGTCTGTCTCTCACACTCTCTCTCTCTGCTCTCTCTCTCTCTCACTCTCTGTCTGTCTCACCATCTCTCTCTCACTCTCTCTGTCTGTCTCACCATCTCTCTCTCTCTCTCTCTCCTGTCTGTCTCACCATCTCTCTCTCTCTCTCTCTCTCTCTCTCTGCTCTCCTCACTCTCTCTGTCTGTCTCACCATCTCTCTCTCTCTCTCTCTCTCTCTCTCCTCTCTCTCTCTCTCTCTCTCTCTCTCTCTCTCTGTCTGCCTCACATCTCTCTCTCTCTCTCTCTCTCTCTCTCTCTCTCTCGCTCTCTCTCTCTCTCTCTCTCTCTCTCTCACCATCTCTCTCTCTCTAACTTTATTCGTTATTTTCAAGTGTCATGCGCCCACAAAAAAAGGGATAAAGAAAAAGATACGTTTTCCGAGGTAGAATTGCAGAACTGCAAGTAACCGTCTGTACTGGAGTTAATAGAACTCCTTTAATGCAGCCAGTAGCACAGCGCTTCTGGATTTGTTAGGGTGAACCGAGTTCGCAGGGCTGGGATTTTATTTACCCTCTGCAAAACGACTTTCTAACGATGACGTTGGTGTCCTTAAGAAAGCGACAGCAGCAACAACAAACAAATGGTACGAGTGGGGGAAAAACGGGGGGGGGCGGAGAAATGGCTGTTGGTGTGCTGTGTGCCTCCGTCTGTGAGGTCCGGTCTCCCGGGATAGAGGGATGTTTATCGATTCTTCAGAGCGGTTGGCTCTGTCCCCCACCAGGTGAGTGATTTCGCTGACCTGAGATTCAGCCCCCCCCAATGGTCGGTTTATCTGGTTTATGCCCTCCTGTCGTTTTCTTTGTTGGCAAATATTTTAAAAGCGCGACAGTGTATCTGTTTTCATGGATTGCTAAAAATAAAAAACAAATGGCCTATGGCGACCCTTTGTTTAGCCGAATCGGGCTAAAAGGTGGTGGGTGTAGTTCGATCCGACTCAGTCTGGGCCAGGGTATCATTGGTAAAGGGAAGTGGAGGAAGAACCGCGAACTGGCAGAAGAATGGCCGATGCACCGACAGACAGGGGCTGGTCCGGACACCTGTCGGTGAAAGGAAACCAGTCTTGGGTATTCCAACCCTACCAAGGGAGGAAATCTGGTCTTTGAGAACCGTTTTGAAATGGTTTATACGCAGGGATTCTATGAGTTTTCGAAAAAATCAGTTTAATGGGTCAGAATCTTTGCATCATTCAATGAAGATTTTAATGACCCGGGGTTGAGTTCTGGGTGGTTTTAAAGTGTACCCCTTTTCTCTTCCCGAAAGGCGCGCGCTATATCGCTCCCTTGTGCACGGAATGGTCTTGTCGACATAAGCGGCCCGCAGAACCGACTATGGATAGAACAGATGGCATAAAATGATGAACGTATTGCTGTCAATACATGAAAAATACGAACAGAATTTATATATTGGTAACATAAGCGTAGCAAGAAGTGGGCGTGGCCGGGCGACCGTCCTGGGCGCTAACTGAGGGAGGGATGGGGGATGGGGGGGGGGGGGTGGTTGTGAGCGAAAAGCGGACAGCACTGTCATACAACTACGTGAATATGCAAAGCTTCGTGCGTTCTGCTAGCGCGCAATATTATCTAAGTTTAGGATGTCGTGGAAGGTGGAGGGAGCGCAATAGGATGCCAAGAGCGCTAGGAATGGCTCTAATCGTTCAGTAATAATAACTTTCGCTTCTGGAAGCCGAGCAAGAAGAAATTCTAACGGAGGATGTGTCACGCCGCGAGATCAGCTCTGGAAGCCATACCCAGGAATAGCGCCATCTGGTGAACTCCCCTCGCGCTCTCAGCCGACACTTGTGAGTAGCTAAATATTGAACAGGCGATGTGGCGTGGCGCCCTCCAGCGTCAAGCAATAATGATAATTTTTCAGTGCAAATATCTTAGCAGCGAGTGCAGCTTCTTTTTTCCATTCTATTTATATTTCAATCGTTTCACGTACCATGTCGCCAGTACTTACCAGCGAGACTATTAATTTGATCCGCACTTCCTTAGTTCAGCCCCGCTCGATTTTTATAAATAACCGGGCCAAAAAAAAAGTATAGTAATAGCAATTCTATGTGGCTATATAGTTCGTTCATACGGTTTAATGTGCGGTAGGGACCTGCACAGTTCTGCTGTCTTTTTTTAACTTTGACTAAGATCAGATCAGTCTTGTGTTTCTGTCTCAGATTGACAAAAGGCCAGTCCACCTACTAACAGAGTGACTGGTATTCACCGCCAATATTAATTAGGTCTTCAGACAAAAACCTTTACAACCAGAAATATGAAAGTAACAAATATAACAATAAAACTGTATTTTCTTCATTTTTATTTCAGTCTCTCTTCTTTTTTTGGCGTTCTCAGTAAGTTCCTTATATATAGACGTCATATCTCAGTGTAGTGACGTCATATCTCTCTGTAGTGACATCATATCCCAGTGTAGTGACGTCATATATCAGTGTAGTGACGTCAATCTCTGTGAACGACGTCATCTCTCTCTGTACTTAGTCACCGCTCTTTGTATACGCCATAGTCTCTCTCTCCAGATACTGACGTCTTAATCTCTGTGAATGACGTCATCTCTCTATATATGGTGACGTCATCTCTCTCTGTACTTACGTCACCGCTCTTTGTAATGACGCCATATCTCTCTCTCCATATATATACTGATGTCGTATCTCAATGTAGTGACGTCGTAATCTCTGTGAATGACGTCATCTCTATATATATGGTGACGTCATCTCTCTCTGTACTTATGTCATCTCTGTAGTGACGTCACCGCTCTTTGTAATGACGCCATATCTCTCTCTCCATATATATATATACTGACGTCATATCTCAGTGTAATGACGTCATCTCTCTCTGTAATAACGTCACATCTCTCTCTCTCTCTCTCTCTCTCTCTCTCTCTCTCTCTCTCTCCTTTACCACACTAACGTGTCTCGGATTGTTTTCGTCTCCAGTCATCGCTCGTAGTCCACAGATCCTTCTTTTCTCTCCGTTATCAGCCCTTCTGTTGTTCCTTTCGAACGAACGCGATCGACACCGCTCCCCGTGGACGGGCCAGGGTCAGTCGGCCGCTCCTGTCTGAATCGCGGTGGCAAGCGGCTGTTTTAACCCTCTGAACACCTGTTAAGGAACCCTTAAATCCCCGCCGCCGGAGCGGAGTGAACTGGCTGAGATATTAAAAGTGAGGTGTAACGTGGTGCCGAGTCCCTCCTAATCTGAGAAAGAAAACAGAATACTTAATCATCTCATAGGAAGAATTACTGAATAGAAAAGAGGCCGCCGGCGCCTGAGAGAACACACTGGAATAGACAACCCGACCACTCAAACAAACAAACAATTAATCCAGTGCATTTTTTTACATAGTGGAAAATATTTAAAATTAGCAAAAGAAAATTGAAGCTGACGGGGCTTGTCATCGCGAGCGACCTTTCTTCCCAGTCTGCCTTAGATCACTGATAGCGAGATCTCCCAACCCACCCCCCGGGCTCCCTTCCGATAATCTTGCAAGTCGATATAATAATCATATATATATATATAGTCTATAATAAAGCAACAACGAGATGTCATGGCAATGTAGTAAAGTAGCAGATGTTACAGTTTAATAATGTGGTATAACACAGTATAGTACCTTTGTAGTAGTATTCTACAGTGTAGTGGTACTGGATGGTTGGGCGCTTACGCCAGCCACGCCTCCCTCCATCGACAGGGGTCAGACTGTCGTCTTTGCATTATTTCCACTAGGTACAGATAACGGGATATTGTTAACCGGTGAATGGTCCCGCTGCTCCCGGTTGTCATTATAAGTCTTGGTAGCGAGAAGCTTAGAATAGTCCTTCCGTTCTCCGTTATCGAGTGTAATGATCAGGCCCACGTTCTGTATTCGAACTTCTCCAGTCGCATAATCCGTCCAGCCGAAAGCTCCTGCTCGTCAAGGATGGAGGGATACGAGTTCGTGGAATGCAAATTTAAACATACTAATATACTATTACGAGTAACTAGTTTAACAGAATTAATACAGCGTATAGTTTAGACCGCATAGTATATTTAGCAATACTGTATAGGAATGAGCAACTTCCATTACTTTCCAGGCTTTAGAAGTTGGTATTACTGTAATTTCTGGACTAAAGGCGGTCATTTAAAATCGTGGTAAAACCGGTCTTTGCGCGCACAGTAAAGACAGAGAAAGCGGAGTCTCCAGTGAGGGGTGGAGGACTGATGGGATTAACTCACCTACCTGAAAGGCAGCCTCACTAAGCGCGTTATGGTGTGTGTGTGTGTGTAATCCAAGCATAAAGAGATACAGGAAATTTCCTTTACCTTCTAAAGTCTGCCCAAGAGTCGTAGGCAACTTAATATTTTACGAAGCTCATTTAATGGAAAATACAAAAAAAACAGATCTCAGGGTAATGTAGGGGAATTAACTGTTTACTGATTTAAGATGAAAAATGAATTATTTCCCTTGCGTTATTTACAATTATTCAAAATAAATCGTTTTCACCTCTTGTACGCAATATCTGTCACGTGTGCGTCGCAAATTAGGTATCTAAATAAAGTTGACAGATTGTTAGCAATATAAATACAAAAATATTATAATATTCTTTATAAAAAGTTTTAAAAAAATCTATTTGCCCATTAATCTGAACATTTTAATGTAACCTTTATTAATAACTAAATTAATATTTTTCTTAAACCTAGCAGGTGCATTAACTAATATACAACTACAAAGTGGAGCCGCTATTTCCATCGACTTATGATTTTTCTATTATTAAATAAATCAAAAACAATAATACAGTGGAAATAAAGCAACAAAATCTCCACCAGACAGCGCTGCTGTCTTGTCGGAGCTACTGCCGAAGGCGCCAAGCGATTCCTCTTCGATTTTAAATATTCTGGCGACAGGTAAATATTGTGGTGTGCGGAATCCTTCTACAACCAGTATCCTACATTAAAATAGAGAGAGAACAACAGTATAACTACATAAGTGTACAGTTGTTTGTTTTTTTTTTTTTGCTCTTTTTAAAATTAACCTGAGAATTTTAGAAGTACTTTAAGGAGAGTTCTTGTCTCAGTCTTATTCGCTCCACAAAAAATTTTCAAAAACACGCATTCGTATCATTGTTTTGTTTTTTTGTTCGAATTCCCTGATCTTTCAATTTATTTTGTAATAGAAAGGGGGGGGAAGAAGTTAAATTGTACAGTGGGATAACTTCAGGCACAGACGTACAGCATTAAATAGCCACGCTGCGAGTTAACTTTAATTTATTTGTTTATGAATTTTCAAGTCATAAAGACGACAGGTGAGCTCAGGGTTAGAGCGGTAGCTTATTGTGGTGGCAATGCAGTTCAATTTTTTTCATTCCGTCTGATCAATTTTAGTGTTACTGTAGTTCTTTTTCCTTCGCTTTTAGCACGTTGTGCGTCAGCGTTATCCCGCATACTACGGTTTCCTCCCTTCGTGTGTATCGCCACGTTGTGCGTCAGCGTTATCCCGCATACTACGGTTTCCTGCCTTCGTGTGTATCGCCACGTTGTGCGTCAGCGTTATCCCGCATACTATGGTTTCCTCCCTTCGTGTGTATCGCCACGTTGTGCGTCAGCGTTATCCCGCATACTACTTTCCTCCCTTCGTGTGTATCGCCACGTTGTGCGTCAGCGTTATCCCGCATACTACGGTTCCTCCCTTCGTGTGTATCGCCACGTTGTGCGTCAGCGTTATCCCGCATACTACGGTTTCCTCCCTTCGTGTGTATCGCCACGTTGTGCGTCAGCGTTATCCCGCATACTACGGTTTCCTCCCTTCGTGTGTATCGCCACGTTGTGCGTCAGCGTTATCCCGCATACTACGGTTTCCTCCCTTCGTGTGTATCACCACGTTGTGCGTCAGTGTTACCCTTCGTATTCCGGCTTCCTCTCACTCCTAATCGAAGTAGTCCTGGCAGGTTCTTTCCTGCCGAACGTCAGCACACTTTGCTCGGGATTCCACGTGGTTCTTGACTCAATGAGACCGCTGCTGTGCTTTGACCAATCACAAAATCCATTAGCGCTGATTTGTACGGAAAACACCGAGCAGTTCCGTTACTTTGAAAGAAACAGAAGAAAACACAGAGTGAATCTTCTGAATTCCGCACCCCCCCCCTGAGGATCTACTTCCCACTGCAGACGCAAATTTTCTCTTTAACGACAAAAAACGAGACTCGGCTTGACGTCTTAGCGGCGGCGGATCGCGTAACCAGGTGGAGATAAACAAAGCTGGACACTGCACCCCCGGCCATAATTAACGGGCTTCGATGAATACTGTACTGAATAAGGTTCTGTTTAACCGGAAAGGGGAACAAACCCTCAAAAGGGGGGCTGCTCAAAAGTTACGGAACACTATTTTTGCTGAAATCTGACACACACACACACCTGTAACGATGCATAACGCTATAGACCCGACGCCACTCCTCAGATATTACGTGACACTTGTAGGTAACCCCCCCTAACACATTTGATATACACGCCAGCATTGGGAAAATGGTGAAATGAAAAACAAGGGCAAATTCATATTTTAAGCTTAGCTGAAGTGATTATATTAGTCCCTCATCTCACAGCTGACCACACGTTTTTCGTTGCATTGTCGCCGTACCGCGACATGACAAATCTACACAGCGTCAGGTAATGCCACCGGTAACTACCCACTAAAGTGTTACGTAATTTTTTTAGCCACCCCCCCAAAAAGGGTTAACGGTAAAAAGTTTGGTACAATGAAAAGGCCGGTTTTATGCAATGATTTGAAAAAGATACGTTTAAATATTTTGACTTTAATTTTTAAATTCTTAATAAACTTTGTTTTTTTTGCTATTCCTTTGTGATCACGTTACCGGTCCAGGTCTCCGCTGGCGCAGCCGTAATAAATCCACTTGAAGACTTCGAAACAATTCAAGTAGAAGATCCAGAGCCTAATGGATTTGTTCCATTGGTACAGAGATGTCCGCCAGAAAGGAAAAGAAATCAAGTTGCTTTATTATATAAAAAAACTGTTTTTCTCACTTTCTTTTTCAAACGGAAACGAACACTTTTTTGTCTGTTTCTTTGTTTAAAGATTACAACCACAAGTTGCTATTTGTTGGCATTTCTTCGTTTACTGCAGAGTAGATAAAAGAGTCCTTTCTGAAGTCTACAGCCCACTGAATATGGAACTATGACCGATTATAAATCAACAGCCGTTCTTCAATTTGGAATTTCTGCGTAGAGAATAAACGAAACTATCCTTTAAATTTTGACGGCATCACGTGATAACAAGTAACAACAATAATGTAATAGATGTTAGGGACCGATCATGATTCGGTGATGGTTGCGCGATCAGATTGGGAAAGCATTAAATGAGAGAATATGATCCAAAGCTTAATACCTTCTGAAATATTGTTGTTTTGGAAAATCGTTATCTTGTTTTAACAAGTTATTAAATATAATATAACCGTTTGTGTTTTTTTTTTGGTATTAACTAATATGCTGTTTTTAATTATTTTTCAAATTAATCGTTTTCTCTTAATGATGAAAGGACTCCATGATGAGAAGTAATTTTAACACAAACCAATAATTTACGAGTTATTGCTACGCAATTTATCAAAATTAAATGTAACAGTTTTTTTTAATTGTTTTATAATTGATACGTTTTTTTTTAATACCGCGATGTTTTTCCATATGTAGAAAAAAAGAAAAGAAAAATCAGGCAAGACAAGAAACAATTTAATACACAAGTTATCTCCCCTTACACAAGTTTTGAAATATTTTAAATATGTCGCTGGGATTAGAAAAATCAGACTAGAAATATAATAAGAGTCAGGGTGCTATTTATCTTGTCGTTTTACGGAAAATGCTTATCCTCGAGGAGACATTCCTTTAAGGTCGTCAATATCTGCGATAGAGATGGCAGTGAATCCGTGTGAACTGCAATCTATTCCTGTTCCACAAGCAACAATAGAAGTTTAATGAGAGGAACGCTTACTCTGGAAGCTGGGTGCGCAAGGGGATCTTTAATAGGGGCCACACATTACTAGAGAGTAATCTGTCCTTAATCCTTAGCTGGAATATACGCACCTGTTAATTCTATTCCTTACCTCGTGCACGCTGCACAATAATACAAAACAAATAAAAAACTAATACTTTACTAATCATTGATGCGTCCAGAAGATTAAACATTGCAGGAGAAACTGTTAAGCAGTCAATTAAAGCGCATTGCTCACGATACCAGCTCAATATGGCTCAGTGATGGTATCGAAATATGACAGGAGTGGAGTAACAGCGGATCTCAGCTCTCCTTCCAGATGTCTGTGGGTCGGTCGGACGAGATCTGAGATTCGGTTTCATCTTTCCCGTCGTAGAAAAATAAACATCGAATCAAACACTGGCAGGAATTTTGCTGCTGCATTTCTAAAACTTGGATTTTGGAATGCATTTCTACACTACCACAGTCCCCTCTGTGTCTTTCCTTTTTTCTCTTGCAGTTCAAACAGTTCGTTTTCTGTATCTTCTCAGAACCGGAAGCTGCAGCAATTTCGCCCTCATTTACAGTGTGGAAGTCAAAGGGACTGACAAGAAACTCGGTTGTTCTTTTCAGTCTTTCTAGCTACATGGGTTTGGAGTAGAAACTTCCTCTCATCTTCGTAAAAAAACACGACCCAACCGCCAGCATCCAGGTTTTCCTCCATGTCGAACTTCTCAATTGTTGACGAAAACTCCGAAAGTTGGTAAAACTGTTTCCAGGTCGAAGTTTGCTCATGAAACCCAAAAATCTTCAGGACAACAGTCGAGAAGTCTGTCTAATTTATTCCTTGTTGATATGAATTCTGGTGGTTTAGCATCAGAGTTACATCTGTTAGAGACGGCAAATCTAAGAGCAACTTTTCATCGCCGAACTGAGCCACATCGTACATTTTGGGAGGTGATTCAATAAACGTTTGTAGAACCCGTCTCCCACTGAGCCGTCCGACTCCCGTGAGGTTCAGATGTTCGCAGAGGCCATTCCGCGCACCTGACACCAGTTCAACAAACAGTCGATGTTCTAGCGAATGTTTCCGAATTCTGTTCACTCTCTCTTTCCACAACTGTGTTCAGAACTTCCTGCGAACAGCCGCTTCCCAGTTTAGATCCCGGAGCTCGCTCGCCGATGGATCCAACCGGATATACATTAGGACCCGGTCACGGAGCGAGCGCCATCAGTGGTTACAGCACAGACTTCTTACAGCCCAACCGAAACATCTCCGTACGATCAGAGCCAAGTCTCGCACGATTCCATCCCCGTTAATGCCGCTAACCCACACACACACACACATAACTGAGCAACATCATCCCTTATGTCTGTGGACTCGCTATTTGCACAAGTCTCATCTAATCCCCTCTCGTAACTGATATGACAGACTGTCGGCTTAGTTCTAACAGAGGCATTTTACGAAAGATTTCATCTTTATCCCTCTGATTTTTAAAGAGCTCTTTGCCTGATGCCAGAAAACCTTTCTTTTTTTTTTATCTACAGTTCGCCATCGCCGTACGGCTTGCATTCCCTCGCCAGAACCAGATAAATACGGCATGGTGTTAACATCACCGAACGACTCCCAGTCCGGACGGCCCCAGTCGGTTGGTTCTGTTCTCGCTGCCAGGAAGGCGCTTCTCGCCAAAATCTGAATGACCGGTTTCGCTATGTGGGTTTATATTGGACCGAGAATACGGGGAAGGCAGATGGTATCGTTTGTTTTTGTTTTGCTGCTTTTCAGTTCCACGAAATGGCTGGGGTTTTCTTCTTCCTCTGATCTTTCTTAACAACTCGATGCTCTTCTCGGATGCTACGAGATTTCTCTTTTACGGACGGCGACTGATCTGTTTCCTTTTCACTTTTTTTGTGTTTCTTTAAAATAACAAACCTATTCGTGTTCACGGCAACGGTGATCTATACCGACTGCTGAAGCGATTCTTACATTCAGCCGACGAGGTGTTCTTCACCTGTAGCGGGCGGGAGAGTGACGATCTGCTCGGGTCGGTGACGTCACGTTCAACTCACGCCGAACGTGACGTCGGTGCATTTCCGGAAGACTGGCGGAACTAGTTGGGGACGGAAGCAGTTACTACGGTACATTCACAGAGGAACTGGAAGTAATACACCGGGCAGCAGCCAGCGTGGATTAGTGTCTCTGATTTAGATTAATGGAGACAACCAAAGTCCTCGTACCCATCACGAACTAAGCCTCGGCAGATGTTTCGCCTATGAACGGGCCCGGTTACCAAGGTGTCCTGACATGGACGAACGAACTATTGTACAATACTGCGGTTAAGAAACGCCATGAAGTATTCGAATTCAAATAGAGATGTCCATGCATTCAAAGTCATTGCGATTTCCATACACTTGTATGTTCAAAAAGATTGGCCTGCGATGTAACGAGGTCAAAGTTCTGCAAGTACTTTAGTTGGAAATTAATGTTAGAAAAAAAGATGTCAGCCTGGCGCTTTCGCTTTCCATTATAGTAGCCGATGGTCGGTTCTCTCCGGATGCAGGCTGTGTTTGGTACCCAGTCATTCTGCGCGGATTTTGCTTTTTTGTTAACCTCCTCTCTAGCGGCTTGCTCTACGTGGGTTTTCCAGGGTACTACGTTTTCCACCTACTACTTATAATAAAAGTTTTAGTGCCGCATGCACTATTTTTCGCACCCGTACCCTCGGTCGGTTTTGTGCTTAGAAAAGGAATAATTCTGGAGGGGTGTTTCATAAGCATCCGTGATTCGTAAATAAATAGTTTGATGCCGATATTGTTAACGATTTATGTTTGTATCAATAAACTCGGGTAAAATTACCTGGAAACGAAAGTAAAAAAAAAAAAAAAACAATAATAACAGTCTGTCCTGAATTTGCATCTTAATCCTAACCGGGAACACGTTAAAAAATAAACAAACCCGAAAACAGAAACGATATCTGGCCGCCATCGAGCTGTAAGCACCTAAACGGTATCTGGCCGCCATCGAGTTGTAAGCACCTAAACGGTATCTGGCCGCCATCGAGCTGTAAGCACCTAAACGGTATCTGGCCGCCATCGAGCTGTAAGCACCTAAACGATATCTGCCCGCCATCGAGCTGTAAGCACCTAAACGATATCTGCCCGCCATCGAGCTGTAAGCACCTAAACGGTATCTGGCCGCCATCGAGATGTAAGCACCTAAACGGTATCTGGCCGCCATCGAGATGTAAGCACCTAAACGGTATCTGGCCGCCATCGAGCTGTAAGCACCTAAACGGTATCTGGCCGCCATCGAGCTGTAAGCACCTAAAACGAATCTGGCCGCCATCGAGCTGTAAGCACCTAAACGGTATCTGGCCGCCATCGAGCTGTAAGCACCTAAACGGTATCTGGCCGCCATCGAGCTGTAAGCACCTAAACGATATCTGCCGCCATCGAGCTGTAAGCACCTGAACGACTTCGCATGATTGCGCCACACAACGGCGTAGTTCAAACAGTTACTCCACAGCGAGTAATCTCCCTTCCTCCCTCTTCTGACATCAACATCCGGGGGTCCCTCCTCCCCCATCCCCCCACCCACCGGAAGTTTCCCCCACTTTTTTTTAAAAAAAAAAAGTCTTGAAATAAAGAACGAAAGATTCAATTGAACGGAACAGTAAGAAGTGGGTTTTGTAACAACCCATTCGTGCTTGTATGGTACTGGAACACGCAGCCGATGGAAATTAGGCGTGAACCTAAGAGCGTCTCGGAGTAGAAACGCGTGATGGCGTCGAGAGAGATAAAGCGGGCGAGAGATTCTTCCTTGCACCCTCCGCGCAATACAAACTCCGCGCTGTTTGTTCAAAAGCCAAACCGGAAAAAGGAGTGGAAACGGAAGATGTTTCCACAACCTCAACTTACAGTTCCGCGACTAAATTGCCAGTTTCCGTTTGTAAACGCTTAAGAGATGTTAACTTGTTAGGAGCAATAGACTCCATTTATTATTGTGGATAGGCGAGATTTCTTTTACATATATATATATATATGCTCTTGTTGGCCAAAACAAAACGCGGCCATGATTATAGAACAAAGCGAGAAATCATTAATTTCCATGCTGGGTTTTCTTAAGTATCGCCAGACGAAATAGCCATTCAGGCTTCATTGGGTATCTAGCCGGCAAAATGAAGTGAATAACAATGGTCCTTTAGGAAATTAAATAAAGACCCTTAGTACGCGGGGAAGTATGGATAAATAAATCTGTATTCACTATAACTGTGAACATTTATATTTATCGTTAAAATACTAATTAACACTCGTTTGTTAACTTTACTTGCACCGATTCGTAAACGGTGCTCGTATACTATATTTTGAACAAGAAATAGAAGAAATAAAGTTCTTGATGTTTCTTTAACACGAAACTTTTTCGCATATTTTTTTTTTTTTTACTTTAAAATCATCCAAGTAACCGGTGGTGTGGGGGGGGAGAGAAGAAAGAATAGATCAACACCTATCGATTCTTGTCTGGTCGCTACTTTCATTTTCGGTCTGTATATTTGTTTGTGCGTTTACGTATGTCAACCCGTCTACACGATCCTTTTGCCTGTTGTCTGTAGTCTCTTTGTCATTATATCGTTCCTGCCTGTTTATATCTCTGTTTGCTTGTCTGTCTGTGTTCGCATGGAGGCTGCACGTCACTGTGAGGAGTTTCCTCGAAATACGTTTGGCCGTTTCCCTGCGTTTTATTCGACGGTTTTGCTGATGCACTCTGGGCGTCATCCACAAACTGTACGAGGAACAAACTTCGACTGAAGGCAGATTTTGCACGCCACCGTGAATTAAACACGTGATTACGTAGAGGGGGGGGGCAGGCGGTCGCCGACCGTGGCGAGAGGTTAGAGGTCTTCCCGCACCGTGGAGAGACGTGCCGTCACGGTTGACAGTTAGACAAAGACTAGCGGAGAAGGCGAGCTGGCGATAAAAGGTGAATTATCCACGTATTAACTTCTCTCTTCGGGTCATGCATGCGCCTTTTTTTGTTTTGTTTTGTAAATGCGTGTAGTCCACGAGTAGCAACGTGGCTCCTTCTAGCCCGTTCTTTTGAGAAGCTTCACGAGTGGTGGGAGGGGGGAATGGTTGGACAGTGTCTGGGTGTCTCGGCCACGCCCTTACCGACACGCGGGTTCGAGAAGTCGGCTTTGATCGGGTGGTCTCGGCCCGTGCAGAATATGAGCGCCAGCTGTCTGTTTTCAATGCCAGCTTTACGCTTTGGCTGATATGAAAGCCCACCTCGGTTTTTTTGTTACCTTTTCTCTTCTTTTGATGCGTCGCACGGTTCATCTAGTTCGTGTCAACAGGTGTAAAGAGGTCTATCGAACAATGGAGAGAGGGGCTACGTGATAAATGAGGAACTAAACGGTTCTGTAAATTAAAACTGATTACTGTTCTGCGACTGGTATCAGATACCGTACTCTCCGCTTGTTTGCGCTGTTTCTCCAGCCGGAGGTGTGTTCTATGTTAATGGAGAGGTGTATTAAAAGCAGGTGTCCGGGTAAAATGAAAATGTAATGCAAACCGTAAACATGTTGTTTACTAAATCTGCGCAGTTAAACCAATACAAAGTGTAACGGAGTTATTCACACAGACCGGCCGATGGGGAAATAGAAGTGATGTCATCGATGCTATTATCAACAAAATTTCATGAGGCAGGGGGGGGGTTCGTGACATGAAAGTGACGGGGCATGGGACGACATAAGTAAACAGGAGGTAATCGCGGTTTATAAGAATGGGCAACAGCCAAGAAAAGAAGCCGCGAGGAGAAATTTGAGCTCATGTTTGTAGATAAACATATAGGTCGGGGGGATCTCTCTAAAATAACAACTAAACGTGGCACGATACAATGTAAAGGGTTTTTCTTGCTTCGATACTTCTCAGCTTGAGAGATAAACAACCAAACAGCAGAATGCGGAAATAAAAGCGGGTTAGCGACAAAAGAATCGTTAGGAAGAAAAGGTAACATGAGAGAGAGAGAGAGAGAGAGAGAGAGAGAGAATGACGTCAGTACAGTAACAAATGTGACATGAGTACAGATAGAGAGAGAGATGACGTCAGTACAGAGAGAGAAATGTGACATCAGTACAGATAGAGAGAGAGAGATGACGTCAGTACAGAGAGAGAAATGTGACATCAGTAGAGAGACAGAGATATGACGTCAGTACAGAGTGAGATGATTGATGTCAGTACAGAGAGAGAGAGAGTATTATTTAGTGGGTTCTTACAAAACAAGAAACTATATAGACAAGATTTATTAACGAAACAAAAACCAAAGAACAAACAAACAGAAATCTATCCGATTGCAGTGATGTTCTCGCCCAAAAAAAGAGAAACGAAAGTAATGTGGTATTTGTAAATTAGTTAATATTCGAGTGAGAGATCTATTTACTTTTTTTTGATTGCCCAGAGAAAAAGAAAGATGAATAGATACCGGCTGCCAATAACCACACGCACCTAAAATTCCATCAACATTTATAAACAATGTCTGGCACAAGATCATAATTCCGTTTCTGTTTAACCAGACTTTGCGCTAGCACGTGTATTTGGAGATAATTGTCAAGTCATTCCAAACGGCTGTATTCCTCGTCTTCAGAAAACCTGATGTCAAAACTCCTCTTTCGGTAGCAAAAAATTATATGCTGCTTTATCAGTTCTTTGTAATTTTTGTCACTTGTATTCATGGTTTATATCTATCTACCTGACTGATGATAGCATTGCTTTTGTTCTGTTTAGCATAGCCTCCCTGTTCTGCGCCAAAGGTATTGCTTTTCTAAGTACGGTTTGCATGCATATGGAAATGAACAAATTTCGAACACTTAAAAGCAAAATAACTGTCTTGCGAAATATACGTAAAAATACAATCATCCATTAAGCGCTTAATCTCGTTAAGAAGGAAAAATCGGATAATCTTTTCGGTTTTTCCCTTTTCTAAGCCGGACTTTGCCGTAGCGCCGCCAAGTTTCAGCCGTATATATCGCAAGCCCCGCTACGGTTTTAGCAGTTCCTCATCCAGTCGTACCAATTAAACAGCCCTTTTACTACCTGCGTCCTCTTGTTAACTGGGTAGATTTTGAAGACATGACGAAATATTCTGAGGTTTGGGGTGGGTACCCAGACAAATTCTTGAATTCCGTAAAACCCCTCTCCTCGTCCAAACATTTATCTCCAGTCTTTCCCTTTCTTTTATTATTATTTGTAAAGCGTTTGCTGACTTCTTGAAGTATTTTCCGGGACGGAATGGTCCGTATATCAACAGCGGAACTGGCGAAGAAATATTTCAGTAGATCCAATTTCTTGTAATGTTTTAGACTATTTACTACCTTACATCCCAACTGTAAAAAAAAAAAAAAAGAAGAAAAACAAATGCTTATTTCACGATACACGCAACAGAAAACGTGTAAGGATGACAACTAATTCTTGTTCGGAAAAAAATCCCGAGTTTCGACCTTTTCCCCCCCAGGACAGGTAGGATTTGGGAGGCTTAACTCAAGCATTGTTTGGGCTGGCGATCAGCAAGGTCTGATGTCAGCCGTGGCTAACCCGGCTGGTATCTCCGGACCACCTGCGCTGACCGAACTAATTACCGCGGGGATTTAACAGATCTAATCAGCGCCTTCTACAAGACGACTAAAGGCATTAGGAGTTTGGAACTTAACTTCCATTCTCACGGGTACATGGGTGAAAATTAAACGTCCTGAAGCTTGTATGGCGGGGGCGGATTTTCCCGGTTGGGGGGGGGCTTGAAAATCATAGCTGCTGGACTCTCGTCGTCCTAGCGGATAACGGCCGCTGCTCCATCACCTGCCAGGTGGCCGGTGCCGTAATCACGAATCCAAGCAGCGGGGTGTGTGGAAATCTCCTTCCAGGTGACTGCCCTAATGTGGCCAATTTGCTTTTACGCCTGAAGCCATGGCAACGATTTTCATTTTCATCGTAGCGCGCCCAGGTACTCGGTGGAAGGGTGGGGCGATCTAAAAGGGCGAGAAAGAACTTCATTTGGAGAATGTTTTTCCCTTTGTAGATCGGTCTCGGGAGAATTTCAGCTGACTGAGATATTTGGCTTACATGCAAATCGTGAAAATCACCGGAATAAATTGTGATGACGTCATGACAAACCTTATAACTGATCTCCGGGTACCTGATGATATTTTACTCGCCGTTTTGCTTTGTGTTTTCGGTTTTGGAACATTCGTTCGGTTATCGATTTACAGGATCGTTGAGTTACCGTAAGTACTGTTCCCTGTTGACTGTTTAAGCATTTGCTTCGTTAATCGTTTTTTTTTAATTGTATCTTGTGAAACGTTTATAATTAATAGTGAGTTTTAGAAATATAAAAGCAATCTTCAGTGTTATTATTCTTCGAAATCTTTTGGTTTAAGGCCAAAAGCATTTTACCCGATTTCTGTGGGACGGAACCAGCAACTGACGCCAAAACCTTCAGACATCGCAGATCCCGGTTGTTGTGGCTGCCTCGTGTTTTGTTTTTTTTTTTCCTTTTTCGTTTTCTCCGACGTTTCAGACCATTACTCGAATTATCCTCCACAGCAATTCAACCGTAGAAAATGCGTTTTTAGGGGTTATAATTGGGATTTGGTTTGGTTTGGTTGGTTGGTTGGTGGTTGGTTGGTCAGACCGCGCTATTTCAGGACCCTGGGACCCGGCTTCCTCGATGTTTCGAAATATCGATCTCTATCAATTATAATGTAAGGGGAGGAGGGGAAGGAACGACAACAAAGAAAACAAAATATTTTTCTAAAACATGTCTGATTACCTTGTTTTCTTTCGAATGTATACAATAATAAGCGTAACCTTTTAGGCGGCATGACAACTGGTTTTATGGCCCCTGCGGTGGTTCCGTTTCTGTGATCGCAGCGCCACAGCGAATTAATACTTTTTTTTTTTTTCCTCCATCGTTTTGGGTGCAGTTCGTTTCACCACCAGAATCAGGGGAGATAAATCCGTCCGGCGACCTTATCGCAACCGGCCGGAAACCCACGACATAAGAATATGTCTATCCTAAGGTCCGTTCTGATGCATCTCGATCCTTGCTGTAGAAGCTACTCGACAGACAGCGCAATTGACAAAATGCCGAGCGAGGTACCAAATTCGGATTTATTTAAGGGGAACACCGCCGAATTCATGAAAGACACGAAACGAAACGAAACTCTATCCTAAAATGCCTGGGTATTCCGTAATCAGCCCAGTTATCTTTTTTTTTTTAAAAATTATTTTCGTCGGCAGTTTGAAACTGTTTGTAACACGAGTTTGCTTGTACAGGCCCTAACGTAGACGCGCTGCAACCTCAGCATCTTAACTCCCGCCAGAATCCAACGCTCCCCCTTGATCACGTCTTACAACGTAATGGCGTCGGCCCCGTATCTCCCAGGCGGGAGAGGGAGGGGCGTAATAAGACCGAACGAGCGGAACCGGCGCGTGCTTCTCTGCCCCAACTGGAGAGCAGAAATGATCCAACCGAAACCAGCGGGCAGACACTGCAGCACGCACAAGCAGTCGCCTTCTTCTCGCCTTCCTTCGGTCAGAGGATGGCAATGATGCGCGTTCCTAATCACGAGCAGGACCGGTTTCAAACGCCTCCTCCCCCCGTCGTCCGCACGGATTTTACCCACCGCCCCCTGGTGGCTGACCTTGTCCGTAACCGAGAAGCGCCGCGGTGCGATCTTTTGGAGCGAAACGTAATGACAAGAAAATAGGGTAAAGGTGGGGGGGACACTAGATCGACTTTGTTCGACACCCGCCGGTTGACGCTTATTTACTCTCCATCCTCCCTGCGACTTAACTCATGAAATCACGCAAAATTCGTCCTATCTACTCCAATCGGTAGTCCTCCCGTCACTAATTTTAAAAATTAAAAACTGCTTAATAATGCAAAGATCTAGTCTATGGAGACTTAAACTCTCGACCCCCAAAGTTAGTGGAGAACCCGTGGGTAGCATTAGCTCCCTACTTCTATTTTAAAAACTCGTGGGAACTCCGTCTCTCAATGTCCTAGGTGATTCGGAATTGAAAACAAAATATGGAATAATAAAACGAGGCTTAGGTGTCCATTACTGTGTAATGAATGGCGCGCGCGTGTGTGATGGGGTGGTGGTGTCTGATTAGTCCTCTCCCTCTCACCTGTAATCACTCTGTCAGGTATTCATTTGTAAAGTGGGATGGTTCGATCTCGGAACGTCACTCGTCGTCTCCTTCCCACCCGTTAACGAAAACCTAGACAAACAACGGAACAAACTTCTTTTTTTCTTTTAATATCCGGTAATTAATTCTAAGGCCAAACAGGTTGTCAAGAAAAGCGAAAATTCACGTGTTTAGTTTTTGAGAGTTTTTCCCCGAATATTCACGCACTTCTCATTTGTTATTTTTGTATTCTGCAGTTTTCATTGTATCTACAAATGTATTAGACGGCTGGGAATGATAGCAAATATATAACTAACAATATTAGTAAATATCAGTTATTTTTAAAGTTTTGCAAGGCATTTCGGACACCCTTTTTTCTGATCTATTACCTTCGCAATACTAACCAAAACTTCATCGTTCTTTGTAGTTCTATAACGAAGAACTACCTTCTGTTTTTATCTTAGCAATATTTGTTTTTCTTTTTTAATACTTTCTAAATATATATATATATTTGACGTCTCATGGTTATTCTACTTCTTGTCGTGAGAGATTTGTTTTCAGTGGTTATAACATGATGCTGTGACTGGTTTACGTCCGACAACGATAATTACTGCGCAACTTTTCTCGTATGATAATGGAGTCCGACAAGTTTTCCTATAAATTTTAAAAATTTACGAAGATATAATTTTTCAAACATTTTTGTACAAGAAGATAAAGAATACATTTGAATAAACATATTTAGAATCGTGCGGAGTCAAATCTATGTGTACAGAGTGAGTTGTTGTTTTTTTACAGAGCAAAGGCCAGAATGGACGAGCTATACGTCGATCAAGAGTTCAAATTCTTTAGTTTATATCGACATTGAAATCATTCCGTGAATCCAATTTCTGGCTTACGAAAGAGCCGTTCTTGACAGATGTCGCACCATTCCTTGCGTCAACGACGGTTCCTTTTTCTTCTTCGATCACTCATTCCATAAGAGCGGGGAATCGTCGCACCGTCGTTGTCCGCTCTCTGGCTCCGTCTTCAGCAGCGGTTTATTCTCCTGACTTTTCCTCGTCATAGGAGACCCGCCTCCGTCACGGCTATAGATCGTCCCCCAACAGTCCTTGTCTGAGTGCCTACACGGGCCACTCCACCCTCACCCAGCAACCGGACCGATGCCAGTAAAGTACCTCGCTCAAGGGTCACAACAATGCGCCAGCGGCGGGAATTGAACCCGGGACCCTTCGGTGCTGGAGCCAACACACTCACCACTGAGCCACGTCGGGCCTGGCCAACAACGGTTCCAAAGCTTTGACATTTTTTTGCAAGACTTTGAACAAGCATTTTTCTCCAAAACTCCCCCGAGTGGTGAAATCCAACGACTTCAAATCGAGCAACGACAGAGGCCGATTGTCCTCGCCTATCGTGTTTGGAAAATCCTCGGACAACTACGTCTCTGTCGTTCGGATAGTGCGCGCAGACGGGTCCCGTCCCACAGTAATGTCCAGGGCTCGATCTTTACATACGATTTCAGAATATCTTTTGGAGATTTTGGCTTTGAATTTGATGCCTTGTCAGGCAAAATCCAATTTGGTTCGTCCGTCAGCGGTGATGTCGGCCAAAACCATCATTGAAGGCTTTTCCAAATTTGCCCGCTTGAAATAATAATAATAATAATAATAATAATAATAATAATAATAATAATAATAATAATAATAATAATAATAATAATAATAATATAATAATAATAATATGGGTAAAGGGAGATCATTGGAACTGAATGGGATCATTTTGAATGTTGACGACCATTCGATTACGAACAATTTCTCATCTAAATCCAGAATATGCAAATGACGGTTATCTGCGAGCCGGGTCTTTGAGTAAACGAGAACGATCCAGTTGCTTTTGTTTCGATTATGCGTCAGGAAGTGACCATTCCGGAAGTTGCAGAAATATTGTTTGATTTTTTTTTTTCATATTCATTTTCCGGGCCTTCGATTCGCTGGACCTTCAGCGCTTTGGCCATTTTCGTCATGGACTGCGGAAATCCGACTGCTATGACTTTGAAGAATTTCTTGAAAACAGTAACGGCCGGCCTAATCTTGGTCTGTTATTATTAGAAGAGGTTTTGACAGATTGATCAATATTTGCGAGGCATATTCTCATAGTAGACAATCAGGTCGTTCATCCAATGCAATCACACAACTTTCGATCAATATAAGCATCAAAATTAGCTTTCAAACGTTTGGAAAAATAACTCCATATACAGCTTTGGTCAGTCGTTTTGACCTACTCAGTAATTTTCAATGTTTGATGGGGGATTTTTTAACATCAAAACTTAAAGCCAAACACGTGTTTTTGGTTTTATCAAGTATTTATTACCAAACATAAAAAAAAGAGAAATAAAAACAAAAAAGTACAAAAATTGAAGTTACGGCAAGAAACAAATTATTTAGAAAATGTTAATTTTGTTAATATTTGGTACCGTAACCCATGTTCTTATTGACTGCTTTCAGTCTAAATGGCATTGTTTCAACTAATGTCTTGTATGATGAAATATTTTTCCAAGCTTCCTTAATGGCTTTTATCAAGTCTTTTCTATTCTTTGGATATTTGTTTTCAATATGCTGCCCCCAGCAATGCCCATACTTGCTCAGCCTATGTACATCAGAACATCGAGGTTAGTCTTCAAATCATTAGATTTCATTGTGCTTGGACAAAGAGAAGACTTTCTTTGCTGTTTTACTTGGTGTAAACCAAATGTTGCCATCTTGATGGAGCTTCTTATCAAATTCTAGAAAATCTTCTTTTGAAAGATTCAAATTTTAAGTTGTATTCATTAATGTCCTTTTAAAATAGGATTATCAAATTATCTTTGCCAATAGTTGAAAAATAAACCCAGATGTGAAAATTTCTGGATGCTTCTGGATTGATAAAATACAGTTTGATTTAAATTGCTCAAATGATTTTTTTTTCTGACTCTCTCGAAGCGACAAGATTACCAAAACTTTCGTCTGCGAATATCGCTTTGTTCAAATCTCTTATCTGCCAACTCTGATATTTCATTAAAAATTGAACTCTCGTTTGCTTTACCATGACAGAATGTCCTGTTTCTTGCAGCTCTGATGTAGTGATTTGAACTTCACTTTTACCAAATATCTTCTAACAGATCTATCCAATATTTCCTTAGCAATACCTGCTTCTAATTTTTTTTTATCTAAAGTACCATTGGAGACAAGCCTATCTTTCTCTCCCGTTTCCTTAGTCATCCCAGGAATTCTGCTAACGATTCTTACAGAAAGACCAAGTTTTCAAAACCCTTTGAACCTGCCACGTTCGTTTTGACGTAAGTAGCAAACTTTTGTCTCTCACAATCACCTACACATTTTTCTACGTGTATTCTCACAATTCAGGATTAATGGTTTTTTTTTCCTGAAGAATTGCTACCTCACTAACAGATGGCGCTGATGCTTGGATGACCGTTTTGTTTCTATAGGTGGAAAAGGTTATGAAGAAATTTCCAGAAAGCTCTACTATACCGTAGATCGAAAGGGAAGATCTGAAAATCTCCAAACCTAACAGAAAGACCATGGAATCGTCTAGAATATAATTTTAAGATTACAGAATATTTATCTGATGCAAATTTGTTATTGAAAACAGCAACTATTCATTTACGAACTGCCATTTCCCATTTATCTGGTGCTAGTTTTACACACACACACACAAAATGTCATATGAACAGGAAAAGAAGTTTCAGTATTGAGTTGCTGTGCGTTTAGACTGACAAACGGACTGGCCAGGGCTGTATAACATTGCCAGGCATTCATAATTTTTGTTTCCTTTGTAATCATTCTGTATTCCATTACTCTACTATAGTCAACTTTCTTTGCATTGTGAGAGCCAGCCAAGATATATCATCCGATAAGCGAACGCCTAGTGGGAAATATAGAAAGATTCAGAAATACGTCCGTAATGCCATTCGCCGAGTCACTCTTTGAGTTTGCAGAAGGCTGGCCGGCTGACAAATGACAGATTTTGAGCCATCTACGAACATGAAATTTCGATATGATGTGTGTTCTCTTTCTCCTTACCGCCGATAAACATTAAAGTCTCACTTTATTTATAATAAACATATCTTAATTCCATCAAGTTCTAAACCTTTTTAAAAAAAAATCTAGTCTTCATTGGCTGATCTAGACTTTGCTTAATTAGCCCTAAACCATTCTAGATCTATTAAAAGATAAAGGACTTAACACGATTTCTTGTCTCGATCACCGCATTAGAATATTTTCCCGGATAGTTGGTTCTCCTTCACGCCGTCACAGAAATATCTGCTACCCGTAAGCAATTAATTAGTCATTACACAATTAGTTTATCTGAATAGATAATGCTTACATAGTAATTGACCGTGCAACAGATGTATTTGTTTTGAAGGATCACATCTGTTGTATCACTTTAACCCATTAATGTTCACGTGTGACACTTATTTGATGATTTTGTTATTGCTTTAGATTTTTTTTCTCTTTTTGCGCATCTCGAAATGCATTCGCTTTTCCCGTTGATTTAGACTGGCAGAGGGCGTAATTCCACGTCTTTTGGGGGGGTGGTGGTGTGTGTGTGTGTGTGTTGTGTGTGTGTGTGTGTGTGTGTGTGTGTGTGTGTGCGTGCGTGTGTGTGTGTGTGTGCGCTTGGATTCAGTAATTTATATAGACTCAAAAGGAGCGAAAAGTGATATTTTCAAAATATGTTACTGATCAATGAGATTGCTGAGCGAAATTATTAAATCGCTGCTCGATGATAAACCAGCCTCCAGCGAAAAATCGATCGTGGGGTCTTTCTGCCAGCGCGAGCGAAGCCGAGGCTTCATCTGATGGAAGATGCTGCGTAAGTGGCGAGAACCTTTGTTGAAGATTCCACGCTGGTCTTTGAAAACCTGCCGGTCAAGCTCCCCGAGGCGTGGAGCGGCAGCAGCCAGACCGATTCCCGTGTTCTCTGTTTAATTACAGACCCGGGGTTTTTAGGCCGGTTATCTGCCCCTTTGTTTGTAGTCGCTCCCGGTGTCCAAGTGGTGTGTAGGTGGAGCTGATGTTTGCCTCTGTAAGATAATGAGTTTTTCCAGGGCCTCAGCAAAGGCGATAACAATAATGATGAACGTAGCGCACATGCACGCTCAAATAACGATGGCAGACAATTGCGATTACATAAAAATAAAACAGTGTGTAATACACAGAGGTTTAAAGAATAGGAAAAAACTGTAGGGTTTCGATAAAAAAAATTCAAAATGATGAATCCCTGGTTAGATCAAAGGTGATTATTGTTTAAATTAATGTTTAGTAATTGTTAATTGTCAATCACGTAAGACAAAATGGGATTGGTTTCACGAAAATTTACATTTAAATGATTTACTGCGCTTAAATATTTCCAATTTTTCTAAAATTGTTTGAATATTTTAGATGGTTTTGTTTAAATTTACGCATAGTTGTTTGGAGATTCTTCTAGTAGATAAATTCTAAAAACTCTCTTATGTAAATTAGCGCCCTCTGTGGTCAAGAGAAGATAATTCTCAGTAACCCCCCCCTCCCCCGTAAAAGAAGAGAGAAAAATGAGCTGCTATCGTTCAGCAGAGGGGAGAATTAGTCGACGAATTCACAAAAAGACACCGGCGGGTGAGCTGCCCGGCCGAACTTCGTGAGTAGATCCCCCGTCGGAGAAGACGAACCGCGCAAACAGCTGAGCGGAGGACCCTATTTGGTGTGTGTGTGTGTGTGTGTTCCCGGATCGGAGATTGCTCTCAATAAAATCGTGTTTAGAGAAATCGTCACTGACAGCTTCGGCGTTGGGCCAACGATCTGGCTAATTCAGCGAAAAATCAAACCAAATTCACGCAGCCGCTAGGGAACGAAAGGGGCACAAATGCTGTTGTGTTGTTTTTTGTCCGGAACGTATATGCGAAATGCACGTTGTGTGATCTAAAGTTCACAGAGGTTAGCCCAGAAGTAACCCCTCCACCTTTGTTAACCTATTTGAGCAGAGATGACTCGTATTCTTTGTTATCGTTTGTATTGACAATACCTATTTTAAAGGTACGTTGGTTAGTTAGCTGACCTAAGTAATTGCCCGATTTAAGTTCAATGATCGACCCTGGTCAATGAACCTCATTTATACATTCTTTTTTGAAAATTTGCACTGCCAAATTTTCTACTCTGAATTTACTTCCGGCTTCAACCAGAATGGTGGCTGCCGTCCCTGGAGGCATGATGGGAAATTGTAAACGTGTTGCGTGCTTTCACTCCGAGTTCGCTGCTGGCTGGTTAGGGTATCTATATTTGTGGATGTTAATTTTATTCTAGAATCATAGAATATTTTGGTCTAGGATATGAAAAAAAAATAAATAAGGGAGGCATTTTAATAAGATTTTTTTAAAAAATTCATAATTTACTACAACGTTAATTTCTATCAAGCCCTGGGGTCGAGTGCTTGTTTTGTTTTGTTTTTTCTGTGCTCTTTAATTAGTTTTGTTGCAGTCCCGCAGTCATTTCCGGTTTAAGATGGCTGAAACTAATAAAAAAAAAGAGAGAACAGAACTTGTTGCAAAGGCACCTCCACGGGCTAGAATTTTCTTCTCATTACTTTTTGTGTGTGTGTGTGTGTGTGTGTGTGCGCGCCATACCTTTCCTTCCAAAGCAAATAACTTGTAGAAGTACTCATTAAGATACTAGTTCAAGCCTCGAAAACAATCGATACCGCAATAATCCTTCAAACTAAACATTATTCGCCATAAAAATAACAAAAGAAACATCTCAATATGGCGTCAGAAGTATCTTTTTTCTTACTTACGAGATGTTCTGCAATGTCAAGAGTTCCAAAACAATTCCACACGCTTATCTGCGTTTTCCATTTCCCTTCATCACTTTCCATAAAAACTCTTAGGTGCAGATAAATGCTCTACCACCAGCCTCCCTATTTTTTTTTTTTTTTTGGTTTTGACAAGCACTAGGCCAGAGAAAACCAGCGGGTTCTAAAGGGCTTTTAGACAGGTGCTTCGATAAGACGAAAAGCTTCACAGACTTCCTGCGTCTTTGACAACAACTGAATATAATTACATGTTAGTTGCTTTGTTCAACTGCGTCATGGATCGGAATGAAGCCTCTCCGGACCACCAATGAACCTGTGCTGCCGCCGTCCAGACCCTCTCGATATTACTCCGATTGGGTTGGAGTCTGCAGCGACTGTCACGTGGAGCCCTTCTCAGTTTGTGGGAACTCCGACCTACGCCGAATTTCCCATAATCACGTTTATCTGTTTTTCTGTTGGTTTTTTTTTTAAAAAATAGCAACAAACTATTAACACACATTTCTACCTCGCGCCATCTTTTCTCACAGAAATTTCAATTACCCTTTTCTGTCTACTAAACTCCACCATTTCCCAGTCAAGCAGATTTTATTTTTTTGCTCCTTCATCAGTCTCCATTAGCGAAGCTCAGAATCGTGTTCGGCGAGAATAGCCGATGTAACGCGATACGTGTTAGGCGAGAATAGCCGATGTAACGCGATACGTGTTAGGAATAGCCGATGTAACGCGATACGTGTTAGGCGAGAATATCCGATGTAACACGATACATGTTCGGCGAGAATAGCCGATGTAACGCGCAGGTGTTAGGCGAGAATATCCGATGTAACACGATACGTGTTAGGCGAGAATAGCCGATGTAACACGATACGTGTTAGGCGAGAATATCCGATGTAACACGATACGTGTTAGGCGAGAATATCCGATGTAACACGATACATGTTCGGCGAGAATAGCCGATGTAACGCGCACGTGTTAGGCGAGAATAGCCGATGATGTTTTTTTGTTGCAATGCTTACCGTAGAAGGCTGCACAATGCACATCGTAAAAAAAAAGTTGTTTTTTAAGTGAAGAAAATTATTTATTTATTTATTTTCAATTGTCCGTTCTCGAATCAGATGTGATTTATTTTTTTAAAAAAGAAAGAAAATTTAGTTAATTTAATGAGGATGATTTCCGGAGATATCTCGGTGCACTGACACGAGCCGATCACGAATCCCTGTCTCCTCAAAGGCGGCGGTAATGGAAACTTAACGAAGAGTTCAGACCGACTCATCAACTGAAACAGATCCGACCGACTCCAGCGCCACCTATCCCCCCAAACGGAGAATAAGTTTGGGTAAATAAGAGGTGGAAAATGGAAAGAAGAAAAAAAATTACTTATTCAAATTAGATAAATAGATAAAGAGACACGGAGCTTATGTTTTTATCTAGGATCTTTGATACATGCAGATTTCTCAATTTGAGACCCGAACAAGATGTTGCCATTATCTTGAAGTCGTTCAAAATACACTTACAGTTTCATTTTCAACTTTGAACTGAGTTACACAAACAGATATAATAAAGAAGCGCACATTTTCGATAAGGGTTTCTGTAATCGTGAATGATGGTGTCCTAAATAGGGAGCAGTCTGGTATACCAGCTGTCTGGCTTCAGTCGATCGAGGAAGACACAGTTCTGACCGTAGAGCACCCGACATGCATTCTTCTTATTGAGAGCTGAACAGTTTGCAGGCTCGATAGAACAAATATAAGCAAAAGTGGATCTAGATAAAGATGGGACAACCTACTCCACCGTAAGACCAGTGGATGAGGAACAAGATTACTGTTATTTTTCGCTGTTACTACCGAGTGCATCGAGAGAAGGCAACTTTCTATTTGGCTCCACAGTAAACGTACAACTGAAATTTGAAGTATTAATCCACCGCAAGACGTTGATGGCCGCATCAACAGAGCAAATGTATCGTCGGCATCCCCGCTATGACCGCTGTACTGAGAAAAGATCTCGCGGAGGAAGACATAAAGATATTAGTTAAGACAGGACCATTGAAGAGAACTCGTGGTAATCCCATCAATCTGAATATATTCAGCATAAAACAAACACCAGCTGCAACCAAAACTGACATTCCACGCATCACTGGTTCTGGAATTTTAGGTCAAGCTATAGAACCGTGATAAAGCTTGTTAACACATACATCAAAGGTATAGGTAGGTCAGTAAATATGATACAGCATCAAAGCTACATATAACATAATTAATCAAATTAAATTTGCAAAAACGTGTTATAAAACTAATCTTGCACAATGAAACCATTAGCAGAAACAGGTTGCAACAATTCCACAAGAAAAGCACAGTTAGAATTAGGAGAACCCATGGCCATCCACGTTTGTGAGCTAGATGGAGGCTGTACAAAACGCTAGGCTGCGGAAACAGATGCGAAATTTGTATTAGAAATAATATTCGTTTATTCTTTTAATTTTAAGTAAATAATTTGAAAGATGCCGTCGGTTTGAAGCTTGAACGTGAACAATCTTCTTTTGAACGACACACCGAAATTTTATATCTGAAAATATTCCTTTTCTCAGCACTTATTTATCCAGACATTCTCTACTTTTTCTCGCATCTTTTTTTTCTCTTTTCGAGAAGATGGAGACTGGAGCGGGGCTGGGGTGGAGTAGCGGGCTACAGTCAATATGAAATATTTTACTTGAATTGATGTTACGTTTTTCGATTTTTGTTGTTGTTGTTTGCTTTAATTACCTATTTTTGGTTTTCCTTTTTCTGTTAAAATCTAGATCTCGTCGCGCTCGGTTTTTTAATATTCCAATAATTACCGGCTGTAGAGTTGACGGTATTAGCTTAATAACAAACTGCCCACCTGAAGGCCTCGTGATTCAACTAACGGAAGCTTCAGTAGTCTATTAGAGCGACACAATTACCGGAATTTCATCTGTGTTTATAAATAAGTATAAAGTTATAAAAAATGTACAAGGTTTTATTACTGGCCTATAGGCTTCTTTAATTTGCAAGCTCGCGTGTGCGTAAGTGCGCCCGATTGTGTATCGGAAGTGAACGTCTTCAGGCCGAGAAAAGGATTTGATAGGTAACAGACCTAAGCTGTCAGGTGACATGATGGAAACGGGTCGGGATGATGATGGGCGTGTTGATCGTACAGCCGACATTAAGACACGATGCGGTACAGTGGGATGGGGAAGAAAGTTCGCTGTACACCAGTCTATCGTATACTTCACGATACGGTGGCTTCCGAGCCGTCTCACTCGTAGAAAGTCTAACTGATCACTGATGGTGCGGACATCGATCAGTCTGTCATTGTAATAACACCAGCATTAGGACGGTAGCTCGCGATACACTTTAAAACCCGCGGGCGACCCAGATGTATTTCAAAGCGCAGAGACAGCACGGGAAATTATGCATAATGAGAAGGGGGCATTGTTCAGATGGAACCCGGCTGACGTGAGTGACCCTATCCGGTCGGGTTTCGTCTGAAGGTTTCTCCAGACATAATCGATCGTACCGGGTGGGGCGGTTAACAAGATTTTAACTATTTACTTCTGTCCCCTCTTCAGAATTGTTGTTGTTGTTGTTGTTCGTAGCCAAGAGGCGACTCGAATTTCAGCCATTGCCACGAGATCACCGCAGCGACGTACCGACGAAGTCCTATTATTTTTTCTCTCTCTTCTTCGTCTCGGGAGAAGACGATCCAAAACAACTCACAAGACAGTTGTCTCTCCCCACCCATCCCCTGGCAGTATTCTAGTACACGGAACCCACGAAAACCCGCTGCTGACGATAGCGGCTGATGATAATGAAGATGATCGGCCGCCAGCCGCTATGGCCTGCAACCCTGGACGGCTGACCGACCGCAGCTTTTCGGTGAATCTCAGGTGGAAACAAACTGATTTGTCCACAATCCGGTTTCTTACCACTCCTTCTTAACCGCCCCCCCTTTTTTTTCCTTATCCCGTTCGCTGGGCAACTAAAACTCTCTACATTCAACACCCCGGCCACCTATACATGCAACAGTAGCAGCAGCAGCCCGACGCGAGAGCGACCTCCCAGGTGTCGGGTGGACCGGACCGCTTGTCGGCTCGAGGAACATCTCTCAGTCACGAGGAGGACTCGACAGAGAACAGGCCACTTGTCTTTACGGGATGCGATCTCGTTCCTTGTTCGGAAGTCCAACACGAGATAATTTGTACCCAGGTCGCTCGTTTAGCCGCCAAGTCTCGACTAGTCACGCGCCTACAGATGTCGAGAATTCTCTCCTTGCATCAACTGTGTTGTCGTTCATTCTCTCCCCACCCACCCTCACTAAACGTTTCGCGTATTGGAGGAGGAGAGCTGATCGTCTGTAAGTCTTGTGTAGGCCCTGGTGGCTTCCTGCCTTCTCGTAACAACTAGGGGGGGGAGACGTTGTATCGGCTTAGAGCGCGATACCGAAGCCCTTGATCTTGAGATACCTACTAGCTGATACCTGATTAGGTACTCTTTCAGGTGCGGCCTGTTCCCTGTTGTAGGACCGTCCTCCTCGCCCCCTTTGTCATAGTTCGAAGATATTTTACGATACCAACGGGTCAGCAGCAGCGTAGTTGTAGATACAGGTGTGTAGGATACCGATAGTCATCTGAACCATTCCGGTGTGGAGCGCCAACAAACCGAATTGACTGGTAAATAAGATTATTACTGAACCTGAACCAATGAACCCGAGCGAAAATTTCACTAACTTTATGCCTAATCATCCCAGTGAGTTGTACTGGAAATTCCTTTTCTGACATATCTAAATCCTCAACATAACGCGGAACTCCATGGCTGAACCGTATATCTAAAAGAAATCACATTAATGATCTATGTACTGGCTCCAGAAACGTCGCGGTTATCGTAGGAAAATATCGACTGCTGCCATCCGGAGCCTTATCAACGATTATGGCACCTCGCCCAGGTATAGTGATGAGTATTGCTCGAAGGAAAACCAACTAATGAACGTCTGACGTATAATCCTGTATGATAAGGCCAGTCTGGCTTCTGAGGATTCGTCTGGGCCGCCAGAAAGATTTGTTTGATCTGAAGAGCAGTGATTACCCTGTTTTACATTACCGTTCCTCTGAACATCCATCTATCGCGGGCATCTTCACAATGGCGGCCACCTCTGCTGGGACCGTGTTTTTGAAGTCACCAGTCAGGAGATGGTTTGTTTCCTACACTCGGTTGATGACGCTGAATGCCTTTTCCAAGCAGCGCGTTGCAAGAAGACTCCGGCCACGTGACGCGTCTGCAAACTACAATTCCGCGTTGCGCGCGGTCATACGTGCTGTCACTGAATCTTTTTCTTTACCTGGTTCCTACACTAGATTTTCGACCTAAGGATCGGACAACACCTGGCGGTAGCCTGCGCCTCGGTCACCCGTAGCTATTTTGACCAAACGTAGCTTAGGATCCGATATACCCACACCTCCGAGATCAGTCGAATGTTTCATTGCCGTGGCTTGTGTTTTTTTAGAAATTTGCATACGGTCTCGAAACCTAACATAGGCTGTCGTTCTCTATCACCTTGGATAAGGCGGGCAGACACTAAAAGGGGAGGGGATGGATGATGGGCTGTCAATTAAAAACGACAAACAACAGAGCAACTAACAAGGCAGACAAAGCAATTAAAATCAAATCGTTTTAATAAAAGATTACACTCGTTATACTTAATTATACGAATAAGGCGCCTTGGTGGAGGGGGGGGTGCCAGAAGTTCCTTCGGTTACTCGAAGAGCAAATTTGTCGTTTTAGTGAGAAATCCACAATACAAATAATTAAGCAGTAGCGTGGTTTACAGTCGAGTGGCCTCCTTCCTACAGGCAACCTACCGTAACTGCCTACCTTAGGCGTCTTCCAACGGCTGGCTGTCTTTGTTGTTTACAACCTTTATACCAGCTCCCCCTCTCCGAGTATGCAAAAACTGGCGTCCTCGTTTGGCACCGGTAGGGGTGAATTACGGTCTTCATCGTGAACCCGACTAACTTGTCTTCTTCTCGTTACAAAGACCGGAAGTCGTCAGCACTTGGGTGGTCTTTGTCTGCGTAGACGGCTTTATTGTACTTTACGACATTCTTCAAGCTCTCGTCTAGCGCCCCCTGCTCATGTTAGCTTTGGGGGGGGGACAGAAACCGTCGCTACCCGGGCTGCGTTTTCCATCGCAGAACAATTCAAATTTATTATCTCTCTCCAGGAGCAAACATTCGCCGTTACCCGGGGCAGCGTGAAAAGGTTAAGCATCATTGATGTTCCCTCACTTTTCTTTCTTTTTTTTTTAAAAAAGAGATCGAGCCTCCACACTCTCTAGTTGCAGACGGTGCTGCCATCTCTGGCCGAACACTTAATCGCGCAAAGGGGCTGTTAGCCGCTAAGAAAGCCACATAAATTTGTGAGTTCTCAATATTAACCTGCAAAAGGTCGTGAAGCCCCAAACCGGTTCAGCTGATGACAGAGATGGTAGGAGAGTGTATCTATTTACGTACAGCGTAACCCTCGCCGTCTTCTTTAATGCCTATCGAAAGAGTGAGGCGCTGAATCAATCACGAGGACCAATCGACTTTGTGGTTCTACACGGCTCCGGACTGACCTTTAACTGTAATTCAACCATACATTTAACATAACTTCTGTTATTTTCGTTTTTTTCTTTCATTAATCTTGTCATCATCATCATCATTATTATTATTATTATTATTATTATTATTATTATATTATTATTATTTATTATTATTATATTATTATTATTATTATTATTATTATTGGAAATCGGCAAAGCCTAACTTGATCAACACTGTCGGACATTAAAAGGTGCTCCACTCCATCAGTGCACCTGCGTTGTTTGATTGGTTTTAACCGACCATTTTTAGGGATATTTAAAAGACAACAACGAAACCCGAGATACAACAGCAGCGAATAAAAGAGTATAAAACAACCATCGTTTTCTAACCACGTGACGTGACGAGGGAAAGAAAGTTGGCAACTGATTTTCCACTATGGCATCATGGGAAGTGTAAGAAGTTCCGACGAGAACCAACGAGTGCTTAACATTCATTGCGGATAAATATGGCCGCGGTCAGATGTGTCAGTACTGAGGTCAACGTGCGATCGAAGGTCGAAGACGAAACGTTTCCGAGATGGACAAAAAAAAGGTCAGTAAAACAGTCATTTCTTGCCGATGAAGTTATAATTTCCATAGTATAAACGTTGCCTTAATAAAAAGAATCGTAAAACGTGAGGATGCCATCTTATACTGATCGATTTCCCTGAAGCTAGGAATTACTGCTAGAAAACTTTATTAGGTCATTACGAAAATTCTTTCGGTTTCTATATTATGTTAATTTGGGGTTCATCTTTGGCATGCTTGTGAAGGTGTACGTAGGTAAGTTATATATCGTTATGTATCGTGTACTTTGTCATACATTATGCAAAACCTACCTTTTCAACAATCATAAAATGGATATTTGTTTCAGGGTTCTGAGTGAAGCATGGATAGAAAAGCTTTTCGTGCCATTTTGCTTCACGAGCTCAAACCAGGCCACAGAGCAAGCGAGGAAACTCGTGACATTAAGCAAACATGGGGCGAGGACACAGAGAATGAGTGGACAGTACAACGATGGTTTGCAAAGTTTCCATCAGGAGATGTGAGCCTCGAAGATAATGAAGGTAGCAGTCGTCCTTTCAGCTGTGATGACGACCGTCTGAAGGCCTCAGTTGAAGCTGATCCAAGAAAAACAGTGGGTGGAAATTCCTGGAGCCACTGTTTCCCGGCATCGTGACGCAATCGGTCAGGTGAAAAAGCTTGACAGGTGGGCGCCTAACGAGTTGAATGAACAACAACAAAATCGTGGATTGGAGATCTGCTCTTCGCTTGTCATAAGAAACTAAAACGACCCATTTCTTGACCGAATCATTACGTCTGATGGAAAATGGATCCTTTACGACAATCGCAAACGGTCAGCACAGCGGCTCGACAGAGACGAGGCGCCTAACCACATTCCAAAAACCAGCTTCCACCCTAGGAAGGTCATGGTCAGTGTTTTGTGGACTGCAACTGGTGTCATCCACTATAACTTCTTACAACCCGTCGAAACCATCACAGCTGAAGGGTACTGTCGTGAATTAAACGTTGTTCATCAGAAAGTCTCCCACCGGCAGCCGGCATTGGTGAATCTAAGAGACCCAATCCTCCTCCATCACAATGCTCGTCCTCATGTTGCAAAAGTAACTCTTCAGAAACTGAACACGTTGGGGTACCAAGTTCTCCCTCACCCAGCCTATTCACCAGACCTTTCTCCCACAGACTATCACATTTTAACACACCTCGACAGCTTCCTCCGTATGAAATCCTTCTCCAACCAAGCAGCCATTGAAACTGCCTTCCAACAGTTTATCGGCTCCAGAAACCCAGATTTTATTCAAAATGGTATAAATGCGATTGTAAGTCATTGGCAGAAGTGTATCGATTGTAACAGAACTCACTTTGATTAATAAAGTTCGCGTTGAGCAACGACACGGAGTCTCAATGTTGTGGTAAAAAGCCGACAAAACTTTTGTAATAACCTGATCATTTTACCTATAAATAGGTAAATCATTTTTCCTAAATATTTGCTTCCAAGATTTAACGTTTTCAGAACTTTGTAGTGTTAAGCTAATTTAATTTATACAGTTATTAATATAAAGTAGTTTTGTATTATAGCCAAAACGTTTGGTTTATTTAATCTATGTACTTTAACATTCTAATGGCGGCCTGTTAGCGCGAAAGAGAAGGAATCACTCTACGAACTGCCTTAATAACCGACGTAGATGTCTCTACCACTTCGACATACATACGTGGTTGTCGCTGCCTTTGTTTAGTGAATACAAGAGACAATTTTGTTAACCGAATAAACCATTTAAAACCCTGACGCAAATATTTAAATCTAATTTTCACTGGTAGCGCCACGGTGCGCTGTTTGCGGCCTGGAGCACATGACGTCACGATACCAGTCGTTCGTCACGTCTGTGCTGGTTTCACTGGAGGGGCGGCAACTGCGGGTTCGCTGACTGCGGCGAGTCATTGGCTGGTCGGGTTATTTACCCTTTGTCCGCCCACTACGACTCCCCACGTGTTTTGCGTGATGTAACTATTTACTAGTATTTAATCTTACCTTCTTGTCCGCCTTCTTCTGGCGGCATGGTAATTTTTTCTTTATAGCCCCTTCCGCCATCAGCGTAAGAACTATGGATTCTCCCCCGAGTGTTATGGGTTCGATTAACGCCTGAGAGGATGCCGACCGATAGCGCAAACGTGGTTCCCTTCACTTCTCCCGTTTTAATCGGTTACATCAACTGGCGTTTTCTCTTTATTTATTTGCATTTCGTTCTGAGAATGAAGCAGCGCGATGCAGCCTCCTGTTTCGAGGGACGTTAGGCGTTTCTTCGACCATTGTTGGCAAGAACTGCACGTATAAGTATGACACAGTGAAAATACTAAGGGTAAAACTTAATTGCCTTATATATGCAAAACGTAAAGACAATTCTTTATGTTGTTGTTGTTTTTTAACGTCATTGTATTAGGAGAATTATATGCCACCCGTGGTCTGCTGACGAGCCCTCTCAGCGCGGACTGAGGGAGATTTGTCCTCGTCCAGCGGATAACAGAGCCAGAAAGGTAGCTACAGGGATCTGCTACGGTGGACCGGTGGAAAGGGAGATCAGGTATCGCGCACCTGACTGACAAGGACAGAGAACCGAGCTCGGCTGCAGAGCGCCGCCGTGATCTTTGAAGAAACCTGGCCCTGAGTGTGGGGGGGGGGGGATGTGGGGGTTGTGGGGGGTGGGTCCTGGAGGAGTCAGAGGGGTGGTGGGAGGAGAGGGAGGAAACCCAGAAAGTTCCTTCGCGCCGAGTGATGAAGAGCAAGCCAAACCTGGTCGCAGATGATGCTGTCTGTCGATTTCCCTCGTGAAGGAATCGAGCGCCCGGTCCCGTGTAAGAACCGACGTTCACGGCCCGCCCGAGCTTCCGCCTCTCCACGTCTGCGGTCTAAAACGAAAATCAGGATTTCAAAAGAAAGAAATTCTTCATTCGCCAAAAAAAAAAAAAAAAAAGACGCGGAATTTCGAAGATTCAAGAAGTGATGCGTGTCGTCTCTTCCAGCCCCGAGACTCTCGGGCTCCCGGCGAGAAGAAAGCGCGCTCGAATTACTTAACTCTTTCCCGTTCGATTGTTGGTGGTGTTTTTTGTTTGTTTGTTTTTGCTTTCGAACGGAAAACGACTCACAGCCCCCGATAAAAAGCTGCCTGAAGCTGACTAGTTTCAATTCCCCCCCCAAAAAAATCGGCTGCTTATATTTACAAGAAAAGTATAATAATAAGAAAAAAAAAGCACTCTGTCGATTCAACATGAGAAACCCGACTCCCATTCTTCCTTTTCTGTTATTACGGTGGATTTAGTTGAAGAAGTACATCCGGGTAACTTCGCTGCTCTTGTCTAGGAGAGGGGCGTGAGTTAAAGGATAAAAATATTTAATAAATATAACAAGCATATATTTTGGGAACGATATTATTATTATTATTATTATTATTATTATATTAATTATTATCGCTTATTATTATTATTGTTTGTGTTGTTGTGTGTGTTGTTGTTGTTGTTATTATTATTATTATTATTATATTATTATTATTATTATTATATTATATTATTATTCTTATTATTATTCTTATTATTATTATTATTATTATTATATTAAGTAAATGCCAATGGATAATTTTCATCTAAAGACAAAACGAAATACGACAGCTTCCTTCTTCCGAGACAACAGTCGAAATTAATTCTTGTACAAGTTAATCAAGATTGTTTGCGAAGTGGGCGAGGAAGGTCACCGCCAGGTGGACAAACGGTGACAGCCGGGTGGGAGCTCACGAGTGGGCGACGAAATCGGTTACCACAAGAAGATGGTCGGCCGAGGAAAGAAAGCCTGAGATTGTGGAGGATTTTCGTATTTCGTCTGGCCGGTTCGCGTCGATATCGTCTGATAACGATTCACCTGTTAATTCACGACAATGGCAAGAAGGCCTGGTCAGCAGTGAAGACCTGACTGCTAAGCTGTTCCGCCCTGTCAACCGGGGAACTCGGTCAGTGGTTGTCCACATCTTCAGTTTCGAAAGAACGCCCTGGGGGAAAACGGCGGATACGTGATACAAGTTCTTCGAACCCGGGGAACCAATGTCGGCGCCCGAGGCATCCGTCTACCAGAGGAATCCTCCGGACGCCAGTTGTGCGGATACTGGAACTCTTCGGCTTTTAGGTGTGAGAGGGAACAGAAGCGTTCGGAGGAAGTCCTCGCGTCCAGCTGCCGAGGAACAGCGAGAAGGAAATTAGGGGGTGCGTACGTGTACTTCAAACCCCGAGCCTGTCCCGAACGGGACTCGAACTAGGACAGTCTACCAACAAACTACTGTGCCATGTGGAAAGTGTCCTTTTCCCGGTTATTCGGCTGGAGACTTGATGAAAATTGGTGGAATTCTCACTTTCGTGAGATACCGCAGTATTTTACACACTGTCACGCAATTTCATCAGCACTTTGCTTGATAGGTAAGTGCTGGTTGTGCTGCAAACGACCCGAAATGCACTACAAAGCGCTTTTCTAAAAACGGGTCTCCAGATCCAAGTCCCATCGAGATCTGTCCGGATGATGAACAGGTCGAGGGTCAGACAACAGAATCCAGCCAATGTCGGTCAGCTATGGAACTACTTTCAAAAGAAGGGAGGAGGTTAAGGTTAATAATAATAATAATAATAATAATAATAATAATAATAATAATAATAATTAATAATAATAAAAAGATATATGGAAAAGTTTCTGAACAAACTGCACGCCAGTTATTCACATGGAAAGTGGATATTTCGGTGAGAAAATCCTCCAGCTGCGTCACAATTAGCGAATCGTGCGGTTCTGATTTGTGGTTGATTCGGTTTTTCATGTTGTTTCCTTGGACGATGACGTAATTCCATTAACGATAAAGTGTTGAAAAGGCGACTTTCCACTACTTTTTTAACACCAGTGTGTGTTGTTGTGTGTGTGTAAACATTTATCATGATCGATCACGGATAAAGTAAAACGAACCACGATGTAGAAGGTTAAATCGAGTTCAGACACCTGACATACTGAACTAATGTGGGTCTTTATAACGCAACTTAGAGAGTTTATTTTAAATCAGGGCGAACAATTTAGTTTAGGATCCGTTCCTAGAACCGTATATTATTTGCTTATCTCTGACTGTCAAAAACTGCGGATGATGCTAAAAGAAAGAGAAGAGGGACCTTCTTTTATTATTGTTGTTTTTTTTTTTTAAAATTACTATTATTATTAATCGCTCCATTAATATGCTTTTGGTGAATGGATGCTAATTGACACAGACAGCAACACGATCTTCTGTCACTCTCGACCTGACTTATATTTCTCACTCCGTCCGTATTATTTTAGAAATTGCAAAGTCAAAACTCATTCTAAGTTTACCTTATATTTACGGCGAACTTATTTTGGCCGGGCTTCATTTGAACGCCCGTAGTATTTTTACGTTATGTTATTATGCTCTAGTTTTTCGTGTATTTAACTAAAATTAGCCGCAGCACCGCAGCCTAATTAAACTTAATTGGCAGAAGATTGAGGGCGGAAAGTTATTAATGGCGTATTACTTATACGCACTAGATGTTTAGCTCGTCATCTTCCAGCCTCTCGTCAGTAGAGGGATTAGTTCTGGTAACGAGGTGATGGATGAGGGATGCCCGAACTAATTATTCAGCTAACCTAAAGAAATTTACGTCATTCCCGAATCAGAAGCCACCACCGCTTTGATTCACACCTGTACAGGTAACACAACCCCTGTCTTTTATCTTAAATTATTATTATTATTATTATTATTATTATTATTATTATTATTATATATTATTATTATTATTATTATTATTATTATTAGCTCGTGCTGCCTCTCCATTGTCGTAAAAATATTAAACACAATAAACGGGTTTAATTAAAATAATGTAAACAGTTGAAAAGCTCCGGTGTATGCCCAAAGGTTGAGAATAACAGGGGGAGGATATTAAGTTAAGAAAATTATCCCAACAACGGACAGTTAAAAAATAATAATAAAAGTAAAAGCATACTAACTGTTGGAACATGAATACTTTTTACAACCCCTCACAGTAATAAAACGGTACGGCATTTAAATATATATATTTTTAAACTGGTTCATATAGTTACTATAAGCGACTACCGATAGGCAGTGTATAATCTTGTTACTTTAGAAATATAGCTATTCATATTTATGTCCTCTAGTATTTCTGAGTGTTAATAGCATGGGTTTTTTCGTCTTTACGCCTATTTAAAAAAAGAAAAAAACACAGTTCTGCGTTAATTCTCCTCTTAAAAGTCTACGAAATAAACCGCGAAGACTTGATTATTTTAATATTTTTCAAATAAGAAAAATCCACCCGTTTATTCCCCCACCCCAGGTAATTAGGATACATATTTCTAATTTATTTTCCGAGTTGCGCATATTTTTCGTTTCGCACGAGTTCCATAAGGGAGACAACCCTGGACAGAAAGCGTAATATCGCAGTTGTCCGCAAGCGATCTCGCCTGGCTTCTTCTAGCCGGGGCGGTTGGTCTGGGTCTACACTAATGGCGTCCTGGTGGGGTAGGGGGGGGGACCCAGATATCCAGGAAAGGCTTCTAACCAATGCACGGCAGTCGTGAGCAAATCGCCATCACAACCCTGCCGGCCAGCGCCTCTCTGTTGCTGTAAAATACTGCAGACCACGCAGTTAAAAATCCCTGCTCACTGTCCCGTTCTAAGTCGGTGCGCACAGTTAACTTTCCAAACTGTTACCCTGTTATCGAATGTCGTTTGTTTTGGTTCTTTTCTCTTTTTTTTATCTTATGAGGTTGATTCATCTAGGGGACAACTCACTCTCTCGGTGCGGTGATGTTTCACCTTTAAGGTAAAACCCGAGACTTTCCCGCTGCTGGTGTGTACGCACTTACGCCCGGATTCTCACTGCTAACAGTTTAAGAATTTCTAGTTGGCAGCCAACAAGACGCTTGACAGACGCAGAAGTTGGAGAACGGGTAAAATGGAATAAATGGACTAAGAAATAAAACGAAAGTATAACGTACACACGATGAATGCTTCGCCTACATTTTAATTTTGGTATGCTGAGAAATATCTTTGGCGGTTCAGTGGTCCAAATGCTAAGGTTGAGGAGTTCGAATCCCGATCGCGGCCGGCTCGGTTTAACGTACTTCTATGGTTTCTTCTCGTTCTTCTGCACTATCTGACCGCGTGGGTTTCACCGGTGTCTGTTCTTCTCCGCTTGGTTTAGAAATCTGACACTAGGGGGTTTCCTCGGGTAGAAGACTGCCTTATGTCCCAACGTCGGCGCGCGCAGGTTTGAAGAGGGTAAATATTTCGCATTTCCGGAATTATACTACCAAGGTTATTGTAGTAGAATGGTAGCTTTTAAAACGAAAGTATTGTCACAAAGTTAACAACAGGGAGTGCACAGCCACCCAGCCAAATCGGCACGGAATACAGTACGAGTACAGCATAGAAAGCCCGAAGCCATTTGTCCATGGAAAATAATGCTTTTAATATCCACCGGTGGCACGTCTTGACGTGTGTTTGCGCGGGTCATCCATCCCAAATGTAAAATGGTTTGTTAAAATACTAGTTAAAAAGAAAAGGGGGGGATGGTTTCATCGGCGGAAATGTAAGGTACTGATTTAAGCGACTCTCGGGGAAAACCAGGTCGTTCTTTGCCACCCGTGGGTGATCCCACTTCGGCCAGCACATCGTGGAGCCCGAGGCGCACCTCCGCCGTTCTCCGGTGTAATCACGTGACGTGTGGAAGCGGAAGTGACCTATTAGAATCTGAACCTGCCGGGGAAAAAAAGTAGATATCGGGCCACCAAAAGCGCTAAGTTCGTCGTCTGCTGGGCCCATTTGTTCCTTCTCGTGTTGTCCACTGACTTTCGGAAGAAGAAGGGATTTCTGCCGGGCCAGTGGTCCGTGGTGCTGCCCTACCACCCCCACTCTTTACGGGGAAACACGTCGTTCCGTTTGTTATTTGGCTCATATCACAGCAGCTGTGATATCCGAACCGGTTTGTTGAGTTCAGCGAGCTAAACCCACTCCCGCTGATCCCACAGGTGGGCTATCGTAAAAATACCGGTGGCTGACGCTGATGGAACTGAACGTCTGGAAACTTCCACAAACACCTTGCAGTTAATCATTTGTAAACAATCAGATATCGTTACCAAAAGAACTAAACCACACCAAAATTTATCAAGGCGGTATCTCCCAATTAGGAAGAGGCCGTTATTGATTTAATTCAGGTGATTTTTCAATCCTTTTGGTCCTGATGAGGAATCCCTTCCGTTACAGTATTGCAGCACATCAGTTACAAACCGATCCCCGGGAGATTCCCTTCCTCTGTGCAATAGCCGGTCCCTCGCCTGGTTACCATGGGAAGGGAGAACATCAGGCTAACCACCTGGGTTCGTAAACATGACAGTGAGGTCAGGGGAATGGAACTGACTGGCTTGTCGCTTCAAGCGCCTCCCCTGGCGCTGAGAGACGAAGGAGAAAATCAAAAGGCTACTCTCATACACGGAAATTATTTACGATAGGTAAGAGTGTAGACAAGCAAGTCTTTTCTAGAATACACGACTTTGCCCAACCTCTTATAATTGTTTTTCAAGTCTAAATTTTAATTTATGTGCTAGATATTCTTTGCAGTAATTTTCTTCTTCTAGAAAATTCACTAGGTGTCCAGTAGCCAGAGCCCTCGCGAGAACACTCGGGCTCTGGAACAATGGTACTGTTAGGGGGCCCTTAGGTTTTCCAGGGCCAGCGATTCTCCACAATAACCGATAAGAAGGCAGTCGGTCCAAGTAAAGTCGTACTGGCAGTTTCTACCATTAAAACTGTCTAACTTGATGCAGCTTTCAAATCATATGAAGTAATTAACTAGTATTTTATTCGAATGAAGAAATGTTTGTTGCTAGTAGGAGTTCGATTCCGAGAATGGTAAGACTACTGGGTCACTGTTGCTGGCCCCATTGTAGATCTCAGATACTTCTTAAGCTCCCTTTTAGTACTAAAAAATGTTCTCTCACCAGTAGCCACAGATGCTTGAACACTATTAAATCTAACCTTCATATCAGTACCATTGTCGTAACCCTGTCCCATACACAATTTAAAAAATCAGTGGGTTTTTCTACTGGAGAACGATTAAAATAAGTTATGCTATTTTGAGTCCAGTTTTTCTTTTTTTATTACAATCTTCAAATTGAAAGAAATGTTTTTTGATCGAATAACCCAAACCTTGTCTAGAAGTACATTGCGTAGTTTTCGATTTGAGCTGTCCGATGTTGCATCAGCTATTAATCCAAAATATTTGGATCGATCTGATTCTTCCAGAGTTGCTTTCTTAACTTCATTCAACACGGCACAAAGGTATAAATTCATTCCGTGAGCTGGGTGACAAATAGATTGTTGACGCCGAATCTCTTCATTTTGAGCAGACAGGATTTTATTTATCTAGTTCTTTCAGAATGAAATTGTATTGTGCCAATCATTGTAGAATTCCAAGAAAATTACCATTATTGGCATCTCCAATTAGTAAGCTTTCGCTTCGAAAAGCCAGTCCTCTTTCTGCAAGAAAAAGTGTTGCATCCAAGATTCGTTTTAAAACTGTCTTCTATTTTTCTGCGTTCAGTTACTTACCATCCGCTTCTCAAATTGGCTTTTAATCCCCTTTCTAAAATTAGAAGAGCCCGTTTTCTATCTAAGATAACATTTCTTGTGAGCACCGCTTCGACAGGGGCTCACCCGATTATAGAGCTTGTGCTAACCTTGGCTTTTGATCCAGCCATCTTCACTTGACAAAACAGACAGTTATGAGGGGGTCTGATTTGTTAGACAAATAACAGGGCAAAAGAGACAATGAATCTTTAAGTGAACTCAACGTGAGACAGTCTTTTTAATATGGTACCACATTTGTCAGCTTTGATGTTAAAATAATGAAAGGAAAAGGGCCCCATATGGGTCTCTTGGAATGCTTCTTGGCAGTGGTGGTCTCGTATCACTTCTCAAGTGTACTTTCTGAAAATGGTTTTCTGTTGCTTATATCACAAAAGCTGAACGTGGTAGTTTGTATTCCTTCATCTCTATGAGTAGAGGTATTGTTGCCTGACATAAATTCAGAGGAGACATTAAATTCAGCACTGGGCTGCTGCATATTAGATTGATCTGGCGCTCCATTATCTTGATCAATAGGTTTGGCAACTGCCATACTTTCATCAGTTTCAGATGGTGGTGTAGATGTGATGACAGAAGATACAGGATTGAAAAATCCTTTTAGAGACTGGGTACTGGCTATCGCACCTTTCTCTCACTTGGAGACTACTCTGTTCATTTTATTTAAAATATTTTAAAAAATATTCTTTATCCCCCCCTTTACTTAATGCCTGCGACCGCTACCCTGACACTGGCTGGTGTGACACCTTTTTTGGGTGCCAGGCTAGTTTTGCGCACTGGGCTGCTGGGTACTATGCATAGTTATCCGCCTCGCTGCCGTTAGACATTTTTTGACCACAAACAACAATGAGAAAGTCTCATTTATACGTTTTGGCCCTCCTAAAGTCCTCTTTCAATGTAGTGCTTTGTATGTATACCGTTTGTGTGAAATAAAATAGCAGTAGCCACTCGAAGGGCAGAAAAACGAAACGGAAGTTAACCGGTGAAGAGTGGCTGCTGTTCTCGCGGACCCTAACCGTCACCTCGCCGGATCTAGAAAAGCGAAGAATTATGAAAAAAAACAAACAAGACGCAGTAGCATCAGCAGCCTGGAGGCAAGAAAACCGCTTCGAGTAAATAAAGCGCTGGTAATGACGATTCCGGCTTGGGGACGGCGTCTTTTACGCCCACTGGCGCACCAGGTCCGGGGGACTCTTCTTACAGGAGTGCCCCGATCTCCCGGACACCGCCTGCGCGCGCAGCAGTCCATCATCCATTGATCGTTCCAACCGCTATTAATTTCTTTCTTTTTTTTTTTTAAATTAAAACCAAACCGCCTCGTGCTCTCTCGCGCGGGCGAGTGCGGGGTGGGGCGGGGCGGCGGCTTCTCTCTCTCTCTCTCTGCTGGTCACGCGCCTTCGGCCCCCACCTCCACCACCCTCCGGCTGGAGCGTGACGTCATTGCAACGGACACCGGTTTTTCCGGGCGCGGATTCCTCATCGTCGCGGTCCCCGACGAAGGGTGACAGGGCTCTCGTTACCCGGGGTTGGTGGGGGTGGGGTGTGTGTCACCCGACCGCGCATTAATCAACGCCACCGATCCGAAACAGACCCGATCCCTCGCCAGAACCGCTACTCCTCGAGCGGACAGGTAAAAACGGTCTTCTCGATAATTGAACGTCTTATGGAAATTAAAATAAGAGAGATGACATCAGTACAGAGAGAGAGAGATGGAGAGATGACATCAGTACAGAGAGAGAGAGAGGGAGAGATGACATCAGTAGAGAGAGAGAGAGAGAGAGAGGGAGAGATGACATCAGTACAGAGAGAGAGAGAGAGGGGAGAGATGACATCAGTACAGAGAGAGAGAGAGAGAGGAGAGATGACGTCAGTACAGAGAGAGAGAGATGGAGAGATGACGTCAGTACAGAGAGAGAGGGAGAGATGACATCAGTACAGAGAGAGAGAGATGGAGAGATGACATCAGTACAGAGAGAGAGAGAGAGAGAGAGAGAGGGAGAGAGATGACATCAGTACAGAGAGAGAGAGAGAGGGAGAGATGACATCAGTACAGACAGAGAGAGAGAGAGGGAGAGAGATGACATCAGTACAGACAGAGAGAGAGAGAGGGAGAGAGAGAGAGGGGTTTTCATTCTTCGTTTGATCCAACATTAATTGAAAAAAGAAGGAGAGTAGCCAGTTGTTTAATCCGTAAATCCACTCGTCGGTAATCCGCGCCGAGGAAGCCGGCTTTCGGTTCATTCTTAGACACAGCGTTCTATCTTTTTTTGTTGTTGTTGCTTTTTCTTAATACGGATTAAAGAAGACAGCAACAAATAAATAAGCCCCGATCCCTAACCCTCCCTCTTCGTTCTGTAACGCTGGAAGACAAGGGCTGGAGATTTGAAAACGCTTATCTTAAAGCGAGGAGACCAGCAGCGACGAAAGGAAGCCGGTATTGTAATAGGGACGGCCGCGTGCCTCAGGGCGACGAGGGGTAAGGTGAACTGGACAAGCTCCGGGGTCAGGGGGTGAGGCTGTGTGAGAGATGGGGATAAAGCCCAGAGGGAACCACAAACACGGTGGAAGGATGTGCCCTGTCACTGGGGACGGACGGTTGCAGCGGCCAAAGGTCTCGGTAGATCTAGGTCCCACTTTACCAGCTGTTGTAACCTCCAAACAGTCCATTTGCTCTTTTCTATTATTATTTTTTGTTTGTTTGTTTCTTCCTCCATAATCTGTAGTAAACCAAGCAAACAAAACTGCATTTTTAAAGAGATCCGCTTCATCAAAGGGTAAATCTGTAAGTAGCTGTCCTTTCGATCGTCCAGCATTTCCAAGGGAGAGAATAAATGTTTGCTAAAATCATTTTGCTTTATTTTCAAAGCCACACTTGAACAAATCAGAATTTATAACGTGGCTTGCATAAAGAAAAGAAAAAAATAGACTAAAGTTAATGGTCGATATTTCTACCATGAACATCTACCAAAACGTTCATTTCCGGTATGGCTCAGAGCTAATTGGCTAAATTAGCTTCGGACAAACAACCTATAAAAGTAAAGCAAAACAACACGTTCTCAATACTTAGGCTTTTGTAATAAATAGTGATTTTTTTATCTTTTAAGATATTGCAAAATGTATATTATTATTATTATTTTATTATTATTATTATTATTATTATTATTATTATTATTATTATTGATTGCACTTGTTGCTTTTTAACATCCCGAACCCGGAAGTCTCGATCTGTAAGAAAAGGAGGATTGTACACAGAGTTGTCGTTATCATACAATTCTGCAGCCACTACAAATCCAAAAACTAATTATTCGAATTTTACTTTTTGAAAAAATGATCAGCTCTAGCTTTAAACAAATGGTTTTTGATATTTTATTAGATAGGCTAGAAAAAAAAACGTCATGGTCATTTTTTTAGCGCTAATAATGTCACACACACACAGACACAGACACACAACACTAACATATTATACACAGAGACATACACACATACACTATACACGCACACACACACTAACATACTATACACAGAGACATACACTATACACTCACACACACACACAGACACAGACACACAACACTAACATATTATACACAGAGACATACACACATACACTATACACTCACACACACACAGACACACAACACTAACATATTATACACAGAGACATACACACATACACTAAACACTCACACACACACAGACACAGACAGACACACAACACACTAACATATTATACACAGAGACATACACACATACACTATACACTCACACACACACAGACACACAGACACACAACACTAACATATTATACACAGAGACATACACACATACACTATACTCACACACACACACACACACATACTACATACACAGAGACATACACACATACACTATACACTCACACACACAACTAACATATTATACACAGAGACATACACACATACACTATACACTCACACACACACTAACATACTATACACAGAGACATACACTATACACTCACACACACACAGACACAGACACACAGACACACAACACTAACATATTATACACAGAGACATACACACATACACTACACACTCACGCACACACACTAACATACTATACACAGAGACATACACACATACACTACACACTCACACACACACTAACATACTATACACAGAGACATACACACATACACTATACACACGCACTACGATACACACATAAATATTAGAACTCTTACAGTAGAATTTATTCGCACTATTTAAATTCATGACTCATTTAAAAGATGCTTCTAATTGTATAAGCCACCGTAGAATCTTAATTACATCGGTAACCTGGATTTTGATTGGTGGACAAGGGAATTACAGAAGTCCATAGGTTTGAAGGACGATGAGGAGGACGAAAGAGTAGCGGCGATCTCAATGAAGTAGCGCATATTTGTTACCCGCTTAAAAACTAAAAAAAAAAATTCATTTGTCATTTTACAAAAAAAACAAACAAAAACATTGTTGGTGTGAATAAAACTCTGCTCAGCGCCTCCCTAACCATAACCCAGTCGGTGAGTTTAGCGACTGAGGTAGAACCTGACCGTATTACGTACGGGCCGCTGCCAGGGCCGGATTAAGCCGCAAGCTACAGATTAAAGCCTCAACACACAAAAGACCTCATGCAGAAAACACTTTTAAAATGTACTACGAATTTATTGAAGTATCTTGTCAAAATCATTTAAATGATAAAAAATAAAATGATATGCAGTATGTCTGAAAATAAATTGTCGATCGAAATAAATTAGTATTTGTAGCTTTGTGCGGTTTGAGCCCCTGGGGGCCCTCAATAGAAGTGTCGCTTAAGACCTAAAAAAAAAAACAACGATAGAAATTATGCTCCACTTTAAAATACGAGCACAGTGTCTACGGTATTATTCATGTTACATCTCAAGAAACAAGAAGCTCTTGTATTATAATATTTCTAATTAACTTATGCTGTGCGTGAGCAAGGGGAAATAATAAAGAACGTCCGAGCGAACCTAGGAACGTGCTGAGACCTGGAGATCTGTCGTTGTACTTTCACTTTGCCCGTCTCCAAAGAAAGTTCAGAGGTTAATCGGAATGGTTACCGGTTTTCGTAATCTAAGGTAAAAAAAAATCCCAGTCTTCGGAAGATCCTTGCTGTCCATCTTGGCTTTTATACATATTGATGGCGTGACCGAAAAATTACTTAAAAAGAAAAGGGATCGTCGACAATGGCAGCGCGTAGATGTAGTTGATTTTCTTCATCCTTCGTATCAGGTCCTTACAAAAGTTTCGTCGGTTTTTATATTATGTTAATTTGGGGATCATTTTTGTATGCTTGTGAAGGTGTACGTAGGTAAGTTATATACCATTTTGTAGTATGTGCTTTGGCATACATTAAACAAAACCTACCTTTTTAACAATCATAAAATGGATATTTGTTTCAGGGTTCTGAGTGAAGCATGGGTAGAAAAGCTTTTCGTGCCATTTTGCTTCACGAGCTCAAACCAGGCCACAAAACGAGCGAGGAAACTGGTGACGTTAAGCAGGAATGGGGCGAGGACACAGCAAATGAGCGGACAGTACAACGATGGTTTGTACAGTTTTGATCAGGAGATGTGAGCCTCGAAGATAAGGAACATAGCGGACGTCCTTTCAGCTGTGATGATGACCGTCTGAGAGCCCCATTTGAAGCCGATCCGAGAAAAACAGTGCGAGAAATTGCTGTAGAGCTCTACGTAAGCACTGCAATTGGTTCCCGGCATCGTGACGCAATCGGTCAGGTGAAAAAGCTTGACAGGTGGGAGCCTCACGAGTTGGATGAACAACAACAAAATCGTCGATTGTAGATCAGCTCTTCGCTTCTCATAAGAAACTAAAACGACCCATTTCTTGACCGAATCATTACGCCTGATGGAAAATGGATCCTTTACGACAATCGCAAACGGTCAGCACAGTGGTTCGACAGAGACGAGGCGCTAACCCCATTACAAAAACCAGCTTCCACCATAAGAAGGTCATGGTCACTGTTTGGTGGACTGCAACTGGTGTCATCCACTATAACTTCTTACAACCCGTCGAAACCATCACAGCTGAAGGGTACTGTCGTGAATTAAACGTTGTTCATCAGAAACTCTTCCCAACGACAGCCGGCATTGGTGAATTTAAGAGGCCCAATCCTGCTCCACGACAGTGCTCGTCCTCATGTTGCAAAAGTGACTCTTCAGAAACTGAACACGTTGAGGCACCAAGTTCTCCCTCACCCAGCCCATTCACCAGACCTTTCTCCCACAGACTATCACCTTTTCAAACACCTCGACAGCTTCCTCCGTATGAAATCCATCTCAAACCAGCAGCCATTGAAACTGCCTTCCAACAATTTATCGACTCAGAAATCCAGATTTTTTTTTAAATGGTATAAATGCTCTTTTAGCTCGTTGGCAGAAGTGTATTGATTGTAAAGGAACTTACTTTGATTAATAAACTTCACGTTTAGCAACGACATGAAATCCCAATGTTGCGGTAAAAAAACCAACAAAACTTTTGTAACAACTTAATAGCTTTCTGAAAGGTTATAAGTTGAAAAACAACAACAAATGTAAACTGTTAGATAATCTCGATCAGTCATTACCTTTCGGTTCGAGCTGCTTTAAGAAAGTTTGATAACTTAAATAATTATATTCTGCAAAGGTATATACTTTATAATAGTCTTAAGACCTATTTATTTAACTATTTGGCAAAAGCGACTAAATATAGTTTTAAAGTTTTATGATCGCTTGGATTAGATATTCTTGTTAAAAGTTCTAATTTGTTTGTTTGTTTTTTGGAAACTTATTATTGTCCACTATTTCCCTTTATTTATTTTTTCTCGAACCTTGATAAATGCTATCATTTTTTACATTTTTTACCGTAACGTTTACTTCACTTTAGAGGGACACAGAAGTCTACATCTCCGATTGATACTTTGGGGACAGTCGTCGTGTCTTTTTCAGCTTTATTGAAATGTAAGTTTTTGAAAAATGTGACGTCAGACTCCAGGCCAACGGCTGGCAGCAGCCAACCAATCACAATAACGACGTCCAGGCGAGGCCGCTTCCGGTCTTCCGGTGAGGAAGTACACGGTGGCTTCGTCCGTACATATTTGGAATATAACGATTATCCCGAACTTTATGGAAATCAACGATACTGGGAAATTAATTCCGTTTATTAAATTAAAAGACTTACTCGTCATATTTTCTCGGGCTCGGCGGCTGTGGCTTCCTCGCGGTCCATTTCTGCGTGGGTGGGTTGTGGGTGAGATCGTTAACGGCGCAGTCATCTGTCACTGACGTGTACACAAACGGCTCGGGCATTTGTCATCCTCAGAATCATAAACGCGGACGCCATCCTGTGACATTTTTATGTTACTGCTCAGCTTTAGCCTTCCACAGAGGCGCGACTGACGACGAATCCATTTACCAACAGCAAAATGTGAATAGGCATTAAGATATGCAGAAACCGGATTTGGCTGTTCACGAGTATATTTGTATTGTTTAAAGCAGTAAATACGTTTGTTTTACTACAGTAGAAACCGACTACATGGGATACGGCGGGAAATCGCTTTTCAATGACTTGAGTGCACAACAATGCGGTTTTTTTTTCCTTGTTAAATATTAACTCTCTGGTGCGATTTCTTTTCTTGGACATCAAATATCAGAAAATTTAAATAAAAAAATCTTGTTAGTGTAAAGACTTGGAGAGGAGCCAACTGTGGCACCTGAGTGATGACAGCTATTACATAACCGTGAAATACAAGCAGTGGTATTCTATTCTATTCGCGCGGCATCCTCAAATACGAACGTTACCGATCACGTGTCCCGATTTTGCTCGTGGATGGCGGAACCGGAAGCACCGCATAGCCCCAACTAGAATGCCTCTGTCCAGCTGAGAGAAAACTCACGCCAAAAGACTGGTGGAGAGCAGCGAGGAGAAGTCACGCTCTGGGAGCTTCGCCCCACCGGAGACCGGCCGACGGTCCGTCCCGTGGCTCAGGTGCTTTCTTCAACAGCGTGACGACGGTGCCTTGCGATACAACAACAACAAAAAAAGCGGGCCTCCCTCGAATCTATTCTTGCCGAAGATCGCGCAGACGGCGTGTGGCTGTAACTTTTGGCTCAAGTAATATTGCATTTCTTTCAAAGTGTTTAAATTAGAGGGGGGGAGGATAAATTTTTAAGTTTAGGAAAGTTTACCCAGAATGCCATGCGCAGATCTAGATAAAAGTTTTAATAAGTTCACTTTGACAGACGCAAGAAATCAAAAGTTGCAGTGAAATTATCAGACTTTTCGCCAAAATGACTTCTCTCACAAGAGACATTAATTAACCAGTCTGTTCTTTTAATTTTGTATATATTTTTTTATTTTTAAAGAAAGAAAAAAGAATTTAGTTTTAAGATGTTTCGTTTATCTTTTCGTTTCTCGGACAATTATCCCGTAATTCTGGAGTTATTTTTGGATAGGCAGTCTGTTATTAGCTATATATTCACGCGGTTACTCTGAAAATCAGGATTGGCGGCGATGGGACGCAGCCATAATTTTAACGGGTGACTTAGCGAATCATCCAAGCAAATCGTAACAACTTCACTGCAGCTACACGAATGGAATCAAAAAGGAAGAAGAAGCCTGACGGCCATACATATTCAGAAACGACCGGTCAGCTCTTATAGAGTCGGTCTTTGTCAGCTTAAAATGACTGCGATTTAAATCCTGTGAACTTTCAATGACACGCATAAAACTTGACTAACAGCTCGGTTCTCTCTTTTTTTGTCGTCGTTGTTGTTGTTGTTGTTTTTCTTCCCCTTTACCCCGTGACCAACGTCGCTACTGACGCCATTAACTATGGACGGTCAGATGACTGGCTGACTACCTCTGTCCCACGACCGGCCGAGGCGGAATTCCCGCGTAGTCTGATCTCTGGGGGGGGGGGGTTGACCTTTTTCTGCTCTATTGTTGCTGCCATCTTCACTGACCGGCTGAAAGTTTTAAGATTTCTCTTCCGCACTGGATTAAAAGACCTCTTGTAAGGCGATTTCTTCTCCCCCCCCTTTCTTTCTGTTGGCCAACTTTCGGTGTTGTTGCGCGCGACTCTTTCCAGAGCAGAAAATTCTCTTGGCTCCAACAACTGTAGGGGTCGCTTGCGTACACGAAAATTAATGGACGCTACTAGAAATAAAAGCGAAAACAAGCTCCTACAGATTAAAACTCGTTCGTCCTTTCCTCTACCAATTACCTTTTATCGGCACTCTTTTGTTAGCTTATTCTTATCGTTTTAAACATCTAGCATCAAATTGTGACTTCGTTGAGAATTATCCAATTTAAATGAACGAAAATATTCCTGTATTAGCAATTGTAGATATCCTAATTTCATTAAAAAACCACTTCCGAGGGGTGTCTAGAATATGACGACAAAGCTAGTGAACCGAAACGTACTCGATATTTATTCAATAGTGTATAGCTTGATCCAGTCAGCTCAGTATCCGAAATTATTGGTATATGGCGGTAAATCTTTAAGCCTGCAAATGTTAAAAAAAAAAAACTCAGAAATAATAATTATTATTATTTAATAATTTTATTTTCCTTTATTTTACTTTGAATTATTATTTTTTTAAAATTAATAGGTTTTTATTTGTATTCACCGTCTAATATTTATCATTTATCTGATTGCCTCCACTTGGTTTAGGAACCTAGCACCAGGGGTTTTGCGGCCGTAAAAATTGCATCTGAATTTTCCCTTTGAATTATACAGCACATTGTCGAAAGAAAATCTCTTCTTTCTTGTTACCAGAGCAAGCAGATCCGGATATATGCGAGAATAGTTGTGATTATTAAATGACAGAAAACAATGCCTTCGTTTTTGCCGTAGGAAACAGCTTCCCCCCTGATTCATGTCGTTATGCAAAGTAGCAAAGTCCCAAAAATTGCATATGCGCTGTATAGTTACACGGCGACCGTTTCTAAGTAACCGAAAATGGGGACAGCATTCAGAAAAATTCCTAAAATGTCATATCGCAGGAAACTCTCTAAAACGGAATTATTTTAAGTGTTTTCACAATTTGAATGCTCCGCGAAATAAAAAAAAGAGAGAGTAAAAAAGCTATGAGTTCATATTTAGTTATTCACGCCGTATCAAACTTTAATTTTTAACTTTAAATGTATATTACATTTATTTTCTAAATTATGTATAAAGGCTAAATTATATTCAGTGATCTCTAAGAGAATCCAAAACCTGGCATTAACAGAAAACGAAAGCGACATATGGAATCAAGCAAAGTATTGTGAACATATAATATTAATTAATAAGAAGTTCAGTATGGTTACTGCTCTATGTTACAAAAGTAATATTTTTAGTTATATGGAAAGCACTTGATGTTCTATTAATTCTTATTCATTTTTAAAAAATTATTCCCAGCAAATACAAAGCGGAAATCAAACGAATGCATAGAGCAGACAAGGAACGGAGTCTAGAGGGCATTAAATAATATTCTCTATGATAACAGATCTTTAGGAAGATATTAATTAACATTAACAGCTTATTGGGATTGTTGATAATTTCCAGTATTGAAAAGCTGAAAAGGCTTAATTAACTCAAGGGGGAGAGAGAGGAGAGAGAGATAGAGAGGAGGACTTAGAGTTAGGAGAGGAAGAGGGGAGAGAGAGGTTAGAGAGTAGAGGAAAGGTTAGAGATAGAAGAGAGAGAGAGGCAGAGAGAGAGAGAGAGCGGAGAGGGAGGAGATAGAGAGGAGGAGAGATGAGAGGATCGGAGAGAGCGAGAGGGATGAGAGAGAGCGAGAGAGGAGAGAGGAGAGAGAGGAGAGAGAGAGAGGGAGAGATTCTTGATATCTTTGAGATATAAGCAGAGTATAGCTATTTCCTTCTTGTCCAATTTTTCAGAACATTAATATTCCATCAGTTTTGCCATATAAATTCAGAATTTTAAGTTTTGTGGTAAGTGATGAAGTCGTTAATTTCAAAATTTTAAATGCATTTTGATATAATAATATAAAATCTGAGAAAACTAAAACATATAGATGACACTTGATCCAAGAACAGATTTGTACATGGTTATCACTATATGCGCAATTATCAGGGTGCTACGTCATCCATGCGTCGTAGTGTCGCGTACGTCATCGTTGACAAACTTAAAACTAATTTCAAAACTTAATTAAAAAAAACCCTTTAAATAAAATGACAAACTACACATATTAATTTGTAAAAAGTTATTTTATTATTATTATTATTATTATTATTATATTATTATTATTATTATGACAGGTGCATTTCTACTGTAATTTACTCGGCAGGGTGCAGATTATGACCCAGGGTGTTCAGCGGGTTGTTTTGCTTTTCCTGGATGGAGAGAATTTTTTTATGATGGAGGCTGTTCCCTCTCTGCTTGTTACGATACTTGTTTTAGGTGGTAATACTGGCGATCTCTATGCCCTTCTTTACAGGTCATAAGGGATCTATTACAGTCACTCTCTGGGCTTTATATTTTGAATGTTTTTCAACTTCCTTGATGAAAACATTCCCCGCTATTGGTGTAAGGCAGTTCAGGCGAGTAGCGCATTTTAACCTTTTATTTAGGATAACGTCTGGGTTGTTGCCGGGACCCAAAACACAACGAGAGAGAGAGAAGGAGCAAAAAAGAGAGAGCGAGAGAGCGAATAGAGCGAAAGCGAAGCAACAGAGAAATCGAGAGAGAGAAAGAGAGGCGAAACTAGAGAGAGAAGGAGAAAAAACTAGAGGACTCGAACGAGAGAGCGAGAGAATAGAGAAAACGCGAGCGAAAGAACACGGATAAAGACCGAGAGAGGAGAAAGAGCAAACAATAGAGAGCGCAACTAGAAAGAGAGAGAGAAAGAGAGAGAAAGAGAAAAAAAGAGGAGAGAAGTAGAGCGAGAAAGAGAGAGCGCAAGAAGCGAGAAAAAAAAGAGCGAGAACGAGAAAGAAAGAGAGAGAGACCGGAAACCGAGAAGATCTCAGCAGAGAGAAATAGAGAACCGAGAGAGAAAAAGAGAGCGATCGAGAAAAGGGAGAAAGAAATCCAGAGCCTCGCTAAACCGTAGAAAACACCAACATCTCTCACCTCTAGCGAAAGAGAAAAAAGAGATCCCCTCAAATCAAACGGCTAGCTCTGGAGAAAAAGCTACCTCCTACAAACTCCTCTCTCTATCGCATATTCCTCACCCCCCTCTATCTGATCTCTATATATCCTATCTCTTTTTTTTCTTTCAATTCTAACCCTCTCTCTCTCTCCCTTCCCCCATCTCTCTCTCCCTCTCACCCCTCTCTCGCTCTGTCTCTCCCTCTCCCTCTTCCCCCCTCTCTTCTTTGTCTCTCCCTCTTCCCCCCCTCTTCTCTCTCTCTCTCTCTCTCCTCTCACCCCCTCTCTCTCTCCCTTCCCTCTCCTCTCTTCTCTCTCTCTCTCTCTCTCTCTCTCTCTCTCTCTCTCTCTCTTTCTGTACAAGCGTACCCTACAGGAGAACGACACTACCGTTTTCCATTGCATTCTCTAATTTTTCTCCTACCTGCTGGTAACAGACAGTGTTTGTAGATTTTTTAGTCTATATATCCTGCTGTCCTGTCGAGTCTGTTGAGATATTCAGTATCTGCCAGTACAGAGCATCCAACCAATGCATGCAGTATTGTTGTTAATGTTCCAACACTAAGCTACAAGATATGGTTTTGACGATACCTTGTGCCTGAGCCGCTGAAATTATTAATCCCTCCGTCTCTGTTTTTAATCCTGTACTTCTCAGCCATTGCTGAGTATTTCCTTAGTCAACGATTCTAAGCCTGTTCGTTAACTGCCCCCCCCAAACCAGGCCAGTTGTTTCCTGGTCTTTTGCTCCCACGATGCGAACAAACCAATAATGTGAATTAGTATGGATAGATTACCGTGAACTCACCACGAACAAACGACGAATGTGTAGGGCATATGTACAAAATCCCTACAGCCAGTTGTATATGAATGTGCAAAATTTGTCTCAACCTTGTCAAATAAATATAAAAAGATTAATTACTTTGTACTCCGTTGTACGGCCAGCTCAGTCAAATCAATAGAACAGAATGGAGCAGCTTGCACCGTGTCTCTGCTTACGAATGGTACGGCAGACGGTACTGATGAGTGCAGGCACTCTCATTTATCTTTGCTGCAGGATGACCGACAATCTGCTGGCCGTGTTAAGGGGCTCAGTGCTTGCTGAAATTGCGGACATGGGGCATTTCGGACAAGGACTGCTTCAGTTTAGGCAGGACCTGAGCATCCTACAACTTAACCTCTGCCTTGCATATTCTCTGTCATCTCTGCTAGGCCTCATGAATAGAACTTGTTCTTGTCTCGAAAAGACTGGACGTATTCCACGGTCATACTGGTTCATTTCTGATAACTTAAATTGAGATTTAAATCTGACAGACAGTCGTGGTAAAACGCAGCCATTTGTGCATCCACGTTTTTCTTTGGGGTAAATATCAAGGACCATTTTTTGTGGGAGAAAGAAAACGGGCCTGTCCCCCCTACTTTGGAATGGTACATTCCACGCACTGTCAACAACTTCCTGGTTATATGTCCAATCTTTCGATTTCAATCAATTTTCAAGTGATGACATTGAAGCTGAATGCCACTACGAGGCCAGGTTGTTTATGGCTTCCGTTTTATTATTTAGCTCTCGATTCACTGTTCAGGATCGATCTCTTGCTACGATGGATTAAAAAGAAAGACGTTCTGCTTTATAGTTGCTTGTTGTGTCTTCAGCTTCATTGACTCCGGGATGCCCGTATATGCTTCTGTTCCAATTCCTTGCTCTCGGTGTCTTCATCTAGGTGTATCTAATATACTAATTAACTTATCTTTTTCCTGGGATAGTTTTTGGATATTTGTCCAGTCCAAATTGCATTCGCATGCTTTTTACTGAACTTTTTCACTGTTTGTAGATTGGTTTCTAGCTACTTATCATCTTTGGCATTCGGTTTGAGGTCATCCCGTGTAGAATAGATGACTGGCGTTCTCGCTTCTGATGTCATGTTCTCGTCAGGGTTACGTTTCGTGTGGTGATGTTAATGCAAGTCAGAAGAGCAGTGACGAAAAGGAGTCTCTTTGAAATATTCGGCTTCTATGTAGATGGATCTTGTTGTGATGGTTTCTCTGTAATGGTCCGGAATCATTTTTGTTTTTCACATATTCATACGTGTTTTCAGCACCACCAACTTGAACATCCAGACGTGCGGGACGCAGTCAAATGCAATTTTTTTGGTAAATTCATGATGTACTTAGGTTTATTTTTCTTGTTTTGCAGCCTTTCAGGGTAATTTTGTTAATAAGTGACTGGTCTTCACTTCTATATCATCCACTTTCGCATCTTTCTTTTTTTTATGTTTCTTCAGACGGTCTATTATTCTCCCCAAGGTATTTGTAGACAATCTCTCTGTGGAGATTGATGTTAGTACCTTATATATAGCTGGAGTGCACATCACGGGTCTGTAGCTTTTTGGTATTCTTTGTACCTTGAGTCTTCGGTAACAAATATGTGATTCTCTGTGTAAGCCATTCTGGATTTTTAAGTGGATCTTGTGGACAGCCGGCAGCCCAGTGGTATATTACTGGACTGCCGAGGTTGAGGGCCGAGTTTGGATTCAGACCGGAGCTGGCTTGTTTTTTGGTGTACCCATCAGCGTGGTCCCGTCTCGCCCTTGTTCATTAACCAGCCGCCAGGGTTTCCTTTCACATACAAAAATAAACAATTCTAGTCTGATTTCCCGGACGCATGTGATGGAGGTTCCGCAGGTATCTAACGACCTCTGGACTGAGTTGCACCTTGACTACCGCTCGAGAGCCCCAACTGTACCTTGGTCACCAAGGCTAACACCCCTCCCACACACATTCTTGCTCTAGCTCACTGATGCGAAACGCTCTTAGACCTCCACAGGCCAAGACAGGGATTCAGCTTGCTAGGATAGATCTTACGCTATTATCTTATAGCATCTTGCGATAACGTCACGCGGGGATGTGACGTCATCAATGAGCCAGAAGCTCGGTAACTTGTCTCTGGAGAAAGAGCTTCGACACCGAGACCGGATAAACAAGAAACTGCGCAGGTGTAGACCGGAGGTAACCAAGTTCCCGGTTTTTTGCCAGTTTATTTTGTCACATTCCATGCCACCAACGGATCAGAGTTAATAGTTTCCCTTTTGATTTTACTAAAACTCTAACTTCCAAGCACAGCCCCGAATTCCAAGATTAAACTAAATCGTGTCGGCCCAAGAAAAGAGAGAAAGTAAAACCTGACTTTACACTAGCGAGGTACCATATACTGGTTCAGGGCGCTCTGGGCAGGCCGGCTTCGCGCGACCAGGGTACCTACCTACCTCTGGGTTTTCAGCCCGAACGGCCATTAAGACCAACGGTTGCCCTACCAGCCTCGATTCCCTGCAAAGATGGACGCAAATGAAAAAAAGGAAAAAAATATTTTCAAAAGTATTCATTTTTTAATGTTTAATTATGCTTCCTTTTAATTTTTATTTTAATATCTACTTAAAACCAATTTCCCGGAAATGTTTATCACTTTACATGAAAAACACTGCAGGCATTTAAATAAACCGGGTTTAATGAAATAACGAAATGGAATCATGGGATAAATTAAATCCGGATAAACACCGAATAGATTTTCTAAAAGAAAATTAAAGCCCCCACACGGACGACTTCCTACTCGCATGAGACATGACACCGAGAAGCCTCGGTAATTATATCCATCCCATCTCCTCCAAAACGAAATCACTGCAAAACTAATTAGAATTTCTCCTTCATTCAAAACAAAATCGCGAAGTAACTGCCGGAGAGTCGGGTAACGGGAAACAATGTTAGTTAGGATCGGCAAACACCTACTAGGGCCGCGTCATAATTATCATTAATATCTGTAACACCGAGAACTTTCGTGGTGGTGACAGATAATAGAACATTTCAATCTTAGTTCGCCTATAAATGTTTAGGCTGTAACTGTCCTGTCAACTACTGAACGTACTTTCTCTGCAGATTGCACGGCAGTGTGAGCCTGCGATGTGTTTGGTTTTGCGTGTAAAATGGCTGTTGTTGCTATGTTGAGAAATATTGTGTATACCGTTGTATCTACCATACTTATCTCATTCTTTCAAACTGATTACCACTGTCACTATGCTAAACGCCCATTCGTTACTCAATGACGATTTCTCGGGAAAAAATCGTGTATATACTGAATAATAATGGTCTAACAGGTAAAATTCATCCGATATATACCGACTTATTAAGACATGATATTCTCCTGTCCACCCACACACACACACACACACACACACACACACACACACACACCCACACACACACACACACACACACAACACAAGCACGCACGCACGCACACATGTAGGAAGACGACACACCAAATAGAATGGTAGCAAAAAGTATCGGTTTTTGGGTTGTAAACCAAAAAACTTTGTTACGCGATTATTCCTATCTGTTTTCTAAAAGGTAAAATCTATCTTTACTGCTACGATGGTTAAAAGAACATACAAGATCACACTCACAATGCAAGGAGAGCTGCTGATTTAACCCAAGCCATCTATATTATTTAAAAAGTCAGATGAACTTAGTACGCAGTCCAGTCCGGTTACCGCCCGACTTCCGGTCTTAAATTAACATGGTGAAGTCTTCGCGATAGTCTCTGTCTTTGCTGATGTCAATCTCCTTTTCTCTAAATTATCCGCATTCGGTGTCGGCCAAATAGCGACGCTGTCAGTGGAAGACATTAGAAGTTTCGGACACTCCGCGATTACCCGTGTAAGCCTTCTCTCCTTTCGGACGCCAGGTGGATCTGAACATCAAATGTTATTTGAATTAAATAAATCTAAATTTAAAAAAATGTCCGTAACTCTTAAAAGTATCACTAAATCGTAGGGGCCTTATTATCAGACAATTGACGGGTTATGTTAAAAATGTCTTGCAATCTTTTTTTTTTTCTTTTTTTTTCTCGACCGTATAAAGTGAAAGTGCCAAGCTGGCGCCTTTGCTTTCGCCACACGAGTAACCGTCACGCATGCGCAATTTAACCAGACATCTTTCACTGGCGCGTGGCGGTTGGCTGAGTTCAGAGGAGGAACGAAAAGGAAACACCTGAATGGGGATAACCCTACCGGTGTTGACGCAATGCCGTGTTTATAAACGAAAGGATTTACCTGCTTTTTGTCCCACGACAAGGCTACTATTGCGGTTTGTCTGCGTGGAAAATGTGTGTTCTATGAGATCGATTTAGCACCGATTAATTCGATCGCTTCTCAAAGCTAATACGAAAGCTTAAAAAAGAAAAGTTACCCGATGGCAATATATATATATATATATTCCTCTTTCTTTTTTACAATAATGGCACAAGTCGTTTGACAGAAAGAATTAAGCTACTTCGCAACTAAGCAGATGTTTTTTCTGATAACTCGCCTTTTATTAATTAAGCGCGAACTTCCGTAAATTTAATCTGCCAATATTTTGCAAACATGCATGGGTGACAGTGTAGCTCTTTTGTAAAGAAAACCGATAAAAGTGCTGTGAGCGTCACAGTTGTGTAACATGTGCTGTATGGCCGTTAAATTTCTTCTGACTCAGAAAAGGAAAGCAGGACTTGTCGGAGATCATATTCAGCTTACGAGTTTCACTTATATTTACAATTTAAGTCTATTTTTCTTTCATTTTCAAACCAAATATTTCTCACAACTCGGCGGTACTTCATTATGCGGAGTATACTATTCGAACTTACTCGTATTCTTAGTTCACATTTCTATTATCAACTAATAACTTATGATTTCATTATGGGTAATGCTTATATTTGGAAATTGCGAACATGATTTTATAACTATTTAGAGGCAAAATCAAATTCTGTACATTTTCAGCGATTATCTTATTCCCAATTATACACAGATTTTCTTTATTTTTGTTTGTAAATCTCTTCATCCTCTAACTCCAATGGTTGACGTCGCCTACTTCTGCCAACACATTTATTTCTTTTTTTTAAATCTTTTTTTAACATAAGTAGTAATATCTGCAAATGTACAACTGCATGCAGAAGTATTTCTTAGCTTTGGTCTTGGTGAATGTCCTTTTGTTTCCAGGCCGTTTTTATTTGTATAATTGCTAAATGAAGTAGGCAGACATTTTATCATTAAAGATCTGGACTTCTACAATAAAACAACAACAAAAAAATCTTCATTTTTACCTTTAATGTTTCTGCTGATTACTCGGTCTGCCGAACCTCCGCGGCATAGCTTCCTCTCGCTCTTCTTCTCAGAACACATCCTTCTAAAGATAAAAAAGCCCTCATAGGATTTGTAGGAAGTTTCTGGTTGCCACCCCTTCCCACCACCTTCGTATCGCGAAGACAGCGACCTCTAACTGCTAATCGCGGCACGACGTTCGCTCATCAGAGTTGTCTCCACTGGCGAGATTGGTGCACGGCACACCAACAGGCAGAAGATACTCTGCAGGCGGCTACGTGTTCACCAGAACGGTGATGCACAAACATTAACGGTCGCCCGGCTTCTCGATGAATTGATAACAAGATTTGCGGAGAATTCCCCGGCGGATGCATAGAGCGTCATCGCCGAGATTGTCATCGGGTCAGAGAAGGGTTGGACCTGAAGAGTCCACAGATCAGCATGTACATGTTTGTGACGACACCTTTATTACTGGAGCAGTCACCGGGAAGTCATCCGCTTGATGTGTACATTTACCGTGTGTAGACTGATAGGAGGGCCAGCGGTGAAGACAGTCTGACAGGCGACAGAGATGAACATTTATTAAATGTCTCGTCGTACACGGAAAAGTGAATGATGTGCTACAGTGAAACTTCTTTCTTTATATACCATGCTGAACAACCCTGTTTGACGTCCAAGCCATCAGCTGGCGACGCTTTCATGAGATTTTCTTTGTTAAATCCAAAAATAAAAAAGAACTTTTCCAAAATTGTAACCCTTAAAACGAGATCATCTGCATAAATCGGCTAATACCAGCCACACAAAGACCAGCTGACGATGGATGTAAGTACAGAGTCATACAGCCACATTCAGAATCAAACCAGGAGGTATACTGTACCGTAAAAAAAAGTTAAAGATTACTGTAACTGTACAGTGAGTGTTGAAGTAAGTGTACACAAATGGGTCGTAGAAATTACTTCTCAGTTGTCGAAATAACATATAGCATCTGATTTTAAAAAAATTTATTTTGTACACCGATGCCTGCAAGGGAGACAATTCAGGTAAAAGCTCGGTTGTCCGCTCAGAGGCACTGCCTATCCAGAGTCACGTGGGGTCTGTCATTTCCAGTTTTATCAGGGATTTCCCTGATAGAACTCTTCGTTTGTTTTTTTTCAGGAGTGGAAACAAACCCACGCGGCGGAATACTGAAGAAAAGCGATAGAAAAAAAAAAAAACAAGCAAACAGGCTACGGAGGGATGACGTTAACCGAAGTCGGTCCCTTGCGGTCTTAACAGTCCAAGAGGCTAACCACCGGACCACGCCGCAGCAGATTTATGAAATCGTTAATTTTTTGGCTAATATCTCATCCATGACGAAAGTGACTATAATCTCACAATGGACAAAACCGTGAAATAGTGCGCGTTATTTATTTTACGGTCTCGACCAAAGCAGAGAGGGAAGAGTGCCGTGCCAGCCGGCCAGACAGACAAAACTAGCCAGCCAGCCAGCCAGACAGACAGAAGACAGCCAGACAGCCGGCCAGACAGACAACTAGCCAGCCAGCCAGCCAGACAGACAGCCAGACAGCCGGCCAGACAGACAACTAGCCAGCCAGCCGGCCAGACAGACAGACAGCCAGACAGACAGAAACTAGCCAGCCAGCCGGCCAGACAGACAGACAGCCAGACAGACAGACAACTAGCCAGCCAGCCAGACAGCATGCGAATATGTAATTAATAACATTTTAATTACCTGAGCTCCATTCCTAATCTAAATCTAGGGCACGGACGGTTAGCCTGCCGCATATAGCCCTCTCCAGCGATGGACCGGGGTGGGAGGGGGAACGTGAAGAGCTCGCACAGCGCACTATATACAGATAAACTACCGGAATTAGTCCGGTTCAGTTTTTACAAGCAGGTAGGCTAGACGCCATGACGGCTTGTGCAGGGTGAACCCCTCCCCATCTCGCCCAGAGAGGAGAAGCTGTCTTATTTAGCCTGTCACCACCGATATTTATACCCGGTATACAAAAAAAATATATATACAAATTAATAATTAAAATTTTTCCGATATGTAGCCGGGCTGGAATCTTTGCCATTTTACTAAACGAACAAACAAGCTGCTGCTCACGTGCCCGAAGCTTTTATCTGTCTGTTGTTGTTCTTTTTTACTTAGAAAAAACAAAAAAAAACTCCACCAGTTCTCTTCTTAAAGGTGTACAATCCAGACTAGGCCACGTCTGGTTCGGCGGTATATTTGTTCTAAATGTTTTAAACCTGAAATAGTCTGACCGATCTCTTTCTAATAATCTCAACAAAAAAAAAACAACGACGGGCCTGCTTAGCATATTAAAGATCTGGACTTCTACAATAAAACAGCAACAACAAAAAAATCTTTATTTTTACCTTTAATGTTTCTGCTAATTACTTCTAACGATTTTCACCTTTAAGATTTTTGCGATTTCTCCCAAGTGATAATAACTGCATCTTATTCTAGTTCCTGTTTTGAATAGTTTTGCCATTATTATTATTATTTTTTTTTTAAATTATTGAATCCTGTTACATTGTACTGATCAATCTATTGAATCATTCGGATTAAATTAGAAATCATTTATATTCTTTTCTGTACCGAAACCAGAACGAGTTTTAGCGACACCCACGACGTAAGTCTGAGTATCTACCTTTACGACGCTATCCCCATCACTGGTTTAGAATCAGCACATAAATGTTTAGAAGAATGACACACACCCACCCTACTCCGAGGCGAATTAAACGAAATCGCTATCGAAAGTCTGCAGAAAATGCGAAGTAATATAGAAATTTCTATACTAAATATTTATATCTAATTTAAAATATTTAAACCCAGACGCCATTATCGGATCTAGGTAAGTTCCATTTATTTAAAAAAACACAAGGCCAACTATAATTTCTACCCACCTGTCATCAACAACATCAACGCACCGTTTTGGTCCTTGATTCGTACAAATTTCCTCGGGCCCTTTTTCTTCGGAAAATTCAATCTTTTTCTAAAATTATTATAAATTCTCGCCGATTCTGCTTCAAAGTTAACTTCTGCATTCTTACTTTCTCTTGCGCAAACCCATTGCTAACTGATTCTCTGGGGGGGGGTTTGCGCGAGAAATCCAGTTTACGAATTGAAATGTACATAGGCAGGTAAAGAACTGTGGCCGCTATCATCTGGAGACTCCGAAAACATGATACTAATTCTGACAACGCGTTTGCCTTATTGGGACAAGAAATAAATCGCACCAACAGCGTATTTTAGATATCGTAATGAACTTCTTACCACTGGAACTGCAAATAGCTTTCAATTTTCAAATTTATATCAGTAAAATCTCCTTTAATCAAATTTTTTTTTCCCATTGAATTTTCTAGGTTCTCCCTGACCTTTTCGCTCTCACAATTTGGGTACAGTCAACTGATTATTTTCACCTGGATTTAGTTTTTCATCGTTTTCCGCAACAGTTTCTACTTTTCCTGATTCTCAGGAACAAACAAACAAACAAAAAGACCTATTCCATTGTTTCGAAACCCGCAGATTTCGGTGAAGTTCATCTTTTGCTTGCAGATTCTTGGAACCAAAGATCCAGCTCCCTAGTCGACTAGACAAATATTGCAGAGCCACTCGAACCTGGGATCCTGCTAGTGGGCTCTAGACGGAGAAAAGTGAAATGGTCGAGGACCAGCCTGCTGCAGTTTCTCTTTAGCTAGCAGCTCTGACCCTTCTTCCCTACTTATCCCATGTGTGCTATCGCCAGGAGGTTAAAAGTCAGTATCAAAATGTTTTTTTCGTGTTTGGTAAGCCCCTAAAAGGTCGGTCGATGCTTATGATAAACTTTACATAGCTATAAAAAAGGGGGGTCCTAATTTTCTCGATGAGTCAATAAAGTCGAAGCTTTAGGAGTATGTAAAGCAGGCATGTCAAACTGAGGGTCCCCCGAGGGCCACATGGGTCACATGTGTGTTGTCATGAGGGCCACACACGACAACCAATTGCGCACATTACAACTAATTGAAGTCATTTAATAAAATTTATTGCAGAATATTTTTGTTGCAAATTAGTATCCTTTGTGCGGGACGCAGGTGTGCTTGTAAAGGGCCGCAGGTGCGCTTGTAAAGGGCCGCAGGTGTACTTGTGAAGGGCCGCATGTTTGACATGCCTGATGTAAAGAATTTTGTTAAAATCGTCTAGATTGCGTTAGATTTTACTAGTCGAGATAAAAAAATCTACCGAAACGCCGAATTTCACTGTTTGAATAAAGCGATTCGATCTCGCAAGAATGTTCAGCTTCTGATCGATTGTTTTAAGTTGTCGTATGAGTGTCAGATGGCGCAGTCTGGCCGCACTTCGGTCTTCAGTCTGCGAGGCGTTGTCCCCTCGGCTCGGTTTTCGATTTGTTACCAAGCGGTTTGTTGGGCGTCCGCGCCGTATCTGAGCCGTCGTTATGTTTTAATAGATAAGGATGCCCACGGTCGGAGATTCTAAGTATAATCGCCGAGTATCCGGAAGAGTTCGCGCCTACACCCGAAAACCGAGCTGCATTGAAAACTGTGCAACTGCATGGCGCAGCGCGGGAAGCGATTCTGTCGACAGTCCTCGAGAGGCAGCCGAGCATCAAAAGCCGATTAGAGAAATCGGCTGGGCCCAAATAAACTTTCCTGGCGTCGGGCTTCTGGTTTTGAGAGGAATTTCGCAGCATTGTCCATGCGTTCGATCATCTAGTGAAGATTCTGGGCTCCGACAGAAAAGACTCGCTCGTTGATAACGGATGCAGCAGGCTTCAAGGTAGCTGATGGATGAGTATTTGCTTGCGTCGTTCATCAGCTGCGCAGGTAGGAAGATGTCGACAATCCGATGGCGCGACTATAAGGAACAAACCTCGACAAGGTAGGTCCAAGGTTCCAGGACAATGGAACGCCACCGACACCAGTTATTACGAGCTGGCTCACGGATGCCTTTTACTGGCCGGAAAAGGGAGGGATCGTGCCTCGACAAGGTGGGTCCAAGCTTCCAGGCCAATGGAACGCCACCGACACCAGTTATTACGAGCTGGCTCACGGATGCCTTTTACTGGCCGGAAAAGGGAGGCATTGTGCCTCGACAAGGTAGGTCCAAGGTTCCAGGCCAATGGAACGCCACCGACACCTGTTATTACGAGCTGGCTCAAGGATGCCTTTTACTGGCCGGAAAAGGGAGGGATCATGCCTCGACAAGGTAGGTCCGAGGTTCCAGGCCAATGGAACGCCACCGACACCAGTTATTACGAGCTGGCTCACGGATGCCTTTTACTGGCCGGAAAAGGGAGGGATCGTGCCTCGACAAGGTAGGTCCAAGGTTCCAGGCCAATGGAACGCCACCGACACCAGTTATTACGAGCTGGCTCACGGATGCCTTTTACTGGCCGGAAAAGGGAGGCATCGTGCCTCGACAAGGTAGGTCCAAGGTTCCAGGCCAATGGAACGCCACCGACACCAGTTATTACGAGCTGGCTCACGGATGCCTTTTACTGGCCGGAAAAGGGAGGGATCGTGAGCAGCTTCAAAAGTGGTTGAACCCTGGTAGCGATGCCGAAAAGAAAGTGGTTCAAGTCTGAAACTGGCCGGCACCTTGCTGTCTTTGAGGCGTGGACCAGAACCTCGCCATAAACTAAACAACGTGGAAGGGAGCAGCTATTACCGTCGAACAGCTGGTATGAGGCCTTGAGGTTACCGAATTCAGGCTCGAGAAACTCGTGCGTGCGTCGAAAGCTGTTTGCTTAATTATTTCTCCAGTTTAGGTTATAATAGACGGAGCTGGATGTACGTAAATGCTTTTAGAGGTTTTTAAAAAAAGCATCAGGTCGAAAAAACAAAGTTAAAGCTTTAATAAAGAATACAGTCGAAATTGCGATTTTTTAGGTCAAAAAAAAAAAAATCGCCTGGTTATCGCTACTGGCTCTTTACCAGATCTACCGCCACATCACCAACCCTCTCTGCGATGTCGTCAACTCGTGATCCAAGATAACCGAGTCACTTACCCTCATCTGACTATCGAATTTCCCTATTTCTAAAAAAAACTGCCGACCTGGGTACTTGCCATCATTCTCAAACGAGGAATCTCGCCTCATCTTCCTACCCGATAACGTTATTAACAGAAACTAGGGACAAAGCTGTTATATTTCAGTTATACCAAGCACCACACACACACACAAAGCTCTACCTACGAGGGCGAAACAGTCTGTTTACATTATCATTTGTTTTCTCTCTCTCTCTCTCTTCACATCCTGGTCAATTCTTAACTCTCCCCTTTAAAAATCTATAAATATATATATATATATTTTTTTTTTTTCCGTTATTCTCTTTTCATTTTTAGTCTGAATTTGACTAATAGTGAACGAAAGTCCAGGCGGGATCGTCTATAGATCACGGCATTTTATTCGCGTTTAACAGATTATGGCGGTCCCGAGAAAGCTTCGGGAACGTAGTGGAGAGGATGAACTTAGGAAAAACGAGGTGAGAAGTTGAGCAGATGTTATCTAACTGGTGTCCGTGGTCACTTTCATCCGACATCGCCAACCCTGCCTCCGAGTGGGCATCGTCATCAGGGTACCAGAGAGAGGAAACACACACACAGACAGAGGTAAGACATCGTCATCAGGGTACCAGAGAGAGGAAACACACACACAGACAGAGGGAAGACATCGTCATCAGGGTACCAGAGAGAGGAAACACACACACAGACAGAGGGAAGACATTGTCATCAGGGTACCAGAGAGAGGAAACACACACACAGACAGAGGGAAGACATTGTCATCAGGGTACCAGAGAGAAGAAACACACACACAGACAGAGGGAAGACATTGTCATCAGGGTACCAGAGAGAAGAAACACACACACAGACAGAGGGAAGACATCGTCATCAGGGTACCAGAGAGAGGAAACACACACACAGACAGAGGGAAGACATTGTCATCAGGGTACCAGAGAGAAGAAACACACGCACAGACAGAGGTAAGACATCGTCATCAGGGTACCAGAGAGAGGAAACCACACACAAGACAGAGGGAAGACATTGTCATCAGGGTACCAGAGAGAGGAAAAACACACACACAGACAGAGGGAAGACATTGTCATCAGGGTACCAGAGAGAAGAAACACACACACAGACAGAGGGAAGACATCGTCATCAGGGTACCAGAGAGAGGAAACACACACACATACAGAGGGAAGACATCGTCATCAGGGTACCAGAGAGAAGAAACACACACACAGACAGAGGTAAGACATCGTCATCAGGGTATCAGAGAGAAGAAACACACGCACACAACATCACACACACATACAGAGGGAAGACATCGTCATCAGGGTACCAGAGAGAAGAAACACACACACACAACATCACACACACATACAGAGGGAAGACATCGTAATCAGGGTACCAGAGAGAAGAAACACACACACAGACAGAGGGAAGACATCGTCATCAGGGTACCAGAGAGAGGAAACACACACACACAACAACACACACACATACATACAGAGGGAAGACATTGTCATCAGGGTACCAGAGAGAAGAAACACACACACAGACAGAGGGAAGACATCGTCATCAGGGTACCAGAGAGAGGAAACACACACACACAACAACACACACACATACAGAGGGAAGACATCGTCATCAGGGTACCAGAGAGAGGAAACACACACACACAACAACACACACACATAAAGAGAGAAGACATTGTCATCAGGGTACCAGAGAGAGGAAACACACACACACAACAACACACACACATAAAGAGAGAAGACATTGTCATCAGGGTACCAGAGAGAAGAAACACACACACAGACAGAGGGAAGACATTGTCGTCTGGGTACCAGAGAGATGAAACACACACACAGACAGAGGGAAGACATCGTCATCAGGGTACCAGAGAGAGGAAACACACACACACAACAACACACACACATACAGAGGGAAGACATCGTCATCAGGGTACCAGAGAGAGGAAACACACACACACAACAACACACACACATAAAGAGAGAAGACATTGTCATCAGGGTACCAGAGAGAGGAAACACACACACAGACAGAGGGAAGACATTGTCATCAGGGTACCAGAGAGAAGAAACACACACAGAGACAGAGGGAAGACATCGTCATCAGGGTACCAGAATAGAAACACACACACAGAGAGAGAGAGAGACAGAGGGAAGATAGACATGCGCTAGAGTCAGATTGCAAAAGCACCGCGCCAGTAATTGCTCTTCTGATTGGGTTGACTAAAATTGCGCCATCGCTCCGTGGGTAAGAAATTTTAAAAAAAAGAAAAAAGAAACTAATCAAACAGGGACTACTGGTTAGTAAGGGGTTGTCAATTATAATATTTATGTAGATCTTGTATTAACTAGAGAAATAAACGCGCCATAAGGTATACTTACCAAGTCATTCCGCACAAGATGACGTCACGGGCAGCCCAAAAGGACGTCTTTACCAACCCTAACCCTAGCCCTAACTCAGTGGTGGGATTCAGCCGGTTCGCACAAGTTCGTGCGAACTTGCTCTTGGAATTTCATAAGTTCCGCGAACCGGTTGTTAGCCCTTAACTTATTTTATCATCAAAATATAAGGCATCAATCCAATTATTCTTGCTACATATCGCCTGATTCATCTTGGTTTTAGAAATATCTACGGTAACTTTCTACGGCTGCGGAAAATAGATAAATCATCCCTCCCTTATTAGTAGGTGAAATGTTCTATAATAGTGCACAGCCACTAGCGGACCTGAGGAGGGGGGGGGGCCAGGTGGGTTCATAAGGTGGGGGCAGGGGCAGCCCCCCCCATTAGTCTTCGAATATGAAATGAGAAAACTGAAAAATACATAAAATCATTTAAAAAATTTTATAAAAAATAACACGTATAACTAATAATAATAGTAATAATAATTCAAAAGGCACAAACAATCAACAATGTATATACATAGATATATCTTCGTATTACTTAGTTCATTAACTATACATATAGTCTAATATAAAGTCTCTTCGATGTTACTATAGTGATGTTTTAACCATTGTTTAGACATTTTTTTAATTTGGGAAATAATTATAATTAATAATTTGAGAACGGGGCAGCCCAAAGATCAGCCTTTGGACCTGTATGGGGCCAAACTGGCAACATGCTGTTTGTGAGAGAACCGGTTGTTATAATATCTGTAATCCCACCACTGCCCTAACTCTAATCCCGCTTCTAAGTACTGAGGAAGAAGAGACTCTATCGTAAAACTCTTGGTACATGGATTGCGCGTCTCTCCGCAGCATCTTCCCGGTTTCTGTCCGCTGCCGGGTGATGATGAAGAACACGCAATCGGAGACCTTAATTTCATTAGCCGCGTCCTCAGTCCGTTTTTTTTGTATCAAGTGCTATCCCAAAAGCTGTCCCTCGCGCAATTACCCCCCCCTAATCTTTCTCCTCCTCCCGTGTTACCAGCAGCTCTTTCCGCTTGATTAGTGTACACAAACAGGTGTTACACCGCGCTCCGACCCAGCAAGGTGAAGGTCGTGGTGGTGTCGCGAGCCAGCCGAAGTGCCGTACACGACGTGTGTAAATACTTACGCGTTTGACTCTATTCCATCGCAAATACCGCATGAATGAGCGGTGGGAGGGGGGGGGCTGGGAAGTTGACCCCATTCGTACATACACCAGGCAGCTTGGGAGGAGAAGAGAAAAAAAAAACAACAACAAGAACAACAACAGAACGTTATCATTAAAAGTTAATGGCGTTTTTATGACGAAAAAAACAACCTAATGAGTTAAAACGACTGACAGAAGGTAAAGACTGCAGTAATATACAAAAAAAACAAACAAAACAAACGTATTTTTAAAAAGTAATCAAAGGTCGATAAAAGATTTGTTCGATTTAGATAGAATGTTAGCACGAGAGCTGTAAATAAATGCATAGTTTCACGGAGATTATGCCAGGCGAATTGTTTCCCCTTTATGCAGAGACATTCTTCGGTACCGGAGACTCAAAAAAATAAGAGAGAGGAAGAGATTTAAACAGACCACGATCTTGCAAACAAGAATTTGAAATATCAGGCGATATTTACAGTGATCCCAACCGTGTATTTACTCCCTTCTCTTACTACCAGTTTCTCCGCACCAAGTCACTTTTACTGATAAATGTTTAGGACGTTTTCCAGAAATGGCGTTTTCGAATAATTTGATCTGAAATGACGTTAGCTCTTTACCTGAACCAGGTATATATACTTATTGCCACCAGCCAGTATAACGGTTCTTTGATTATTAAACGATTGGAAAAGCTATTTTCTCAGTATTGGCTCTACGGCAGGCATCCACAGTAGCGCATCACAAGATATCTCGTTCAAATTAGCTTAACAATTAAATGCACATTCCAAACATTTTGAATAATGTACAGGTAAGATATATCTATCTACTCTGTAGGAATAATGGTATTTGTAATACAACTGAAAAACTAAACAGACTGGACCAACGCATGAAGGAGTTAGCGATGTCTTTCATAATATTAAAGTACTGTTCTCAGTAGTGAAAAACGAAACAAGTTTGATCTGTTTGCATATAGTGGAGACAGGGTGTGTTAAATCCATTATAGTTTCTAAAATACAAATTTTAAAGATAAAACTAGCAATAAAAATAAATTGATGATGTTAATTGAAATCAGAAACTTCGCCAGATTCCTAAATGAAAAGAGATCTGAACACTTAAGAGGAGAGAGAGAGAGAGAGAGAGAAGAGAGAGAGAAGAGAGAGACAGGAGAGAGAGAGAGAGAGATTACGTTAGTACAGAGATATGACGTCAGTACAGAGAGAAATTACGTCAGTAGAGAGAGATATGACGTCAGTAGAGAGAGATATGACATCAGTAGAGAGAGATATGACGTCAGTACAGAGAGATATGACATCAGTAGAGAGAGAGATGACGTCAATACAGAGAGAAATATGACGCCAGTAGAGAGAGAAATTACGTCAGTACAGAGATATATGACGTCAGTACAGAGAGATATGACGTCAGTACAGAGAGATATGACGTCAGTACAGAGAGAGATGACGTCAATACAGAGAGAAATATGACGTCGGTACAGAGAGATATGACGCCGGTAGAGAGAGAAATTACGTCAGTACAGAGATATATGACGTCAGTACAGAGAGATATGACGTCAGTACAGAGAGATATGACGTCAGTACAGAGAGAGATGACGTCAATACAGAGAGAAATATGACGTCGGTACAGAGAGATATGACGTCAGTAGAGAGAGATATGACGTCAGTACAGAGATATATGACGTCAGTAGAGAAATTACGTCAGTACAGAGAGAGAGAGAGAGAGAGATGTATCTGCGCAATCTTTCGCGCCTTTTCCATTCGATCGGGATTAGAAAAGCAAATCTATAGACAGACAAATGCTAAATCAAGCGTCCAAACAAAATCTTCCAGATAAAAACTCATGAAGAACCCATTCAGAAGCAGACGGTCCTCCGACTTCACGAGTTCGCCCCTTTGTTGTTGTTGTTGTTGTTAAACACTTCGCCGTCTCGTCTGCAACTCGTCCGTGCGGTAAACATCTAAATACCCAGATCTGTTTCTTTATCAAAGCAGAAAAGCAAAGTCAATCGATAAATTTCGGACGAGAAATAAACCGGGGAGCAGCAGACGACGACGTTGGGAAAACCGCTCCTCCTCCTACTCCGACTCTTCATCTACACTGTACGGTAATCGCTCGGAGTGCATCTACTCCGCGCGCGCGCGCGCGCACCAAAGCGTCTCTTATTCAGCTACTGTATCCCCCATAATCGCCATTATTACAATTTTTCCAGTAATTTTCACTCTGCATGTATACAAAACCAGACATATCGCAGTGACGTCCCCTTTAATTGAATCAAGCTTAATGGCAGATCATGACCCATTATACCGTTGCCAGAGAAAACAAGTTTAGACTGAAAGCCACCAAAAAAAAAAAAAAAAGTCCTGTAGGGGGGTCGTCTCAAAACGTAAGATAACATTTTAAAGGTTAAAAATTACGGCCCTTAGGTGGGTGGGTGGCGCTTCAGTTTGAATGAAGCCCGGTACGAAGCTACTCTTTTATTAGCTGCTGCTTGAGAAAATGCATGCAATAAAAAAAATTTTTTTTTTTTAAAAAAATAAGAAACTAATTTAAAATGTCCGCACGAACATAAAGGGTATTTATTTACAAAATCAATTCGTATGGAAACATTTCAAATCGGTTATGCGTCAAATACACACGTATATAAAGTATGGCTTTAATTAATTAATTTCTGTTATCGATTTCTATAGATTTACATCAAGCGAGTGCAGTTACTGTAATACGGCACTTGGAGAAGTATCATCGCTTCCTCAAATTAATGAACATGAAAGTTTCTTTGGATTTTTTTTTTTTTTTAATACTGTTTTTCTGTGCTTCATCCTTGTTCTCTTCTGAGATTTCAAAGATGCGGAACTGAATACGCCTTCCGTATCTAGCAATTAACGAACCGGCGTGTGTTTCGGTAACATTATCAGCAAGGAGACATGGAGTGATCAGGGCCTATACAAGGATGCGCCCTCGGATATCATTCGGACTTTTAAACAATATATATATCACGCCAGTAATTTATTCTATTCATTTAAAATTCTATTATGAAAGTTATTTTCTGATATAAAGTCTTGTTTATATACTTTAGTCGGTTTATAGTTGTCTCTCGTGTCTGTGACCATAGATGTCTATAAGTTCTATGATGGATTGTCTTGCCCACGTGTTTAAGAATATTTAATTATTTTGAAATTATCAGATTTTATGTGTGTATGTATTTTGGTCCCCTAAATGTCACCGTAAACAGCTTGGTTTGCTGGTCGTATCTGTTGTTTTGTTGTATTTGGATATTGCAGGTGACGTATTGATCGCATGAGGTCACGGTGAATAGATGTTTGGGGGCGACAGCAGCAGCGCACACCCAGGGAATACGTTTACGTCACTCGTCTGCCCAAGCAGCGAAAACGAGAAGAAACAAAAACTTCAGGTATCTTTTGAACAAGTTTTTATAAGAGGGCGGCCGGCTTGGGGGGGGGTCTATTTTCTGGGGAATACCTAAAGCTGGCATTTAGAACCAACATGGAAGAAAAGATATATGATCTACTTGATTGTATGGTTACCACAGTAACCAAAGCTCAGTGAATATGCGAAAACACCGGCACAGTTTCCTCCTCGAGTATTCATCAAAACTTTGCGTAATTGCTTTTCTTTTTCTTTTTTCTGAATTTTTAGATAAAAATCGCTCGAATGTGATGTCATGGGGCATTCTGCATGATTTTATATCTTTTTTCTTTTCTTAAAAGCATTTTCTTGATTTTGTTTGCAAATCGGGAAATTTGGCACGTTTGCCAAAAGCTTACGAACTAAAACAGATAACAGAATTGTCCCGTGGCACTGGATCTCATGGTGTGGCCAAATTGTATTTCGCATCTGAAAACATTTGGGTTTTAAAAAAAAGAAAGTTTATGGGTGGCAGTATACGATGAATATTTTGGAATAACATATTTAGGAGGATGCGATATAAAATACAGACAGGCAAAGGATGGTTACCCTGAATCCATACTTCTTCCACTATTGTTTACTCCCATAGCGAAGTCAAGTGTTCCGTCTTACCTGTGAATACGTGCGTCGGACAATCAACTCATACAAGCTGGTTTAGTAGTTAGTAGTAATACTATTATCAGTTTAAGAGTTGTACTAATGGCCACTTTTTTCCTCTTGGCTGGGGGCTCTTTCAAAAGCCGCGATGACTTTTTACTTTGTAGCTACTAATCTATATTAATTGTTGAATCTATATGCAGTCACGGCCAAAATTTTTGCATCACCCCCCCAGAAATAACAATAACACCATCTATCTTATCGCAGCTTCAGCTTTGTCTGTACCCAGGACCGCTTCTAATCGAGCACCTGTCGCCATGATTTATATTTAGGTCTTTCCGGAAATCACGTGTTCGTATGGTAGATTTCACGGATCGTCACATTTCACCGGGGGGGGGGAGGGACTACAAAGTGGCGAGCTCTTCAACGGGTTAATTATGCAAATTAATCGGGTTTAATTCGACTTTACCAAACAAAATTAGAAAATTGTAGGGTTGAAACTCTTGGTCCCGGCTGCAAGTACAAGCGGTGATGTTAGCACAACAAGATTATTTGCGTGCATGCAAAACGTGGTTACTTACGCGCCATCTCGTGGCAGCCTTTGGCCCCTTTCTGTCGGGACGGGGTCGGAACATTCATGAAAACCATCGACGGATGACAATAACACTACGAAGATTAATGGACTGAAAGAAAACTGAAACTTGTTTGAAATTTAACTCGTCAGCAGTTTGGGATGATGTCACGTTTTGGTAATGGCGGCAGCCGCGAGACAGATGGCAAAATGGCTTCAGTTAAAGAGAGCTTATTATTATTATTATTATTATTATTATTATTATTATTAGTAGTAGTAGTAGTAGTAGTAGTAGTAGTAGTAGTAGTAGTAGTAGTAGTAGTTTAAAACTAAATAAAAATACGGAGTTTCATTCACACAACAGCAAATGGCAACACAGCCAAGGTGGGTGAGCCCACATTTATATGAGCCCTTTTAATATACCATTTTGCTGCCTTCAGGTTAATGACCAAAAGATCACTTGTTATTTTATATTGCTTTTACCGAATATTATTCAGGGTCAACAGCGCTGCCAACAAGGAGTAGACAAGAGATCTGTAGTAATATTATGATTATAAAAATGTGTGAACTTTTTATTTTAATCCGTAAGAGTGAAAACTGGCAACGTTTAGGTTGTTTTTTTTTTTAAAAAAATTTATATTGTACATTAGGGGTGTATATAGCTGCCCCGAACGTTTCCGGCACATAAAGGTTTTATCTAGAGGCCAAAAAAAAAAAAAAAAAACGAAAACGGGCGGGGAAGTTCGAAGACTAAAACGAAGTGCGATCGAATGTCTGGCCGAGATAGGCTCACGGCAGGCGGGCACGGTTGGCTGGCTATCTGATCGATAGCCTCGCACTTCTCAAAAAGGTAGGCTATAACTGTTTTTTTTTTTTTTTTTTTTTTTTTTTAATCTTCGTGAAATTCCGCGAGCTTCTCTCTTGTAATGGAAGTTGATGTTAAAACTATATGCGTTAGTAGTCGTTTTTTTTGCTTTCTTTTTGCTCCGGTAAAGTTACATGGCGTCTCCCCGCTCCCTCAGTCTGCCGAACGTTAACGTGGAACAAAGGCATCCGAGAGCGTTCAGCTCAAAACAACTTTTTACATCAGCTGGTCAGTTTCGATCGTGCTGTACAGCTATTAAAGGGAAGTTGTTGATTCTCGGCTTATTATTATTATTATTATTATATTATTATTATTATTATTATTTATTATTGTCTGCTTTCGTTTTACAACGCGCATTTCACTTATTTTGTTTGTTCAAGGAAACCCATTTCAGTTTTTCTTAGGACTGACACGTGATATCGAGCAGGTGCCTGCACGTGTCTCCTTTTGTAAAGAGCCGTCACGGGGGCAGGTATCCTGCTTTCTGCTTGGCTGGGCAAACAGAACAACTCTTGCGCGACCGGAAGTAATTCTCCGACGACGCTCGTAATGGCCGCCAGCTCGCTCGCCGAATTACCTACGGGTCGCCACACCGACGACCCGCGAGCAACACCCTGTTAATGTCAGTTTAGGTCCCTCGTGTAATTATTAATTACCCGTTTTGCGAGGAAAAAGAACAACAACAACGGCAGAAGATTGAATCAGCCGCTAATGCATTCATATAATAATTATGTTTTAGTCTTTACACTGCTTCAAGGTTATTTTAATTAACGATGTTTCCTAAAACCGAAATATTATCTTAGGGAGTTGGAACGCTTATTGGAAAACTACTTAGGGGGAGTAATCACAGATATATTACAGATACACAACCGATGTAATTTTCATAAACAATACACTGGCAAAACTAGACAAGTGACCCTGTTCTCACTAATACGTGAATATCGCTTCACGGTTATTTCCTGCTTAATAAAAATGACGTCAGTTCGCAGTGTCATCTCTGAAAATGGCGTTGCTCCTTTAGTCTAGCTGACTGACTATAATTAACGATTTCTGGTGGGTTTCCCCATTATACGGTACCCGTACTTGAGTTCTCCACTGCATCTTCTCTCTTCTTCGAAATCCACTTTACAGATGTTTTAAAAAATTTCTGCACAACACCGGAGCTGAAATAATGTACAGCACACTTAGCAGACACTGGCGTTAGTTAACTCTTCCAGGGCCGCTCCACAATGAAAGTGAGTTAAGAGAGAACAAAAAGGGAATTTTTACAACTTGTCAGTTAGGCAGATTAAAACCATTCCGGATCGCCGTTGCAAACTTTAGGGACAATCTTTCTTGGTCTTCGCCACGTTTTTGCAACCAATCTTGGCTGCTTCTACAATGGATGAATCCATTTATTTGTTCTGCAGCCAGGCCGGATGGATTGCCTTCAGATATTGCGGATGAATATGCTCTCTATCTTCTTGATTATATATATATATTTTTTTTTCATAATTTCCACGAAAATGAATAAAGCCTCAATTTTAAAAAAATACGAAAATAATGCAAATTATGAATAATAGTCGAATGCAGCAGCCATGTTCGACATTATTTTACTTACTTTGTTGTTTTATTTTTAAGTTCGCGACAGAGAGGGAGTCCATCACACCTGCGAATGACGTTGTTGCCATCGTCGCGTGTTCCCGATCTCTACTAGTTGTTATCCGAAACACACCTGTACTGCTGTTTTCTTGTAGAATCTTCTGATGTTTCTTTCCAGCCTGACTTCTGGCTTCATACCGTCAAATAAAACCCTTTAATTTATGCGAAAAATTATAGATTTGCATTTAATAGAACTCCTTACAAAAGCAAAAACAACAACGGACATGATTTACATATCTGTGTGTAATTATTTTGTAAACTACGCTTTAATTTTTGTTTTAATAAACGACAGGTGGGCGGGGAATCACCAGCTGTTGCCGTACGCTTCCCTGGTTACGGAAGCGGGAATTTGCGAATCTCTCTCTCTCTCTCTCCATCCTCCCTCTCTCTCTCTCTCTCTCTCTCTCTCCTCTCCTCATCCATCCCCTCCCTCTCTCCTCTCTCTCCCTCTCCCTCTCTCTCCATCCTCTCTCTCTCTCTCTCTCTCTCTCTCTCTTAGTTGCGAAATGAGCAACAGAGCGGTTCCGCACGCACCAAGTGAGTTACGAGACACCGCTTCTCAGCCACGAGCGAAGATCCCAGCTTTCTGCAAGTTCAACTTGTGAGAGGGAGAACCAGGCGACCAGCTTTGGGGGGGGGAGGGGAGAAGATGAAGGAAGCCAAGCCAAAGAGATGCGCCAAACCGAGTCAGCAGCAGTGAGCGACATTCTAACGCGGATAGTCTCCCTTAACGGTCCAGTAGGTGATGCGTAACAATTTTCCAACGATAAAAAACGTCTTTCTCTATTCGTCGAAACGCGACTAACACGTTCAGAAAATGTTGGAAAACTTGGTCCTCCAGAAGGAACTATTAAAATATTTACTGGAATAATTAAGAAAACTGGACACATTTCTCCTATCAAAAACACTGTCACCAAGAGATGCGGGGATAAACGGGTATTGCGATGGCTTAGGATAAAGACGGGTTTACCTCAAGTGGTACATTAACCAGCGAACTGGAAGAAAAGAAAAGAAAAATATCTGATGATCCAAAAAAAGATATTTGGTAAGAATGAGCTTTAATTCACACAATCCCTGCTAATAAATCGGGGTTTTTTGCCACTCGAAGGCAAATGTGACTCCAATTTTGTTATAAATGACAGAATGGCACGTAGAAGGTTGAGGATGGTGATATTTCCAGATGAAAGTCTACTTAATCTGCTTGGTGATCGCGGCGTTTTGAGTGTAAGAAGAATACCAGTTGAAAATTTTAAATCAAACTGTATTTTACCAAATCAGAAGCATCCAGAAAGTGTCCACCTCTGGACGTGATTTTCTGCTAATGTTAGAGACCATTTTGTAATCTTACCAAAAAAAAAAAACAACATTAATGAATGCAAATTATTATTTGAAAATCTTACAAAACAGATTATGTGGAGTTTGTTAAGAAACATTATCCTGACAGTGTCCCTTGGATTTTACAAAATAAGGCCCCCTCTGCCACATAGCAAGGAAAGTATCCTTTTTGATTAGAAAACAATGCAATTTATTGATTTGAGAATCTGATCTTAGAAATCTCTTGATTTAAATCCAATGGGGAGTGTATGTGGGTAGTACTAGGCAAAAATGTGTGTTTTTTTTCTTTGTTTTTAAAACTAATCAGGAAAAGGGAAGAATTGTCAAAAGTTATTAAGGGGGTGGGAAGGAATCACCGCCAAATAAAATGAAAATAATTAAAAGCAACAGTTAGCGATCAAAATATTAACAACATCAAGACATTGTAGATCTAACCCATTTTGTCGTCACAGTTTCAGATTTTTTAAAATAATTTTTAATCGTGCTTTTCAATAGATACTTTATTAAAATCAAAACACACTCCTTTTTTTTCCGTTTTAAACCTTCGTGCTAACAAAGGATAAGAAGTGTTTTAAGACAAAAGGTTGGAAATCGGTTTGGGGGGGGGCCGACTTGTCTGCGACGGCCTCGGGGCGCCTGGAGATACTGCTGGCAGCCGGGTCTTAAAATATGGACAATGACTCCACGTGAAACATTACTAAAGTAAAACAACAAGAATATGAACAGCGATATGAATTAAGCGGTCAGAGTAAAAAATAATTAGGTAGTATAATTGCGATATAGTTGGGCACATCAGTCAGGCTGAACAGATCGCAGTCTCATTGTCCTTTGTTTTATATGAGAACTGTATGAGCGTAGAGAACGCTCTCACAGGAAACCCGGACACGGACAGTACTGCGCATGACACAACACGCCGGAAATGACCGACGACTTGTGCGGTATTGCGAACCAAATTAATAATCTTTTTTTTTTCTTTTCAGCAAATGTCTCTCAATATATATATAAGAAAATAAAATAATAATTTTCCAATTGGTTGAAATCAGTTCAGAACGAGCTGCCGTGCTGTTCCCAGCGTTTGATTAAAAGTAGATTATTTCTAATATTAAGAAGCCAGAATTATACGACCGCCTGCTGCTTGCCAAGCCATTTAGCGCCGAGTTATTTCCCCTGGTGTGCGACAAAATCCTTCAGGTGATGACCTTCAAATTTATTCAGCCTTTTCACCGCTGCGCATTTCGATCCGAGAGCCACCATTTCCCTCTAAGCCCATGGCACCCCCTGTTGTTCGGGTATAGAAAAGCAAGTATTCCGGAAGCTTTTTTTTTTTTTTTTTTTCGCTGCCGCCCGAGCTGTTTATCATATAAATTACTCTTCGTCTGTAACCTAGTTTGTTGTTGGCAGTGTGCGTCAGTCAGGGTTAAAGGCGGTCCCTGTCCTCGAGGAGCGGCGCTGGGGAGAGGAGAGATAAACGACGGACGCCATCTTCCCCCGGTTCGGCTCCCTCTTCTCTAGATGGAGAGGATTCTCGACCTTTCTGAGACGCTCTTTCGCCTCTAAGTAGAATTTCAGGTGAAGTAGTTTGAATTTATTCCCTTGCCCCCAAAGGGGAGAAGAGAAGAACGCAGGCGAAGGTAGACCGACACGATGATGCTGATTAGGCTTAATGTCGTTCGCTTCCCAGTAGATTAATGGTCTAATATTTTATCTTTTTTTAAAAAAAAAAAGCTATTATTTTTCTTCTGGTTTTTTAAAATTGAAATTATTCTGTATGCTATTTCTAATACATTCTCCAGTTATTAGAATGAGTGGGTGATGATAAAAAGTCAAATAATACATTGCCAAAATCGATACCAGGCAGCGTATATCGATAAAATGTATAGGTTCTTCATGGTATTCTTGCGGCCGCAGAATAGAAATGAGTAACTCGAACTGTTTTCCGTAAATAGTGATACACAAAGACCATACTCAGTTGTTTCCTGTTACATAAATTACGAGCTCCGCAGGGCGTCACTTGGTTTAGGCAAATCCGTGACAGAGATGAGCTCAGGTTAACGCTTAGAGACCAACAAATCCAGTTTAGCTTTGTCTTAGATTCCGCTTATTTGCTGGTTACCAGAAGGAAATGTGGCAATGACAATAGCAGAAGTATAATGTTAATAACTTCGGTGGGAATTTCTATGCCTGTTGTTGTAGTGTTTGTCGTGCGACTGCGTTTAAAGACGGCGTCAATAGAAGACACCGGGGTGATGCGTTTAGTCGCAGAAGCTGGATTGGCACACGGACGGACAGTAGCTGGCTGCGTGGCAGCAATAAGGATAGAGAGAGAGAGAATGAAGTTCTTCTCAAAGACGCGTAAGGTGGTTAAATGGTTAGATTCGGAACATGCGGAACTCAAAAGTGTTGCTACAGAGAAGGAATTTCTCTTTGTATTTCCGTGGATTTAAATTTTCCCGAACGATGGTAAGCCGTGTTTTAGTGCTGTCCACGAACGTTTCTCTACGCCATGATGCTGCGGTTAACGTGGCTAAACCCGTTTTACTAAACTGGAAAAGTGTATCACGTGACTTCATCATAAGCTGGGATATACGAAAAGTACTCTTTTTTTGCACATGGCGGATGTGACGCAGTGTATCACGTGACTTCATCATAAGCTGGGATATACGAAAAGTACTCTTTTTTTGCACATGGCGGATGTGACGCAGTGTATCACGTGACTTCATCATAAGCTGGGATATACGAAAAGTACTCTTTTTTTGCACATGGCGGATGTGACGCTTGAGGAAACGTTCGGCCGTCCGTCGGTCAGCGTCAGTGATAAATTTCTGGGCAGCGTTTGCTGCCGCCGGTCGAAATCATCGCTTCAGCCACGTAACTTTGTTGAATGGTCCCTCGGCAAGGGGTCTTATTACAACTACTGCGAGCTCCAGTGTTAGTCCACTTGCCAAAGCCTCAGAACGGCAGCACGTGATCGCCTCCTCACTGTTAATCTGGGCTGTTTTCGCTAGTTCGTATACACGTCGTTGGTATCGCTTTTCTCACACAATCCATACATGTACAGGACAATAGGCCAGCACGAAAATCCGATGCTGAGGCGACGTCAGTAATTCGGTTCTTTCCGACGCGTTGACGAAAATCTAATTTTGCTTCGTACCATTTATGGAAATAAACCCGTAGCAGAGCCTGGCTGTCTGCGACGGTTATTCTCCGCAAAGGTATATTTATTTCCACGAGAAATAAAACCCACCTTAAGCTATACTAACTATGTCATACAACAAAGTCTGATTTTGTAGGAAAACGGTTTTGTTACTTTCTGACTTAATCAGAAACGTTATTCCGCTTCATTTCCTTTTGCTGTTTTAATTCATGGATTTATTTCCTAATAAATGTGGAGGGGGGGGGTTAGACGACTGAATTTTAAAAAGATTCTGACTTCGTAGCAAATAAACGTATATGCATAAATAAATACAGGGTATTATGAGACCATACATCACAAGAACCAAAGTGATTTCCTAACAGATAGGAAAAGCGGTAACTTAAGGAAGTGTTTTATATGGTCTTCCAACAGCTGGCCGAATAGCGTACCACCAGTCTTCCCCGATTTACGTTCCATGTTTTTGGGGGTGGCCAAGCGTTTTTTTTTCGATGTGTGTTAATATCGTATATCTTGTGTGTGTGTGTGTGTGTGTGGTGTGTGTGTGTGTGTGTGTGTGTGTGTGTGGCGGATGGGTTGGTGAGTTTCTTTTCTCTTTTTGATGATTTTGTTTCTTAAACAGGAGGTATATATGCCTATACTCGCGTGACTCTGCGCACTATACACTGATAAATTGATTTATGATTGAGAGGCGGACTATTACATTAGTGCTCTGACAATTTGCGGCCGCCAGTGGTACGACGGATCTGATCGATATTGGGAGCTGGAACTATGATTGATCGGGGGTATTTATTTGAGAAAGGATTTTAAGCGTTTAAAGGTAGGGAGGTGGGGAAGACGCGGTTGATCTTCGTTCGTGTAAGAATCAAGTAGACGCGAGAGAATAAAGCTGTTACACGGCACTGAAGCGGAACCGTGCCGTCTGTGAAGTAGATCTGGAGAGCCATTAACCGAACCGTTTTGTTGTTTTCAAATGTGAGTCTCTGTCGACCTCTCTCCAATTTAGAAACTTCGGCCAAACCAACCCTAACGCCTTTGTGGAGCGTGCACCGGGTTCTGACTCCCGAACTTCGTGTTGGCGCTCGCCACACCTGTCCACGGCCCTTTGTTCGGTTAGCGCGTCGTTACTCGACAGGTTACCAAGGCAACCGTCCGGACCCGCGCAAGAGTGGGGAGTCAACGTCGCCGTCTTCCAGCGAGGACAGGAGCCGTAGAAAGAGTTCTCTTCCCTACCGTCAGTTTGCAGGAGGAGCCCGTTCGCGTAGCCGAAAGGAACGAGCGCCGGTCACGCATCCAGCTGATGCGTGGCCAAACCTTTCCAACCCAAGGAGTCTCCGAAAAGTGAACGCAAGCGTCGTCGTGTCTCGTCGACTGTTATTGGAGACGGCGAGATTTTTCGTGGCCGGGCGATGAAGAATCACTACCTCCCTAGTTCTCTCCCCTCCCCCCTACACACACACACACACACACACACACGTCGAGTGGCAGCTGGTTTGTAACAAAATGTCAGTAAAATTAACCGACTTGCGCTAAAAAAAATTTTTTGAGTGGTTTTTGGGGAGCCGCAGATATACCAAGACCGCTGTCTGGAAAAACCGAACCAGGACCGGCGAAATCTGGCTGTCTGCTACAAGAGCCGGAAGTGCATTGACTTATATGAATTACACGGTTCCAACTGATAACTATCCGATTTCTTTCAAATTCTTCATCTGTACATGCTGAAGGTTCTAAACACCAACCATCTCATCTCCCACACATGAGTCGCCTGGTTTTCCAGACGTTTGTAAATAGTTTTTCTTTTGTGTCTAAAAAAAACCTTTTTCTCTGGTCTATTACCTCTGCTCTTCATAAGCTTTCCTTTCTTCGCCACCACCTCTGTTCGCAGGCTTTTCTGGTTTACTTTTGGTACTTCTCCCCTCTCTCTCTCTCTCCCCTCCTCCTCTCTCTCTCTGTTACTGACGTCATATATCTCTGCTTACTACTGACGTCATATCTCTCTCTCTGTTTACTGACGTCATATCTCTCTCTGTGTGTGTACTGACGTCATCTCTCTCCATCTCTCTCTGTGTACTGACGTCATATATGTCTGCTTACTACTGATGTCATATCTCCCTGTGTGTGTACTGACGTCATCTATCTCTCCATCTCTCTCTCTGTGTACTGACGTCATATATGTCTGCTTACTACTGACGTCATATCTCTCTCTGTGTGTGTACTGACGTCATCTCTCTCTCCATCTCTCTGTGTACTGACGTCATATATCTCTACTTACTACTGACGTCATATCTCTTTCTCCATCTCTCTCTGTGTACTGACGTCATATATGTCTGCTTACTACTGACGTCATATCTCTTTCTCCATCTCTCTCTGTGTACTGACGTCATATATCTCTACTTACTACTGACGTCATATCTCTTTCTCCATTTCTCTCTCTGTGTACTGACGTCATATATGTCTGCTTACTACTGACGTCATATCTCTCTCTGTGTGTGTACTGACGTCATCTCTCTCCATCTCTCTCTGTGTACTGACGTCATATATCTCTACTTACTACTGACGTCATATCTCTTTCTCCATCTCTCTCTGTGTACTGACGTCATATATGTCTGCTTACTACTGACGTCATATCTCTTTCTCCATCTCTCTCTGTGTACTGACGTCATATATCTCTACTTACTACTGACGTCATATCTCTCTCTGTGTGTGTACTGACGTCATCTCTCTCTCCATCTCTCTCTCTCTGTGTACTGACGTCATATATCTCTACTTACTACTGACGTCATATATGTCTGCTTACTACTGACGTCATATCTCTTTCTCCATCTCTCTCTGTGTACTGACGTCATATATCTCTACTTACTACTGACGTCATATCTCTTTCTCCATCTCTCTCTGTGTACTGACGTCATATATCTCTACTTACTACTGACGTCATATCTCTTTCTCCATTTCTCTCTCTGTGTACTGACGTCATATATCTCTGCTTACTACTGACGTCATATCTCTCTCTTCATCTCTCTCTGTTTACTGACGTCATATCTCTCTCTCTCTCTGTCTCCCCCTCTCTTCCTCACCACTCAGCGAACACGGTCGGTCGGTCAACAGTGAGCTCCGTTCACAGTTTGCTTTTGCCGAGACTTCAATGATCGCCGATGATTAACAATCCACAGGTGTGGAGGCTTACGGTTTGGCATGCACCACCGTACGGTTCGTTTTATTCTTTTCCCCCAGCAACTGTCGCTCCGGAAAACTCCGATCCAGGATTTGTCTACATATTTTACTTCTTTTTTTTTTAAAAAAAAAATTTCTAACACAACACCACCAAAAAAAGAGAAAAGACGGAGAAGTCAGACCAGTTATCATCTGTTCGTTTCTCTCTCAAAGATCGAAAAGGCGAAGCAGCCAGGGTCTGCTGCTCGTGGAAAGCGAGACAGACCTGTGTCGGGGGGGGGGGGTTTGCAGGTAGAATGACGTGTTGTTGAATGTCGAGATACAGCGCGAACAAAAAAAACTCAAAGTGGCAACCTTTGCAAAGGTAAATAAATATGTAATAAATTATCCATTATCAATGCAAATAACTTAAAAACCCATATCGACTCTCCTCCTCCTGTTGTTCTCATGAACAGTCGGCTGCCAACAATTTTTGTTTACTTTATGAAATCCTCCGTTTAGTGTCCAGCCGTCATTCCATGAAATCGCGAAAATCAGGTCTTTAAATGTCTGGTCCTGTTTGCTTTCAGCTCGTATTTCGTGCGAACTGTGGCAACATCCCAGAGTAGCGTTCACAGAAGGGAGGAAAAGCGGCCTGTTGGTAATGTTTTGTATTATTTTATGTCCTATCCCCACTGACTTGGTCTCTGCGGTTCTGCGATATACAGCAATCACCTATCCGCCATTACAGAAAAAAAACATGGCGGCCATTTATGCGAAACAAATTAGTTTTACTGTTCATCATCCGAACTACCTGCAAGTTCGACTCGTTCATGGAAGCGAGGCCACTATACATTTCGCCATTTTATCACAAAGTACGCTTAGAGTGGATTTGTAGGATAAAATGAGACGCTAGGTGTAGCTTTTCTTTCTTCTCCCGACTTTATTTAAAAATAAGTACAGGCGAAGATTTTAGCTCAACACAGTTGGGCACGGATTGTTGAACAGCGCTGCCAATTGGGGAGGGGAGACAACCGCAGTACCAAAAAAACAGCCTGCTCGAAAGGCTGGTATTTCTAGAAGAAACCTGGGTCTTACAAAATCGCTTCCGAAAACCCGGACGCCGCTGTACAGCAGACAGATATCTTAAAATCTGTTTGTTTGGTTTTTTTTTCGTTGTACTGATTTGTTTCTCACCAGAGGACCTAAGTCAGCGGCCCCATAGCCATTAGTGTCTGGGTCGGACAAACCTGGACTCAGTCCTCATAAGTGGAATTCTGCGGTCAAATAATCTTGTTGGTAAATCGATGTGAGCTTAAGTTAAACGCCCGTAGGTAAGAAGGGGTGAAGCTTTTTTTCGCCTTCTTTGAGCGTATCATGCTGATACCGAACCGTAACTTTTATACAAGAGAAGGAAAACAGCGTACATCTCATCGCCCGGGATGCTGTCTTCCATAACAAACAAAAAGATCTATTACTGCCGACCATTCAGCGCTCTCAGTCATAAACTTGAGAAAAGACTGCTTTTTTTTTTTTTTTTTTGATTTACCACCTTAAGTGAAGCGGTATCTAGTTCGTGGAGTCGAGTAAGTAATTTTTACACTTACACGTTCGATTAAATTTTCCTTTCACGCTTCTTTGAGCGATCTCCTAACTTGATTAGACCGACATGCCGGATTCTGGCTTCGTTCCGGTTCTCGCTGTCACGCGCGCGAGTACTTCCCAACACGGCGCAATAAAACCCTGTGGACTTAATGTTTAAAGTCAGTCAGCTTTTGTTGTCCTGTTTCCTTTATTGCCCCTGAACGGTTTTAATTAAAGCCCCAATTTACGAATTAGCTTAGTCTGTTTGGCCGCTCTCGTCGCTGTCCAGAATCGTTTCTTCTTTCTCCCTTCCTTCGGCTGAAAGCCGGCAGATGGCGATCGTCGCTCGTTCCGGTTCTCCCCTCTTCGTTATTGCGGGCGAGTCACGTACGTCAGAAAAAAGGGTGGTTGGGTTGGGGCTGGTGTTGGGAGAGGGGGGAGGGGAAGGGGCCCCAACAAAAAATAACATTTTTCTTTTATTAATAAAAGAAAAGAAGAAAAAAAAAAAGGTTTCCATCGCCAGTCGTTGAAATTGCGGAGAACGCTGTTGACCTTCCGCGACACGAATTAGTGCAATCGGCTGACTGAATTTACGCGCTTCAAACTCTTCGTATTCGTGTTATTATCTGCGAATGACGGACAAAACACATGCCACTCCCAGGGTCGTAATTCGACGCGTTTTATGTAATATTAGTAATTAATGTAATAAGAATTTAATAATGAGGCCATTCAGAGAGGTATAAAGAAGGCAGGTTAATACGTAAAGTCTGAGCCGGCGAATGTCTGACTGATCAATACGCGGTCTAAGAAGACCTAATCATTTTCATAGAGCTTACAGCTATGGTAGTCGCCTAATCACCCTCACCAACCATCTGTGGGTGAAACGACAGACACCAAGCGCACGTTCATCCACATCAATAACGAAAAATATCGATCCTTAATCGTGTATTACGTCTAAATAGGTAATCACCTTGTGGAAACAGCAAGTGTCCTTATCGTGGGACGGAGTCCGGGAAATGGGTTTCCGCCCGCCGATTCTCAGCTGAACGGCGTGCAACTAGCGGACAGGCGAGAGGATAGACCGAGATCTCTCGCGAGTTCTTGTTCCAGTGAGCGCTAGAAGCGAGAAACCGGCGTGAAGTGAGAGCTGCTGTGGTCCGGGTGCCAGCTTCTTAAAAGAGCTTTTATGGTCTTCGACTCTCTCTCTCTCATATGTCCGCGTACCGTTTGGTGGCGCCTCGATCAAGGGTGGACAACTCTCACAAGCGCCTTCGCCAAGCTACTTTCCCCTACAAAGCAAGCGGTAAAAAAAAACTGTCGCCGGGAAACCGAACACGACCAAATAAAGTAGCATATATCTCTTAAAACATTCTCAACCTGGCCCCCAAACACCCAAGTAAAGGTAAGTAAAGTAAAACAAATTTTTTTAAAAATAAAATATAAGTTTGTTTCATTTAAATTTTTTAAACGTCTGTTTACGATTTTAAGATTCTCTTGTTGGTTGTTGTGGTTCCTTTCTTTGCTCCGAATCTCCGTAAAAGCTGATTACTGGGCGAGACCCGGGGGGGGGTGGGAAGTGGTGGAGCTTCTCAGAGCAAAACCACACCAGAGGAAAAAAGGGGCTTAGAAACAGAACAAACTTCTAGTTTTGCAATGTTGGCATCAGCTTTAATTTTAGTAAAATCTTTCAAATGAAGCAGAAAAAAAAAAAATTAAATTCATAACAACCGATAAAAAATCCGCATGGTAAAGAAGAAGAATAAAATATTAAATTCACGACGGAAATCTGTTAACCTACCGAAAAATCACCATCTTGTCATCAAAATGAAGTAGAAAGAAAAACTTACTAATAATAATGATACACTAAACATACAAGCTTTTCTCTCAGCATATATCGAAAGTGATAATATACAAAAACTATAATGCGATAAACAAACCGGCCTGTTATAATAATAATAATAATAATAATAATAATAATAATAATAATAATAAATAATAATAATTTTTTTTTCCGATTATATAATGTATATGAAATATTAAACCGATTTTTACATCTAGATCTGTGTACCAAAGACTTTGTCTAAAAATTTTACTACCGTTTTGTAATTCGGTTTCAATGCCGAAGTTATTAATCAACGCATACAAGAAACAATTAATCAGATATTTAATACTGGTATTTTGGAAACTGCCATCTTATGTTCTTTGGCCTTTCTAGAGTGAGTGTAGTAAAATAACGAGCGTAGAGACCATACGAGCCTCACACAGCGCGCTATCATGCACAACTATGACGCACACATTCTTTTTGTGGTTTTCGCATTGCGAGAGTTATGCCTTTGCCGAAGTTTTGAAGTTGTAAAATGATTAAATTTCTACTGAATCCGATAACGCGAGTTGGTCAGTAATTTTTGGCTTCGAGGTAAACGGTCTGTTTTACTACTCCAGTCTTTCCTTTAAAAAGGGCTTAAGTGAACCATATGCAGAAGCCTCGGTGTGTGTTGAAAGCATTCAAAAACCACACTCCCGTTCGTTTCTCAAGCCCAGAGAGTAAACTGATCTCGCTGGCCAGGAAGGAAACCGAAACCGTACCAGCCACCTAGTGCAGTCAGGGTTAGCCCCGCCGGGGGATGGGGTGTGGGGCAACACGTCTCGTGAACTCCTCGGAAAGTCAGGTCAGCTACTGCCTAGTTGAAATGTCTACCTACGTTCCTTTTCAGTGGTACCACGATGACTGCAAGATCGCTCTCACAGTTTACCGGACGTGTGTGTGTGTGTGTGAGTGTGCGCCTCCAACTGTTCAGGGCATCGGACTGTCTCAGAAACAGCTTACAGCGGTTAAGATTATCTTACCTGTTAAAAATAGCGAACAACAGAAATTACGTGATCTCCCTGAGCTTATAGTCTAGGATGGGGTGTTGGAGGACCGACGGACCGTTACGAGCAAATCGACTTTCCGGGGATATCGCCTGGGATAAGACGCGATAACTGCATAGACTAGAAGCCTCCATCAGCAGCTTTCAGAAGGCTTCTTGCATGCTCTGCTGGTACCGACCAACAACTGGTCGGTGGTAGTAATCTCGAGGGCGCAATAACCGAGAGCGAGAGACACCTCGTGGCTTGTAAGTGCGAAACCATCAGCGAGAAAGAAGAAGAAGAAGAAGAAGAAGAAGAAGAAGAAGAAGAAGAAGAAGATGAAGAGAAGAAGAAGAAGAAGAAGAAGATGAGATGAAGAAGAAGAAAAGAAGATGAAGATGAAGAAGAAGAAGAAGATGAAGAAGAAGAAGAAGAGAAGAGAAGATGAAGAAGAAGAAGATATGAGATGAGAGGAATGAAGAAGAGAAAAGAAGAAGAATTGAAAGAAGAAGAAGAAGAAGAAAGAGAAAAGAAGAAGAAGAAGAGATGAAGAAGAAGATGAATAAGAAGAAGAAGAAGAAGATGAAGCCGAAGAATCCTCTCCGAACCCGACTACCGAAGACTAAGAAGATGAAGAAGAAGCAAGACAGCAGAAGCTTCCGATGCAGATGAAGCCGCATCCGAGCAGCAGAAGCCGCATACGTCTTCACGAAACCGTACCAATTAAGGAAATCTGCTGCTGTCTCGGTAATCCTACGTTAGCGGCTTATAATTTTATATTAAAGAAAATGTTAGGATGTTGGGAGCGCATTAAGACCGGATGCGAAGTGCTATTTTAGACCGGAACGATGCTTCTCAGAGGTCGATTTAAACTTTTTCCTTCATGTCATATTCTACGTCGTCAGCAGACTAATTTTTTTTTTTAAAGGAATTTTTAATGGTTTACAAAAGTACATAAAAAAACCTCTTTTTCCTGCAGTTCGTACTCCATCCTGTCAATTAATTGCGTCTGTAGGTAGTAACCTGGCCACGGTGGAAAACTTGTTCGTTAGTAGCTACAAACAAACCAACTGCATAAAGATGATAGTAGTTTAAGAAGAAGAAGACAGGTTATTTGTCATTTAAATTTACTAATTGGAAAACAAATATTATAAGTTAATAATTTAATGATGAAGAGAAGGTGATTTATCATGTATTGTGCCTGCGCATATATATAATATATATACTGAAAGTAAGAAAGGGGGTCCTGTGATTGTGTTTAACAAACTTACTCACAAGACATCTGGAAACATCAAGGATTTTCAAATTGTTAAAATAATAACGTATTTTATTTGGATCATCGGATGCCATCCATATTTTGTGAACATCCAGGGTAGGACATTACGCGGTATTACACTGGGTTACGGGGAGCAGCAAGCAGACGTACGAGACTGGGAACAGTAGGGCGATTGGAGCGATTTTTGGACAACAAAATCTGACGGTTTCAACATTTTCGCGTTTATATCTAAGATTCTGTTCCCAGATAGATTCAGAGAGGAAGCGGCGGAAGCCCGCTATCGCATCGTAAAGGTACTGGTAGGCTAGAGAGAGAGAGAGAGAAGCGAGAGAGAGAGAGAGAGGAGAGAGAGAGAGAGAGAGATGACGTCAGTACAGAGAGCGAGATATGACCTCAGTACTAGAGAGAGAGAGACGACGTCAGTACAGAGAGCGAGATATGACCTCAGTACGAGAGAGAGAGAGAGAGAGAGAGAGAAGAGAGACGACGTCAGTACAGAGAGCGAGATATGACCTCAGTACTAGAGAGAGAGAGAGAGAGAGAGAGGAGGGAGGCATGAAGCTCGTGCTCTGCGAGGTCACCGCCGGGCGACACCCGCATCCCCGCCGACTGCTCCATACAAACCCAGAACAAAACCGACATCTTTTTTCAAAATACCCCGACCCCCTCATTCTGCTTTTGTCTTTTGGTTTTCTTGAGGTAGAAAATCGTTTTAAGAGAAATCTCTCATTGATCCAAGCAAAGACCTGGTTTGGAAACAGCGCCGTGTTAAGAACCATCACACAGCACCACAACAACAACAAAAACAACTTTTGTTTAGTTGCCAAGGATGTTTGAACGAATTTAGGGTATTTTGGGGGGTGGGTGGGTGCTGAATCCAAAAATGACATTGGTTTTGTCGAATTGGCTCTAGTTTTTGAGGTTATGGATACCCCTCAAATTATGATTTTACCCCAATACGACCCGTAGCTGCTGACATATGCAGCAGGGTTTGGTCTGTCGTTTTACTGTTGTTTTTATCTAATTTAATCTTATCTTTAGCATTGCTTTGCAGACTCATCCATTGCATATAATATCATATTGATTAATGAATTCACCAGGAAGAGGCTGCTTAAACAATCCTAATGCATTCTGCTACATTTGTGGCGAATACATTCTGCATAAACAAAAGAAAAACATCACCGACTTTGTAAAACAAACATATCTTGCTTATTTTTGAGTGAATCTCGGAGACCAAGATGGACTTCCCATAAGGTTTGCAAAACCTGTGTAGAGTGCCTACGACAGTGGGAAAATGGAGTAAGGAAAAGTTTAAACTTTGGTGTGTCTATGGTGTGGAGAGAGCCGCAAAACCACTACGATGATTGTTATTTTTGTGTTGTGAATGTGAAAGGCTTCAATCGCTACAAGAAACGTAAGTGGGAGTATCCTGATTTGGAATCAGCAAGGCGACTTGTGCCACACAGCAAAGACGTTCCCTTACCAGTGTTTAACCCACTGCCTGACCTTCCATTGTCAGATTTTGAAGAAATGCAGGACTTGGAGTGAAGCACAGGTGGTAGCAGTGAAAGTGAATATGAAGGAAGTTTATTAACACCTAAGCAGTTCTCCCAAGAAGAGCTCAATGATCTGATACCAAACCTCAGTCTGTCAAAGCAAGCATCTGAAATTTTAGCATCCAGGCTAAAAGAAAACTGCTGACTAAAGCCGGAAGCTAAGATAACAGCTTATCGGACAAGAGAGGAAGTACTCCTTCCTTAGTTCAGCCTAGATGAAGAATTTGTATACTGCAGTGACATCCCTAGGCTTCATCTCCAAATGGGAATACCGGAATATCGACCAGAAGATTGGAGGTTTTTTATAGACAGTTCCATCAGAAGCTTTAAATGTGTTTTATTGCACAATGGTAACAGCTATGCATCTATTCCAATTGCTCCTCACTCAACAAAACTTAAAGAATAATTTGAAAATATCAAAATGGTCTTGAAGAAGCTTTGCTATCATGAGCACCAGTGGTCTATTTGTGTTGATTTAAAGATGGTGGGCTTCTTGCTTGGGCAGCAAAGTGGATATACGAAGTACCCTTGTTTCATCTGCTTGTGGGATAGTAGGGCAAAGCAAGATCATTTGAGAAAAGTGACATGGCCTTCAAGGGAAAACATGACTTAGGTGCAGCGAACATCATTAACGAACGATTGGTTGACAGAGAAAAAATCATTGTCCCACCACTCCATATCAAGTTTGGACTGATGAAGCAATTTGCTAAGGCCTTGGACAAAGATGGCGATTGCTTCAAATACATTTTAAGATCGTTCCTCGGACTGAGTATGGAGAAACTAAAAGCAGGAATCTTTAATGGCCCTCAGATTCGTAAAATCATCAAAGATTTGAATTTCACAAAACTTATGAATGATGTTGAAGCTTCTGCCTGGTGGAGTTATGTCTCAGTTGTCAATAACTTCTTGTGTAACCACAAAGCAGACAATTACGATGAATTGGTGAAAAAGATGCTCGATAACTTTGAAAATTTGGGTGCTAATATGAGCATAAAGGTACACTTTCTTTATAAAGGTGATGGAGGAAAGGTATCAAGGCAGATGGAACAGACACATGATGGCAGACTATTGCTGAAGTCTCCTACGTGATTGTCCTGGTGACCCACACAAAAGAAAATCGTACAAACAGCGTATTTCTATGCATTAATTGTGATTACCTGAATCATCTTACTTTGTTTTTATGTTATTGTACTGAATAAAACGCCATTAGGTATTTCATGTGTTTACTTTTGTATAATTTGAGACAGTTTCCAAGTGATTTGTGGGTATGCTAACGCCTGACCATTAAATTGTTTGCAATTTTTTGTTTTTTAAAAGGGTTCTGAAAGCTTTATGATCATAATGAATGTAAAATTAATTCCAGCATTAAATCTGGAATCAGTTAGATGACCAAATACATAAAGATCAATTCAGCAACAAATGTATATACGTGAAAATGACAGTGGCTCTGAAGGCTGACCCAGCTGAAATCTCAAATAGGGGGGGCATCTATTATCTCAAAAACTAGAGCCAATCTAGAAAAAACTGATGCCATATTCAGAATCAGCCCCCCCAAAGTTACCCTAAAATCGCTCTAATATCATTGGCAATAAAATTAGTGTTGACCAGCGTCATCGATGCTGGATTTTGTCTGCGGCGCAGATCCGAGTCTTGGTGCTGGAGAGGGTCAGGCGCTGGAGGGAGCGTCTACCGGAAGAGGAAACACGGTAATGACTTTCCGTTCTTATCGTAACGGAAGGTACATTAAATTTCAGCCTCGTGTAGTAGGCGCGGTGTATTTTGTGACCAGAAGGAGGCTCGACGCGCGCCGCTGGGTTGGGAGGGGGTGGTGCTGAAGAAGAATGGCGTCATGCGCCACAACATATATTGCCGGTAATAATGGTGTTTGCTCTACGTCATCATTCGTCTGCTTTCTCTTTGTAAAAAAAAAAAAATGAAATGAATACGAATTTGTCTGTAATCCGTACGTGGTGCAGAATAATAGGGGAGACAAAGGCGATGAAGAGCACACGTGGCGATCCGCTTTCTTTTTTGCGCATGTGTACCTATAGAATTGTAGCCATCTGGCGAATAGTAACGGAAACATCCCCTTTATTTTTTCATAACAGAACAGTCTAGGAAAAGCACCAGAAATGGCCACCTTCTTCGAACTAAATCAGCGAGAGTCTGCTTCAGCAGTGGTGTACTTGCATCTGGTTTATCCATTAGGACTTACATTGAGTGATGAACAGAAGCGGTGGAAATGCTAGGCTTTCCTTGGTGGTTTTTCCGGTGCTTAAGGAGGCGTCGATCGGTCGGACCCGACTGGTGTCGGGTTTGCGGACTTCATGGGACTCGGCTCTCGGTCTTGGACGGGACCGGATTTCCCCCCACCGGGTCTTTCTCCGACTGAGATCGTTCCTGTTTGCCACACTTCTGTCTGCACATCAGCATCACGCGCACTTGTTTATTATTTCTGGTGAATCCTCCGTTGTTTTATTTTTAGGTGTACTCTGTTTCCGCGATAAACCCCTTCTTCTGTTTCAGCTTCACGCGATCGTTCACCAAGACGTTCCAGCGCTATAGCCTTTCCCACTTCTTAACCGGAATATGCGAGCCTGCATTAGCACCCCATCTCCTCTAGAACTGGTAGATCTTTCGCGGGACCTGTCATGAAATCCTTTCTGCTTCTTTTCCGTCTCTCTAGGATTTTCCAGTGGTCAAATCGTGTGTGCTATTTCCCTCTGGGTGCAGCCAAACTCTGATGTGATGCGAATTGAGATGTATGGTCTTCCTGTTCAGGAATCTTTGCACCCGCGAGCTGTTAATATTCTATTTTAGCGTGTTTCTCATTTCTAATATCGCAGGCCGTGGGTCGAATTTCGAGACTGCACTTTCTTGAGAATGGACTTCGCTCGCTTAATGACCGATTCTACCTTCCCATTAGGTTTTTGAGTGATGTGGTGAAATGGTACAGCGTACAAAGTCACATTCTTCTGAGAAATTTACAAACTCCTCTCACAGTCATACTGCGGCCCACAGTCGCTAGTGACTTTACTGAGAGCTCCGTGTCTCGCGGAATGCGTTTTCAGCTTGTTTATGCACGCTGAAGCAGATGTGGATGTCATCTTGTCGATCTTTTAAAATGATCTACGACAGTGCACCCGAGTTGGAATAGATCTACGGTCGCCTTCTCTCCCATTGTCACTCGAAATGCTCATGTGTGTGCCTCTTTTGAGGGGGGCTTGCAGTTGCACTCGCTGTGCAGGCTTCACGTTCCTTTAGCTCTTGGCGAATTTCCTCAAAACACGATCGGCCAGGGTACCAATCCTCCTGCCCTTCCGAAGACCAAACCTACGCCCAGGCGTGATTTACGACCGCTTCTGTGTGGAAGTTCACCCGTTCATCTCTCGAGGCAGCACTTCGTCAGCTTCTCTGCGCGACTTCAACACGAGATCGGAAAGTGGCTCGCGGCCGGAACCCCCTCTGGACGGCCGGTCGGCGCGATGCGTTTTAGGGGCCGGCTTACAGGCTGTCGGAGTAAAACGTTTCTGTAGTCCTCTGCGGGTCTTGTATAACTGCTCGCGCTAAATCACCCCCTCAACCCTCCTACCCCGAGCGTATCGTTGGAACCTCTCGGTTGAAAAGTCCACTGCGAGAGCCTCCCTCTTTATTGGCGGATCCCTGCCGCGCCTGCTCCCACTACAGCGCCGCACCTCCACGCTCAGCCCTCTTCCAGAGTACCTCGATTTCCTCAACAGCAGCGGTTGTTCTTCGCCCCATTTCCATCGCATGTCGGTACGGACGAGTTATTGTTGTTGTTGTTGTTTTTTTTTTTTAGATGATCTCCAGTTCCGCTGACGGACTGACTAAGAACTTTGGTGGATAATCTTACTTCCTTGCGTTTTTACCCTACTGGCGTAGAATATTCCTGGCTAGTAGCCGTCTTGGCCACCAATTCAATTTTCCCGGGATCAGGCTTTAATTCCACCGGCCCTTTGTTGTTGTTGTTGTTGTTCGGCAGCGTTGGAACATCATCGGGCGATGGCATCTAAACCCTCTGGGCTTTCAATGGCTTCCAAGAATTTTTTATAGAATATTTCTGAAGCTACACTCCTCACCCAGAGCGGAAGCCTGAGATATCAGTGTCTCGTAAAATGGGGTCACAAAGGTTGCCAGGTGGCCAGATTCTCCATCCAGGATACAGTGCCAACAGCCTGACACGGTCAGATCAGCTTCTGGGAACACTCAAGACTTTACCATACTCGGCGGGAGTTGTAGGGTGAGCACTAAATATCTCTCATGCACGCATACTTTACTTAAGTTCCTTGGGTCTAAGCAACTTCTCTTCTTAGACTAAGACCTGGAACACCCAAAGCGTGCGCGTGTCTACTTTCAATATATCCCTTCTGCTAGTCATCCTACGGAGTTCTAGTTTCAGGAAGGACTTGAGTGACACCGGGTCGGATGTAGGGGAGGGTACAAACGGAGGGTGCGTACGTCTTCAAATCTTCCGTGTTCATCAGAGTTGGAAGTATCTTCAAATTCACTTGCCCCTTGCGGATACATTTGTGTGTTTTGACTCGTAGCACGCATCTGCCTGAAGTTATCACGGTTTATTCTTGTGAGGTCCATTATTTCAGCCGCTGCTCTCGACAGCAGAGACCTTGACCGAGGGCTGTGGCGTTCGTAAGCGTCACTTAATTCGCCAGTTACGCGTTCGCCAAATTACTTTCGTAAAGTTTTCCTCATCGTCTCCGTCTCCGTCCTTTCCACGAGTAAACGCCTTGTATGCGTTTCTATCGGATGGGGCTAGGGAACTGATGTCGTTAGGATTTCAGACTCTTACCGTCGCTCTTCGATAAGGTTCTGCTTACGTACTCACACAACTTTAGCCACCTGGTGGAGAAGAGAGGAAACAGTTTTCGAAAAATTTCAGAAGGTATACTTCACGTTTACCACCATCAATGATGATAGCAACGAGCTGAATATAATTTAAAGACGTAATTTCATATCTATTTTCATAATAGACAAAGGTTTGTTTCTTTCTTACTTGTGCGTATTTTTCTTTGCTTATATTTAATATGGTTTTCCTCTGAATTTTCAAGAAACACTATTATTGCCGTGTATAATTTAGTTTTTTTGTTGTTGTTCCATTTCTGCGTATTATGTTTTACTTACGCGAACGGGTGTACAGCTTTAATGGAAATAGAGCGGTTCTCCGCGGCCAGAACGTTCTAGGCTCCTCTCAAAGTAGTCCACCGCATAGGCTGCTTTGTACGGTGACGTTGCTGGAATTCTTTGCACAGACAGAGTCAGACGATACAGGTATTATACGACAATTAAAAAAAAAAAAAAAAAAAACATACAGACGCAACCTGAATATGAGGCTGAACAAGAGGTCGGCCACACGGGAAGTCGGACGGAAAGCGAGGCTAATATGCGATAAATTAATATCAAATAACCGGACCCGCTTCTGTCAACAACTCAGAGGCGTAGCGACACCGTATAAATAAAGGAAGAGGAGGAGGAGGAGAGAAAGCGAGAGCGTTTACATCCCTTGCCCCGGTTGCAGCGATAGCAAACAACGACTTTCTCGATTCACGGCAAATTCTTCGGCCTTTCACCGCGCTCAGCTTTAATAGATTTTATTTCCGAAACACGTGGATTGCAATTTCTCGTCGCGTTCTTATTTAAATGGGGCTTAATTAGTCTGGGCTCCAGCTCAAGTGTGAATTATCGTTTGGTCGGCTGCTTCGTGCTTGTTATTATATTGAGAGCGTCAAGAACTCGGCGAATGTATTTTGTACCTGCAGCCGCTGAAGCGATCGGCTTCTGCAGTCCAGTCCTATGCTAATGGAGACTGTTTGACACTAATCGGTGCACGTGCAGAACTGCTGGGCCCCCACGGGGATTTAACTTACCGCTGAGAGAGAACGGATGAAACAACAACAACAACAACAACATAATAATAATAATAATAATAATAATAATAATAATATAATAATAATAATAATAAATAATGTCAAAATGGTTTGACGTTACGGAACCGGAAAAGCTCCATGAAAGCGCCGCACTGAATAAACTCCGCCGGAGGGTTGCACGAAAAAAACAACAGATTCTGAATCGTTGGCACTCGGATAAGGAACGAAACGACCGTCTTCGAGTGACATGGCGGAGGAAAGAGACGCCGATTACTTGGGTTCCTCTTTGACGTGCACGTCGCGAAATCTTGACAGCCGAATGCTGGCCAAGGGCATTTAATTAGTTTTAAATTAATTAAATGATCTAATTATGAGTTAAAGAGCTGTAAATAACGCGAGAATTTTCAATAACCCTAGAAGTACTATGCGTCAAATACATCGGAACTAAAAATAGACTAAGGGGGGTTTATGAATGGCAAATAAGGGAAACTGAGCCCTCTTATTTTGGGCAACATTTAAACACCCTTCCACACGGTTTGTGAGCCTGGGGTCCTGAAGATGACGTTGTTTGTTAGATCGTAGCGAGTGATTTCTGCACTCAGATGCACTGTAAGCACGCGGTACATACAAATCACGTGTACAACTTATTGATTTTTTTGTTGTTGTTGTTGCTGTCATTTTCCATTTTAAAGCAACCAACAAATAGTTCGCGCATTCGTAAGTGGGCCCCTTTCAGACATTTCTAAGCCGGTAATGAACACTGCGATTACTTACTGACAGGTAGGTATGGACGCTGTCCTTTATGATATCGGTAGCGCCGCATATCGGTGACAGAGCAGACTCTGACGGGGACTTTAAGAAAACCGTGCACGGTTTGTCGAATGAAGCTGGCTGGGAGAGCATCTAATCGACAGGATGACAGGGGAAGCGGTAATCGGCGGCGAGTACGTGGAAGACCTTTAAAATCGACATCGCCACGAGCTTTCTTAAGGCGGAACAAGATCGGCCGCCGATCCTAGCCAGGGACTGATACAGTTACCAGCGCGGTAGCCTGCCTGCCCGGCCTGCCAGCTCTCCAATTGGAATGGAGCAACGCACCTGCAGACTGGATACTCAGCATACATATTCCAGTCCGTAAGCCGGACGGACGGTCTATGCATTTGCCATAGCCTTTGGTGCCGGAACTACCTGGTGTCACGCGGTCGTGAGACGTTACGCTTTATTATTGCCTTTTTTTTTTTTTTTTGGAAATGCTGACGCGAAACGTTGATCCATGCTTTCCTGGGTGGCTACTAACGTTTAAACTCCATTCCTGCCCATTTTCACGTGTGTTTGACTAATGCTTATCAGACCGCAGCCAACTGAACTAGGTGTTGCATGTTCCCAAGTACTTCAGTCTATTTCCTCGATGCTGATAGCTGTAATAGAACGCTGAAAATCTACTTCGAGAGATTATTTGTAATATGTTTATTAATTTCGTTTGCATCTCGGGTTTTGTCATCTGGGGCAGTTAAATCAGCCAGCTACCAAGAAAGTACCTTTGATGATAAATCAATCACTTTTATATAAATCGCTACATGATTGGATTTATTTTAAACTGACATTTTTAACGTATGTTTAGGTTTTAGTAAAAGTAAAACATAAAACATCTGGCGGCGTTGACTCGAAACAAAGCCGAAAAATACATAAATAAATAGGCAGATCGGTAGCTTTCAATTTACCGCAAAACAGGTTCAGTTCCAATGGAAAAAAAAGTGGCAACAGTAAGCAGAAAACGGACAATTAACTTCTTTTCATAAAGCAAGATACGAAGTGCAAAGAAATACTAACAGAAAAACCTTCTTTCATTAACTGTTATGAAATCAATATGTCCAAAACAGACAAATTACCACTAGTTGTTGTTCCCTCCCTAAATCACACACACACACACAACACACACACACACACACACACACACACACACACACACACAAAACCAAAACATACGAAACAATTTTTAAAAAGTAGAAAATTATTTGCAAGATTTGATGTCTGTAATTACTTCGCTGTTGCGAGAAAGAGGAATTTGCAGTAAATTTAATGCTGAATTGAAAACAATACAAGCGGCGCCCCCTGGCGGCTTTATATAAGAGCCAGACCGAGGCGGGATGGGGTGATCACGGTCGCGCATTTCCTTGGTACTCCACTGATGGCCTGAAAGCAGCCCTTTGGTCAGCGTGGTCGGGTTAGCCCCGACAGTACAAGGAGAGATACAACACACATAGCGCGTCTACCTCCCCGACGTGGTTTTCCCCCCATCTCTTCTTCGCCAGCCTCCTCCCCGGGACCTTCCCACTCCGAAGACATCCAGCAGAGACCCTCACTACGTCTCCCCCATTCCGCGCAACTGGCCAGGCGCTGTGTCGGGACTCGACTCGGGACCCCGGCAGGGGACCAATACCGATACCAACACGGCCAGCGTCTTTACACTTATTCTACCTTTTTTTTGGGGGAGTGGAGAGGTCGCGTGTCTCTTCTTCTCTACAGATATTGATATACACACTCGCGTCTGTTCTGCCCTGAGAAAGTTTGTTGTTGTTGTTGTTGTTTGTTCACAACGTAGAACTCAACCGTCACGAGAGGCTGTTCTGGACCCAGCCCGCAGCTGTTGATCGCCTGTACATCTTGTTGGCTGGTTGTCAGTAATATTTCCTTTCTCGAAAAATAGGGGAAAAAAATCTTAGTTTTTTTTTTTTTGTTGTTTTGTTTATTTGTACCGTAAACTGGAACAGCTTTTATTTGCAACATGCCATGTAGATTTTGCATGATACTACATGCAGAAATCAAAGGTTACATAAATTAGCTCTACGAGCAGGGCTATTGTCTTACAGAAATAAGTAACTTTTCCAAGTAAAAACTACATCAATCATAACTTGACAGATAATCTTTTAATAATATTAAAACAAAACAGTGCATCTGAGCTGAAATCCTTCGCCCCTCTGTTATTATTCTTAGAATTAATCTGTCCTCGTGTCTTGCTGCTTGACAGAAAACAACCGCAGAGTTTCACGTGACTGATCATGTGACTGCTGGATCAAAACCACCATGCTCTATAGTCTATACGCTACTTGAGTCGACTGCTATTTTAGCCTATAAGCAGCAAAGGGAGGGAGGGGCAATACAAAACCTGCTTATAGATAGATATCTCGGGAACACCGAGCCTGCCGACTGGCTCGTCATATTTCCAGCCAAGTTCCAAGTATTTTATCAAGTAAATTTTTAGATGCGTCAGAGTCGTCATCACCCGCTGGTTATAAAGTAAATTAGCTATTAAACCGAGCGGAAAGTATTCTTAGTGTATTCAGCCACACTTTCACGGTGTAAAAATAGAGCAAAAGTGATAATTTATTACCATTTAAAAAAAAAAATTATTTCTTTAATTTTTCTGGTCCATCAGAATTGTAATAAACAGCAAACAAACCAGAACAAGTTTCTTTTGCTTGGTGTGCAACTTGGACGGTGGAATATGACGAGCTAGTTTCGTTTTAATAATTGGAGCCCTTTCACAATTATAAAATTATGTCGCTGGAATTCCTGAACTGATTTTATATATTTTGTCTGAATTAACCTGTTTCCTGCATTCTTTAGAATCCGACCTGAGCGACAGAGAAAATATCAAGTTTAAACTGATATTAAACGTAAGGTTCTGAACTGTATTTATATTGGCAGGAAGGTAGAGAATCATTCTAGAACAGGTCTACTGTTTGGCCGATAGCACTAGATCAGGGACTTTCAATTGCTCGCTCGGAACTATCGAACAACCAATATTTATATGACTGATTTTATAGAGCTAGATAGACCGTTCGAGACTTATCGCTTTGGTTCAATAATTCACGCTCGATAGCGTCATCGATGCTAGTAAAACGCTGGCACGACTTAAGGTGACTGGTTCAGAAAGACGAAACCGGAATGAAAACCTACTACAGCCAGCGAGCGTGACTCCAAAATACTGCTGAGGGAAATACCAGTCCTACGGTTGCAGATCTTTGTACAAGTTAAAGGGTCAAAACGATCGCTCTAAAGTCACGCCATCCCTACATAGATAAAACTACTTGTGACGTCATGCGCCCAGTTCCTTGGCTAGGTGCACCTCGTGCGCCGTAACGATAAAGTGACGTCATCACCCGTTGTCTCACCCTCCCTGTGTGTGTGTGTGTGTATGTGTGTGATTTTTTTTAAAAAAATTATTTATAATTTTTAGTCGGCGGTATATCTGATCTGTCTTGGTATTTTAAGTTTTAGTCAATTTTAGCCTGCGAACTGTTTTAATTTATTTCACAGGAATCAAAATATGACTGCAAAATAAAACAACACCAGCCAGAAAATTTAACCGGCCACTGACACCAATAAATACTTATCTTTATTTCAACGGGGAAAGAAAAGGTTAATAATAAGAATAAAATATTTATATGCCTGCATTAATAGTTTGCATATTAATATACATATGGTTTACAGAGACACTTTTGCGAGGATTACCCATACGAGCTCAACGGCGTTCAGGTCCGGTGACTGGCCGAGCCAGGGTTGAGCGGCGAAGCCCCTCTCTTTCCATCTTTCGGATGCACGGGCGAGATGAGAGAAGTGTCTCGCGGAGAATGTTAATATATCGAGCAGAAGCTACCTTTCTTTCGCGGACCACCGGCTGCGGCCGTCTAGTGGCCCAAATCGCACTCCACACCACGACAAACAGACAGACAGACCGGAAGCTTGCAGACGGCTCGATAGAGGGTCCTGAGACGGACGGACTGTCTGTGAATGTTTGGATGCGTCGGGGAAAAAAAGCAAAATAAAATGGTAGCGTTCCAAAAGGGCAGCAAGGCGTGGTAGCATCTGCCTTTTCCATTGCAGTCGTCAAATGAGGATTATTTTGCTTCCATGATAAGTAAACAACTTCTGATGGTCCTCGTAGATATCTGCGCGTTCTTGCAGCTGACAATCTTTTTTCGGTTTTCAGGCCTCTCGTCGCAGCGCGAAGTTTATGCTTTGGTAACTCTGGAAGTCTTTAAACGTTTTTTTACGGGTTTCCTTTAACTGAACAATCGTTTGCTTAGCATCCTACAGTTAAATATCCAGTGTCCTTGAAAATTCTCACTGGGGTCTACCAGCTGTCTACCTATACGCTGTCTTTTCAAAGTCCGCCATTTTCCACGGGCCTCTGTTTGTGGCAGAGCTGTCTGCAGACCGCAGCTCCCTCTGGCTTAATGCGATCGAAACGGTGTATCTGGGTCTCGTGATGTGCGTATTTACTTATGTCAAGTAATGTGTATATGCGTGTAGCACTGGGCACCTGTCTTGGCCTGCTATTTTAAACTTTTGTGTTTTGGCTACGTAATTATCGTTTTGGATGGGTTGGGGGGGGACATTGCCTGATCTACTGGCCCTCTCTTCCGAGTGTGCACCCGTTTTACCTTTCGCAAAACTCAAGACGGCAACCAACTGTTCTGCTCCAAGTGAAGATTGCGCCATAATTTTCTTACGAAGGAACGAGACCGAGAAAAACGGCCCGAATAAAAGCCATAATCTAACTTTAAGAGATACAAGAGAACACGTATTCGATCAAGAGGCAAGGGGAGAAGAGTAAAATCTAGTAGAGATGCTATTATAATACAAAAAGATGGCATTTAACAAGGTTTGCGTAATTACAGAGTCGCTGAGTCTGAAGAATTACTGGCAATGAGAGGCTGTAACGCCATTATAAAAGACGTGGACACGAAAGGAGTCTTCAACGGTCTTTGTTCATTCAGAGATTTTGTAGACTGAGTTTCTACACTATTAAAGATCTCTTTGAAACGGCAGTGCCCAGAGACAAAGAATATGGCTCGGATTTCAAATAAAACCCTAGAGGCTGCTGAGTCTGTTTCCCCGAATTATTAATAATCAACTTTTGTAATGATTTTCAGCAGCTTTAGGTCCATGAATTAAGGCGTTCTCTTCAGTCCGCCGACTGGCACCGTAAAGTCAAACATCTGCGTAAAATTCGCGCATTCTCGTTCGTGATTACCATAATAATACCATCACTGTACTTGCCAAAAGCATCCAACCTTGTTACAGGGAGTATTTTGTTATATCCTCGTATTCTTCCTTTCCATCTTTTTCTCATGATAGGAAAACGCCTGTACCCTTCTGGGGCTGCGAATCAGTAAACAGTCCGGCTGGGTTCGCTGTTCGAACAGTCTCGTAGCTTTCAGATGTAAACTTGATCAATAATCTGCTGATGTAGTGAAATATATAGTCTGTGAAACTAGGTGGAAGAAGTATAAATTCTGCAATACCACCTCACGTCTATTTGTATTTTCCCCAATATATTACTTTAAGGTATTTTTTAAAATTTGTTCTTACGTACTGGCGCTCATAACTCTTTTGTTTTACATCCAAATACCTTCAAGTCTAGAACGCAATCTGACGATGCATTGTTAAACGCAATACTACAGGAAAACTGTTACCTGAATTACTTTGTATCTTTTGAGTGAATATTCCAAATTTTTGTGATTTTTATAGATTTAGAAATGAAGAAAATGCCAAAAAAAAAAAAATTAAAACAGTTTTTAAAAATACGCAACATTTGAATTAAATAGCAGGGATATCATATAACTTTTTCTCTAAATTGGTTTGAAATGTCAGATTTGAGTACCCAAATATACATATTTTCCATACACGGAAGACAATCGAAAGTCCGGATGAGGAAGCGTAGTGCTGAGGTTGTCCGCTTGGAAGCGCTGCCAATTCATCACCACGTGGAACTCGGCACTGGCAGGTAAAACTCTGTTAGAACTCTTGATATTTGTGGATGTGGGGAAGGGCCGAAAATCTGTTTACATGATGACGGTCTTTAATATCCCGTCTCATCGTGAACTACGCATCAAAGTCTACTTACAGTAAATTAGTAGTTTCAATAAAACTATCAAGATCCTTACAGGAAAGGTGTCGCCGTCTTGATCGGGTTTGACTAAACTATTTAAAAGATCCAACTGATATGTTAAAGCATGCAAGGGGATGTTTGTCGGCCAACTGATGACAGCATTTAATGTTCCTGGAACCGTGATGAGATTCACCACCTTACAGTCGTAAGAAACACTTACTGAACCACGGCCACATGCGATTGTTTTGGCAGTGTATCCTTGATTGTGGGCTTTGTTTTCCATCCCCAACGCCATAGCACGGCTATCCACTGAGACGAGAAGACGCCTCTCCTCATCCGACCATGGCGGTAGATTGCACTTTCTATAGATGGTTTTGTTTATGTCTTGAAAATAACAGTGGTTCATCACCAAGACGTCTGCTCCGGTATCTTTGGCTGCTCGGCCATTTGGTGACGGTTGTGGTCGACACGGAGTTATCTGCCCTCCCCTACAGAAGATCATGTCGCTGGCAAAGAGGGCCCGGTGTCCTGCACGAGCGAATACCCTGTGTATCTCTCCTCTTTGAGCGTTCCCGACATAGAAAACCACTAACAAGTCTGCACTGTGGTCTTTGCTTGCCAGACAACTGATTCTTTCTGGATATTCGTCATTCGCCAGGTGAACCAGTTTCTTTACGGGAACATTCTTGCTCTATCCATTTCGGTAATCTGCTATCTCTTTTCGTACCTGTGTGTCGCTCCCTACTGCGGATTCTAACTCATCTTAGTCGCTTTTGCATTTGAAATGGTCATCCCCTTTTTTGTTTTCATCTTCAAGAAGGATATCGAAACGGGCACCAATCAAGCGCATAAAGGCCGACCCACGTGATTAATGGCTGCTTACTCGATGCCATGTAAAATAACACAAATATATCTACGAATGAGATTTTTCTTTCAAGTGAAAATGTTTCGGTTTTGCTTGTAGCAAAATGTAACAATACTTGAAAAGCAAGCAAATTATGTAGTGTATTCTGGGAAATATATAAGAACGAGATAGTATCTTGATAAGCAGGTGAAAGAAATGCAGGGAAGTACATTAGTGTATGCGGTTACAACGTAATCATTCGTGGTTGATTAAAATTTGTTTTTCTTACTAGCGTTTTCTATCATTAAGTAATCTGCAATTACAAGAACAGTGTAAAATGGTTACCCTCGCCACTAGCGCGCCAAAAGTAGAACTTTGTTAAGAAGGAACACTTGACTTTCAGTTTAATCTTCTGTAAATCCCGTTCAGACATTTCTACTATTACTAGAAAGCACAGTATGAAATTTAAGATTTACACTCTCTCTAATCCCCAATAACTTCAATTAGAGGTTTTGGGGTTTTGTTGGCAGTAACCGCAAATTAAATTCCAGTTGAATGATAAATTTTATGCAGTGTTAAACAAACTCGCCACTGTATACTCTTCACGCCGAAGCGATAAGAAAAAAAGTTCTTTTCATCCATTTAATTGTAGCATAAGAAACCACGACACGTGACTCTATGTTCAGTGGGCGTTCACCCCTGGCCTCGTTGTGGTTTTGTTCTCGGCTGAGGCGTCGCGGCGTAAGAGAAGAGCTCCGTAACCTCTAGTGACAGACAGCTTGATTTTATCAATACTGCCCTTTTATCCCTGCTACTGCGGTTCATTAAACTGCTAAAGTATGTGTGGTGCAATTCACTAAGTTAGCAACAACAACAGAAAAAACGTCTTTTTTTTCTTTCTATCTAATTAATAGCGGAATTCAGTGATTTCAAAAGATGAAAATAGTCACGAACAACAATAAGCTTCACTCTTTGTTCGCTACAGATGGAGGCTCGTCGTTCTGCATCAGTATCAACCGTATGTAGGAAAATCCAGACGAAGCCGATTTTTTTAAAGAAAAAAAAAAGATTTTCGCTATCCGTTAATGTAAACAGAATGAATTTACTCCGTAATTAATATCGTTTTCTTGTAATAACTTATCGCGTCGTTATTTTAAAGGGAATTCCAGTAAGTTCAGACTTAGGTAGCCGTTAAGCGGGTAGAGGGGACACCTTAGATCTCCTATCTCCTGTCAGTGAGACCGTAAAGTACTGGTGTCTCATGGATGTGCGTAGTGACGTATGGAATTTAGTTGCGCGTCATGGTTATTCAAGATGGCGGTCTGTACGGTTTACGACGTTTCTGTTTTTTTTCTACATTCTTAAAAACACAAGACGACGGTCTCCAAACTATCGGTACAATTATGCGTAATTAATTATTTCTTAAAACATGCATTTTGATAATTTTTGATTAGCTACCTTGGCATCGAAAGCGAAAGATAAACAGTAAAATGTATATTAAAACACTGTTAACCCTAGCGTTTCTTAGAATCGCTTGGAGTTTCAGGGTCATCAGCTCATCAGAGAAGAGTATGTCAACATCATTAGTGCTTACCAAGCCAAACGAGATTTCGCTAGGATATTAGAGCACAGACACGCGAGGTGACGGTCTCGCCGTCGAACGCTTCTCCTCTTTGATCACAGACCGTGACTCCCGCCTTGCTACGGTGCTGACATTTCTGAAGACGCGCGAACAATATGAGCGATAACCGTGGAGGAAAACCGAGACAGTTGTACCCGCTTTTGTGCTTATTAAACCGCATTTGTTCACCGTTTGTATGAAATAATTTAATTCCGTAATTGAAACTGTCTCAGATGATTCCATTCATATCTGTTTTAGGTTATTCTCGATGGAATAAAATAATTTTAGATAAGTGGCAAGACAAACAAACGCGGTTACCAGAATTGGATGCACTAATAGAATATCCTACATTTCATATAGGGAAGACCGGGACAGAGGTAAGTTGTTGCAGTGACACTAATTCATAATTAAACGTACAGATGAGCCATAATCGATGTCACATGCTTTGACCTAGGTCAAAGCGTATGACGTAAATTATAGCTTATCTCTACGTTTAGCTAGGAATTACTGGCGCTGTAACAACTAGCAAACACTGGCTTTCTGTATCATTAATTTATTATTGCATGCAGATGATATATATATATATATAATATATAAGACAAAACGTATACGTTATGTTGAGACTTCAGCCACTTTTCGAAAGATCAAAGTATTCTCATTTTCACTGTTGCCTCCACGATTACAGCCACCAGGATGTATTACTAATTTTGGTAATGGAAAAGAGTATGAACACACCAAAATCAGGTCTTTAACTCGTGTCTCCATACTTTCCCCGAAGATATTTACTATCTACGAATGAGCTGTGCGTCTGTTATTACTTAGATACCCTTAGTAATGGAAAAGAGTATGAACACACCAAAATCAGGTCTTTAACTCGTGTCTCCATACTTTCCCCGAAGATATTTACTATCTACGAATGAGCTGTACGTCTGTTATTACTTAGATACCCGTAACATAGTGGCAACACTGAATTGTCACTGGAGTAGTACATGTGCTACGGTTTCATTGGCTATCAGAAGCCCTGATACAACATGTGGCATGTGAAGCAGTATTTGATAGATAGGCCACACATGCTATGTCCACTATAACACTAGCATTTACATATAGTAGCCTAGAAATGAGATTCTTAAAGATAATTGAATAAAGATTGTATGCTTACACAATGAAGGCAGATGGACGTTCATAACCAGACTCTAATAACATCGCCGCTACAGTGTGAAGCCGGGTTTCATTTGAACAGACTTGGTGTTTTCTAGTAATGTACTGTCTCAGGCAGTTTATTTCAAATCATTAAAAAAAAATACTATTTTAAAAAAAAAATTGTGCTGACAACAAAAATGGGATAGAAGACAACGTAAAAGTGTCGAAAAACAATAGATAATACCTAAAGGTTACATTTTTAAGGGTCAGAAGAAAGTCTATCATGCATTTGGCAAACAAACTCCGAGAAGCTACGGAAAATGTTGCTGCTTCTATGATTCTAATAGAAAGGGGGGGAGGAGAAATCATACGAAAAGAACAAACGTATGAGTGCAGAAATTCAAAATCTGGACTTATGACGATTGAAGCAAAGTGTAAGTTATTAAGGTGTCAGAATTGTATACTTTTGAAGCCAAATGAAGACAATCTGCAAGAAGGGGAGCTAGAAAAATTCATCTTAATTAGTGTGCGACCCCAACAGACAAAGATGGGAGTTGAATCGAAAAGTTTCAGGTTCAGTGAGCAGAACCGGATTTAGAAATCTAATCAGAATTTATCTTTAACTGATTTCCAAGAATTAGAAGCAAGTTATTATCAGGCTCGCCCGTTCTGTTAATAGATAAACATATTTTCTGTCTTTTTTTAAAAAACAAGATACCGATCTCAAACAGCCAAAACTGATTGGCCTGCTCACAATGTAAACCGGAACGAGTAGCACCGACACACCAAAAATGGCCGTCTCAGAACCCCGACAGGAACACAGTAGAGCTAGGAAAACACGTTGATCAAATGTATTCAGAAGAAAGGAAAGCATTATAAGATATTTGAAACGAAGTATCGCGAGAGTTAGTATGGAGGTAAAACAAGCGTTTTCCAGAACGGGGTCATATGGGTCATACACGGAGAAACCGTTATGCATTTTTTCTATGTGCCGTGGCACAGTGGGTAGAGAGTTCGTTCGTCAATCTTTGCGCCGTGTGTTCGATCCTCAGTTGGGGGTGGAGGTACGTGCTGCTGTTGCTGATTGTTGTTGAGCGAGTTGGACTTCCGAACGAGGCTCTTTCAATGGCATTGCATCCCGTAAAGACAGTGGCTTGTTCTCCGTCGAGTCCTCCTCGTGATTGAGAGATGTTCGTCGAGCCGACAAGCGGCCCGGTCCACCCGACAGCGGGGGTCCCCAAGGACCCGGGAGGTTGCTCTCGCGTCGGGCTGCTGTTGCTGATGATGATGAAGGCCCCAAACAGCTGTACAGTCATCTTTTGGACACTAGCATTCACCTGACTCTCAAACTGGAGAGGGATGGGCTCCTTCGGGTTGTAAAATGCCCTAGACACACCTCTCGAGGTGCCCTAATGACCTATGGGTGATGGGACAGATGAAGTGAAGACGACATACATATATAACTACTTCACAAGTGAACTAGGGGAAGTAACAAAGAATTTCTTCTGAAGCAATTTTCCTAAAGTTTAGTGCCCGTGATTTACCTGCATGTTTACACGCGAATGTATCTTATTTTTAATTCTGTATTGATCCATTCCATTATTCTTTTCTGGGAGGACTCAGAGCCCCAACTGCTTTGGCACAGTTCGCTTACTATCTTCTCGGATCACCAATCAGCTCGGCTTTGTTATCACTCCACGTTAGTTAATCCCATCATCGTCTTTCCTTTCCGCAGTTAGACCTGCCAACGTCGAGTTCACGCCATCTCTTTGATTTTGATTTTGTTTGTTCGTGTTTAAAGTGAACTCGGCGATCCAGCGGCGGGTCGTTAACCGCGCATGGCCCACTTTTCTCGACGTCTCCGCCTTCGCGCGCGGGCTTATGGGTAATTGCCTAGCCCCCGTCTCCGCGCAAGCGCAAAGGGAGAGAGAGAGAGAGAGAGAGAGATGATGAGACAAGAGAGAGAGAGAGATGATGATGAGAAGAGAGAGAGAGAGAGAGAGAGAGATGAGGACAGAGAGAGAGAGAGAATGATGATGAGACAGAGAGAGAGAGAGAGAGAGAGAGAGAGATGATGCGACAGAGAGAGAGAGATGATGATGAGACAGAGAGAGGGAGAGAGAGAGATGATGAGACAGAGAGAGAGAGATGATGATGAGACAGAGAGAGAGAGAGAGAGAGAGAGAGAGATGATGAGACAGAGAGAGAGAGAGATGATGAGACAGAGACAGAGAGAGAGAGAGAGAGAGAGAGAGAGAGAGAGAGAGAGAGAGAGAGAGAGAGGCTGTGTTTGTAAGTTCTAACCCGAATGCGCCATGTTTCAGCCGCCCGCGAACCGAGCTTGTAGCGACTTCTAAACGCATGCCAAAATGGAAACTTGGAAATTGTCTAGAATGCGTTGTTTCGTCTTCCGTTCGGCGTGGAAAAAAAAAATTGTTTCCTCGATTTTCTACCTGTATGGTTACCTCTCCACTGCTGAAAAGAAAATGAGCAATTGTTGATCCTTTTGTGCGAAACACGGGGACTCTCTGCCTTCGCAACGGTATTTTGTCGAGACTCGTAGTTGTCACGGGCTCGTTCTTAAGTCGGCTACCGTCATTTTACTCATTCACCCGCACAAAAGTCACAAGAGGGCACGCGCACGTAATCTGTTCAACTTGTTAGATTAAACCGTAAAAATCTCACTATCTGACAATTGCAATTTGTATTTAAACAGCGCGCGTGGATGGGTTGAGGGGGGAGTAGGTTATAAACGACAGAGTTGTATCTGTAATATTAAAGATAAATAATACAGAATGAAATAAAATGCTTTTAACAGTCAAGGAAACGGGAACCTGCTTATCAATAAGCTACAAGTTATGAGTATGTAGAAGAGAGAGAGAGAAAGAGAGAGAGAGAGAGAGAGAGAGAGAGAGGAGAGAGAGAGAGAGAGAGAGAGAGATGAAGAGAGAGATGACGTCAGTACAGAGAGAAAGAGAGAGAGAGAGAGATGAAGAGAGAGATGGAGTCAGTACAGAGAGAGAGAGAGAGAGAGAGAGAGAGAGAGATGAAGAGAGAGATGACGTCAGTACAGAGAGAAAGAGAGAGAGAGAGAGATGAAGAGAGAGTGACGTCAGTACAGAGAGAGAGAGAGAGAGAGAGAGAGAGAGAGAGATTAAATCCTGTTAGTCTGGCAGCAGCTGAATCGTTCTAGGGACACAACTATGTACTTTGATATCGGTTAGTAGTCTTATTTATTTGACTATGTGTCTACCACCACACACACATATATATAAGAGAGAAAGAGAGAGAGAGAGGAGAGAGAGATTACATTCAGAACGTGCGATTAATAAAAACCAACAGCCGGTATAAAATCAGCGATATAGCGCCCGCTGGCGCTGTAATACAAACTGCGGACAGGCGCTGCTCACAGACAATCAGCAATAAACAATAGTTTTTATTTGTCTATTTATAAAATACTTGTCAAACAAATAACTGGAGTTAAAACCAAAATCAGCAAATGCGTTGGGAAGGCAAGACTTCGGATTCTAAAGCGATGTTTTGACTTAAACAAATCTGTTGGGGAAAATCGTGGCTGGTATCTGTCTAGCAGGGGGGGGCGGGCTCGGGGTTAGAAGGGAGAACGAAGAATTAGTTCATAGCCACTCTACCGGGAACATGCGCGACGTGGCCCCCGGCGGCTACCGGTTACTTCCCCGCAAGTTTACCATGTACATCGTTAAGGTTGCATCCCTGCGCTTCTGTTTCTAATAATACCTTGTACTATTTAAGAGAGATAAAATAAATAAAAGAAAAAACAACAACAACAACAACATGGCGTCCTATAAAGAAAACCAACAGCAAGTTAATTAAAACCGGTGAGAACGAAAGCATAATGCGGAGAAGAGATATTCTGGTCGCTGGATTTATGCGCCTAGGCTAATACACAGCAATGGTGGGTGGGTTCGTTGGAACAGCAGTCGCCGGGCCGATAAACACTGGTTCTGATCTCGTTTCCCTTCCCTTTTCTTTGCCAGATAGAATTTCCTGGAGAACCGTCGCTGACCGCCGACAGATGTGACGTCATCGCCGCCCATCGTCCGCGAGAACGGCCGGATTACCGACTTCTTCGCTTTTCCTCGAGAACGGCCAGAACCCGACGCCGTCGCCGCCCGCCGACCGGCTCTGGACTGACTCGCAACAAAGTCTACCACGGGGGGGTGGGGGGAGAAACCCGAAGAATCCGACGCCAAGTTCCTTCAGGTCACTCACTCTCAGCGCCATGTTAAGCGCTGATTCAATTCAAGAACACGGGCGGAAGTTGAATAGAGTATTATTTCTATGGTTATGTAAACCTTCCAGCGAGTTATTATGATTTGCTTTTTTCTGAATTCACGAATGCGTTCCAAGAACTTTACGGCCAATTTAAAATGTTTTCTTCGTAAATTGAAGTTTTTTTTTTTATAAGCTCCATTAGTTAGATAAACAGCATTACCCAGTACATCAGTGAATGGCTACATTGGGAGTCAGGCAGAATGATAAAAACTACTCGTAAAAATCCTAAGCATACAAGATGTAAAATTACTATGAATACTGGAAAGTTGAGTACAAAGCTCGAAACCAGTTGATGTTGATGTGCTCAGAAAAGGTTATGCATGGTTCTTGTATTTTCTAAGTACTGCATACATAATGAAACGAATTATAGTACAACTCAGGCGAAAATCCCTTTTGTATTAGCTTTTTAATCAGCGGCTTCAGTTGATCTCTATGTATAGAAAATGTTGGCAGTTTTCTTAGCTTTCAGTGAGTCATGAATAAAACAAAGACTTTTCTCGGGTCCAAGGAGTTCCGCTGTAGCGGAGTTTGTTTGTATTTGTGCCAAAATTCTAACAAACTTATTATAACACGTTTCTCCGCATTATTTTTTCAAACACGATATACGGAATATCTGCATATTCTATTAGTCATTCATATTGACGGCCATTGGTCCATAAACTGTCTCGACACTTTATTGGGATCTATGCACTCTCTCAGACTTGACACTGACCTAAATGCAGATGCAAATTAGACCTGACAGGTAATCCTTGCAGTGCTTTACATGAACTTAGACAAGCGCATTCGCAGTAAGCCTAACATTTTAAAAGGCAAAAAAAAACATTGTAGCGCTGGTAAAAAAAGAGGAGAAAGGCGGTTGGACAGGATCGTGAAGTCCGACCTGTCATCGAATAATAGAACAGCTGAGAAGAGAGAGAGAGAGGAGAAGAGAGAGAGAGAGGAGAGAGAGAGAGAGAGAGAGAGAGAGATGACGTCAGTACACAGAGAAAGATGACGTCGGTATAGAGAGAGATAACGTCAGTACACAGAGAAAGATGACGTCGGTATAGAGAGAGATAACGTCAGTACACAGAGAAAGATGACGTCGGTATAGAGAGATGACGTCAGTACAGAGAGAGATGACGTCAGTACACAGAGAAAGATGACGTCGGTATAGAGAGATGACGTCAGTACACAGAGAAAGGTGACGTCGGTATAGAGAGAGATGACGTCAGTACACAGAGAAAGATGACGTCGATATAGAGAGATGACGTCAGTACACAGAGAAAGGTGACGTCGGTATAGAGAGAGATGACGTCAGTACACAGAGAAAGATGACGTCGGTATAGAGAGATATGACGTCAGTACACAGAGAAAGATGACGTCGGTATAGAGAGAGATGACGTCAGTACAGAGAGAGAGAGAGATGACGTTAGTACACAGAGAAAGATGACGTCGGTATAGAGAGATGACGTCAGTACAAAGAGAGAGAGAGAGAGAGAGAGACATTCGGTGCGGGGAAATCCACATCCAACTCCAGCCGGACGTCGCGAATTACGTCGCAACGAATGGACTATGGAAGTCCGAAATTATCACTGATCACAGTTGCCAACACGACCTTCTGCTTACCTCGCTCTACACATGGCGTACAGCGGTAGTGGCTGAATGGAGGAAATATCCCTCAAGGCGCCTTGCAGCCGGCTCCGTGAGGATTCTGCACCGCGTGTCGAGCCAGGGCTGCCTTTCCGGGCAAGAGATACCCCACCCCAGCTCGTAACCGAGAGGCCGTCCGGCCGGCCTTTGTGCGCCTGTACGTACACATGCGTATTTAAATAGACAGAAAAAAAATGTAAAAAAAAAACAAAAAAAAAACTATGCAGCGAATTATATACTGTACACATATTACACGCTGCATTTGCCGCGAAGTATCCCCGGTATGTCTCCGAAGAAAAGAGTGCCCCATTATTCAGCTATAACGGGTCTAGAGACTCACGTTCGGACTTCCGGCTTTCATCTGCCGTATCGGGGATTTTTCGTTCTCGTTCTGATAGCGAGCAGAATGGCGCCAAGTGTTTTGTTTTTACATAAAGCGCCCGTTTTCCCTAATTACAAGTACCTAAAGTAATCTTCTTAACGCGGTGACTACTACTACTACTACTATTATTATTATTATTATTATTATATTATTATTATATTATTATTATTGTGTTGTTGTTGTTATCACGAAAAACGAATCAAAAAGCTTTCAAGGGAGCTAACTCATCCGCAGTACGTGTGCCGGAGTCTCAGCAGCAGCCCGGTTGGTCGTGTGTACTCCCTGTACCAGCCAAACGTCGTCACGGTGTTATTTCCCTTCCCTCTTCCTCTTCCTCCTCCTCCCCCCCCCCAATACCGTTACATTAAACCTTAAACCTGACCGCGATAGCGGCTGGGTTACAAAAAAAAAAGCGAAGAACAGACACCTGATTTATTTCTTTGTGCCGTTTGGCGGCGGGCGCGGGCTTCGCGCGTGAAAACCGAAAGCCGAAGAAGATCAAAGGGCGAGCGATGGTGTGAAATTTTTCGTGGGGTAGATGCTGCGGTAATACAGAGAGGCGCAGAGGCGGCGAGTCTGCCTGTCCGCCCACCCGACAACTCCGCTGCAGGACGAGAGGGGAAGCCGAGGTGCAAACGTTTCTCCGTAAACTTAGCTTTCTACCTCCCCGGCCAGAGGGCAGCACAACTCGAGCGGATGTTAACGAACCGTCAATAAGTTTTGCAACGTGCGACGTTCATAATAATAATAATAATAAAATAATAATAATAATAATAATAATAATAGAATAACAGGTAGAAAATTTGTTAGCAATCATCAATCTACAAAAACCGCAGTCTGACGTCACGATAGGGGGGGACAGTTCGTGTATTACGTAAGCCATCGTACCATTGCCGAAGAGTTCCGGTTATAGGCAGATTCTGTTATTACATCATTTTGTTTTCTAATCCATTCTCTCCATTGTTTTAGCGACCCGAGTGTGGTTGGTCTGTTCGGAATCGGAGATCGCTGGTTCCTAGTCGCGCACGTGTACCGTGACAGAACAAAATTCCTCGGATGCTGGCCATGGCACCAACTTTAAAAGGCCAACTATTTCGAAAAGTGTAATCTCCAAAAGTTCTCTGAAAGATGGTGAGCGCCTTGAGCGGAAGGACACGGAATAATATCGAGCTGGCCATTGTTAATCAGCAGGTCGCCATGTCTCTTTAAACCTGGTGTTAAGATGAAGTGTAGTTCTTGGATAACACCTGAATATATCGCCCAAGCGGATGCATTGTTGGGATAATCACCTGCAATCTAGCAGGGGAAAAAAAGTAAGCAGCTTTGACATCAGAGGTCTGCTAAAATTATTGCAATACACCGGTTTCTAAGCGTCAAATTGTAATCTATGCACCACGTAATCTTCATTCACTAAACCTTTTGCATATTCCAGTATTTAAAATCTATCGACAATACTTCTACAAACACAGAGATCGATCTTTCCCCGTCTCTGTTAAAAACACGAAATCCAACCTGAAATGCGAAACAAACGTGGTACGTCACCAACTTTACGCCATCAGACACCTGCATTACACCTTTTGGCGGTTGGACTGAATCAGACACTGTTTTGGCTCGCCTTTTGCGAGATCTATGAGATTATCTCTTATTTTTTGTGTAATTGAGTTAGACTTAAAAAAAATAAGATTACATTAATATCAGAGAGTTAATGATTTCCGAACGGTTGTTAATATGAAACAGCTTGCTACTTCTAGAAATAAGTCTAGGAATAAAAACACGTGATATTTACTTAATGAACCCCGCGAAATCATCAGCCGAGGGCAGAAATGTTTGCCCTTTTTGGGGAGGTTTCTATTTACCGCCAACCCTAACCCAGAAGTTAACATAGTCGGCTACCATCGTCAGGGTCGGGGTATGGGTAAGACCGACCGACCGGGGAAGTTTCTCCGCGGCAGGCTTGACCTCTGAGCGTGGAATCATGGGATATGCAGGAATCAACGGGCAACCAGCACAACGCTAGACAAGCTGACCAGGCGACGCTTTTGTTATTAAATCCGACAGAAGTGTAAGCAGAAAACGTGAAGAGCTGCTCCCAGGCAGACAGACGAAAAAAGAAAAGAGCCCAGTCGTGCAATCGAAGATGAAGCTGCTCCCATGCACCGTCCTAACCACCCCACTCCCGGAAGATGCTTTACAGTGTTGTTGAAGATCAGTCGCCCTACAAGACCCCCACACTAAATGCAGTGTATCGGCTTCTCGTAGTTGAAATATTAAACATTTACACACACTCAATAATACTAATAACAATGGTGGTGATGATGATGATGATGATGATGATGATGACTTCTTATAACATTTATATAGCGTACATTATGATTTTAAAATTTGCAAGTTTCCGTTACGTTCCAGAAGTTTTATAAAGATTTCATTAAGTGCGGACACAGTGACATCTGGCGCCAAATTAGCCGGTTCTGTTTTCCTCTAATGTGGACCGCCTATGGAAGCAATAAGTTATCGCTAGAGGACTCTGTTAACTTTCTCATCGGCAGCAAATGAAAGCGTTGTTACTCGCATTAACGACCCTGTTTCTCGCTTCTCTTTCGCCTCGCATTACTGTTGTTCTGCAGCAATTCACAATCAGCTTCTTTTTTAAAAATTATTATGCAGTTTCGCAGTTTGAAACTCGCAACGGTTCCCCCCCCAAATCAATTTTTATTTTCTCCTCTCACTGTGGTACCGCAGTAACCATTCGCCATGACGGTAAACCGTAACGAGTTTCAGATATGTCAGCTGCGATGCAACGCGCGTGCGCGGAGTGCAATGTCCGCTCTCCATCTTGCGACAACAACTTTGTCAGCCTCGAACCTGGTTGGGAGGGGGAGAAGTGCGATGGCTACATCTCGAATCCCCCCCTGACCTTTTAACCTTCCCACACGCTCGCTTTGGACGTGTGGTGGTGGGTGACCAGTTATCCTGTCTCTCTCTCTCTTGTGACGTCATCTCTCTCTCTTACTGACGTAATCTCTCTTGTGACGTCATCTCCCTTACTGACGTCATCTCTCTCTCTCTCTCCCTCTCCCTCTCCCTCTCTCGACGCCCATGAAATGCCGGTTTATTGCTAATTAAAGTTGTTAACCAGCAGAGTCTTATTTTCCGATCGTGGTTTTCACTAGAGCAGACAGAAGCAGCAGAAGGAAGCATCGCTATCACGTGGAGCTATATACGAGTGTATCCTGTGGCGTAGTTTATCTTTCCCTCAGAAAAACCTTCGAAAATCTATATTATCGCGACGGAAATGATTATTTTCTTTGCCCGCTAAAGCTTCCACATATTACGAGCTTGTATAGTGTTTGTGCGTGGAGACGGTTAAGCATTTCAAGTTGATTCATAAAACATCCTTTTCTTAAATAATAAATACATACACCCTGCTAAAATCAATAGTAAAATTTAATAATAAAATCAAGAACCGGACAAAGTAATACTGACGATAGCGACAGATCGACGAAGCCTAGGGTTCAGTAGTTAGTTCTGTTGCTACTAATAAGGTGACTGAAAAAACCCAAACTAGCCCTCTACTTTCTAGACGACACATCACCAATGACCACAATGTTTCAAGTGTATTACAAATGAATAATAATAATAATAATAATAATATAATAATAATAATAATAATAATAATAATAATAATAATAATAATATACTCTATTAAAAGTAGGGGTGGGTGTACGTCATCTTAAACAAAATTGCATTTGTTGATAATAAAAAAGAATGCTCCCACAATGCAAAGCTACGGAAGTCGACCTAAGCCATCTCTCTCTCTCTCTCTCTCTCTTCTCTGTCTCTCTCTCTCATATTGCGAGTATTGTCAACAGCCGGGTCCGAGGGCCTACGTGACAAACTCTAAGCGTGTTTTTCGGCGGTAGTATTTTACCCAACTTCCGCTATTGTTGGCTGAGCAGTCTGTCAGCTTCCGCAGCACGGCATTGTGGGGAATTATGGTATCATGGTAATTTGACTGCTATGCTTTGCAAGTAACTGAGAACGGTGTCACTGCTAAAACGTTCACCAACAGAATGTAAAGGGGGCAGCAAAACGATTATAATTAAAAAGGGGGGGGCTCGCATTGAAGATTACGTTACAGTATTGGAAAACCGTGAAATGGAAAACACTTCATCTGATAAACACTAGAATAACTCGACTTAATAATGAAGGAGTCTGGTGTAACAAATACAAATCGGAAACCTCCACTTTCAGAAACTACTAATACTACTACCAGATTTCTTTAAAGTTCTTAAAAAATGGTTTAAATACAGATGACTGGTTAGTTGGCACCGGCGACATTACATTTGGTACTGATTCAGACGGAAATGGTGTTCATCTGTTGTCAATGAAATATATGACACTAATGCTGTTCCATCAAGAAAAGTATTCTCATTTCTCTCTTCTCATTATTTGTTGCAGCCCTTCTTGATGTAAACGTTGTTCTGTCATTGTGCGGATATCAGTTGCTTTAATTTTGAATTATTTCGGACTACTTGAAAATCTATGCAGGAATTCCCATGGTTCCTGCCGCAGAGTCGTGTAAATTGGCCTGGTCAACTTCAGTCTAAAATGACGAAACTCGGCGTTCATGGTGCGAAAAATTTTCCTGTCTTTCTCGCTGTCCAGAAGAAACTTTCTGTTTGTAACTGGTAACTGAAAATAAAAAAAGATGAAATCAAAACGAGATCTCAGATAAATTTTCATCAATAATATAGCTGGCGGCCATCTAGCTGTGGAATGATGTGTAATGCAGTGTTCAAGAGTTCAGCTTCTGGTTTTCTTTAATCTATTCTCGACTATTCCAACAGCGAGTTGAGCAAACGTATTGGAAGTTAGATAATAAAGTGATACTAAAATCTCCGATAAATCATTTTGAGTCATAAATAATTCTTCAATCTCTACGCGTGTAAAACAAGAACCATTATTAGAGACAACATTTTCAGTGCTCTCCGTGCTGTACGTATTCCACATTACTTTTGAATGGTAGAAGAGTTTGTGACTAATGTCTTCGTTCATTTGGAATAAGCATCCATAACTAGTAATATCATTTTCCGTCCGTAGATTTTGCATAATCAACGTGCAACACCAGCTATAGCTGAGCTGCTGGTGGCTATTTTCAAGGATACAGCAGTGCCGCATCAGAAGTATCTTGATTTATTCGACACGTCTGTCTATTTAGCCCTTCGTATTTCCGCATCAGCATCTATTCTAAGCCATCGAAAGTCACCTCAAGCCATCTCTCTCTCATTTTTGTTACTCCTGGACACGATCTGTATGGTTTTCCCAACAGGGTGATTTGACCTGTTGGCTGCATGTGGATGTGTGCATTCTACACCGCGCGTCAAATTTCGACAATTTGCAAAGCATTTTTTGACTTAGTTATCACGCCGAGCCAGCCTTCTATTTTGCGCAGACGAGACAAAATCGGATTCTGTCAGTCCGTTTTCTTCTTTGTTCTGATGTGAATGGAAGTGAGTTGGCTTCACCTGCACGAACTGCATCAGCCTCACGATCTTCATCTGAAGGTTACGCGGGAATTGGTAGCCCAGTCAAAAGATTGGTAAGGATTGTGGTTTCTCGCAAGTTTGTACAATTTGCAACAAATGTACGCATGCAAAAATACAGCCCATCACTGTAGTTAAGGAGACTCCATCTGACGGACAGCTTTTTGCTCGCTGACAAGCGATAACAATGACACACACACACATTATTATAGTATTCGAAATAATAATAGAAACACACACGCGCGCGATATGCACAAATAATGAGTAGTTTCAACTGAGAGATGTACATAATAAATACAGAAAGAATTATTACAGAAAATATGAAGAAAACAAAATGAATACGTAGCATAATGCGCTACTATTTGGTATGTGAGCCCTATTCTTTATATAGAGGATGACACCTTGTTTTAATGCTCAGACAGATTATCAATGTATGATTTAAATTTTGTTTCAAATATTGGTTGCTGCCTCACTTTCTCAGTAGCCTTAATGATGCTCGTATCAGGACTTTGTTCAGGTCAAAGCCGTTCTTGTGAGTGTTCCTTCAACCTATTTAGGTTCCGCATAGGTTTTTTCTTTTATCTTTTTATCTCATTGGCTGTATGTTATGCTTGGGGATCACTGTCGTGTTGAAAGATGAATCTCCACCCGATGAAATGTCCTCCTGAGGAAATGATATGTAAAATGAAAACCTGCCTGTACCTGTCGGCATTCAGTACACTGATCTTATGCAAGGCACCGACGCCCTGGTATTAATCCTCGGTCTGCCTCCGAACGAAATGCCTTTGATTTTTGCCAAATAGTTACTTGAACTCACCTGCAAATAGTATCTTCTTCCAGGTTTGATTATACCACTGTTTCATTTCTGCTTCTCATTTCAGCCTTGTCGTTTGGTTTCTTTCCATCAGCAAGGGTTTTCGGGCAGCCGTACATCTATTGTGACACACGATCGCGCTAATGTACCCATGACTGCAGTTAAGTCATTTCCAAGACCTATACTGACTGGCTCGTTGTCTGTCATGCAGAAAACACCCTGAGGTACTCCACATAATTTCTGGAGACTTCGCGGTTTGCTCGATCGCGTCTATTGCCAGCAGTACCGGTTTCAGGTGTCTCTCTGGCTGCGACCTGCCGCGTGGAGTAGCTTTCAGTAGCCGAGACTCTGATTTCCATATGGTTGTCACGTGATATCGTTTCCAGAAGCCATGGTAATTCACCACCATGACAACTTATCAAAATGCGTTATATCAACGCATGAGTGTACCATGGAGCATGAGATGCCATTCTGAAAACGTATTATTTGCCTTTTATACCCAAATTTTTACTTTGTTCCTGTAATTATTGGCAATATTGTATATAGCCAGTTACTTTTCTGAAATTTCTTTGACTCCAAAGATTATATCACATCTATCGTTGGCCAACTTGAAATAATTATTTTCTGCAATAGACAATGCTATTGAATCAAACACGGCAGATTTCTCTGGGGCTATGTCACATGACAAGACAATCTTCCAGACTATACAGTAATACATCAGATGTGAGTTTTCATTGGAGTCATAATCAACCCTCCCAGAAATATTTCAGCATAACTTTTATAAAGGCGCCAAAGGTTTTTTTTGCTTCCCTTTTTGCAAACCCACTGCACAGGTGATAGTTTGGTTACTTAGCTGAAGAGAGAGGAAACGTACACGGTCTACATTGTCTACGTTCTGTAATCAGTTACCCCCTCATTTGCTTTACTAAATGTGGAACAACTCTTGGCCTTTAGCGCATAGTAAATGCAGCGCTATCGATCTGAATCCCGGTGGTTCCACCTTTCAGTTACCAAAATTCTGGCGAAAATACCTGTGCATGGAGACTAACTACATCATTCGGAAAAATAATAGCTTTTGCTGTGTATCCAGGCACTTCAGCAGAATCTATTTCTTCAATTTTGATAGATAGTTTCTTAGTCAGTAGCGATCTAACAAGCACTGTCTAGTTCCCTCCAACCATTATGATACGCAAAGAATGTCTTCTGGCCACCCCACCCTCCTTCAGCTCAACGGAGGTTAGCGCTTCGCTGAAACACGAATTTCTCCCGCAGAGGACCATAGCTTCGCTGGAATGGAGGGGTTAGGGTGAAGGCGAATTATTCGTGTTTCACCAGCTTCTCAAATTTCCAGTTACTCGCCTTGTTGTAAAAAAAAAACACCAGGTGATATCAACCTCAAAAACTCAATATCTGCACCATTCCCAAAGACGCTAGCAATAAGTCGGAGCTGTATTACTCTAGTCGTGACACTAAACTTTATTTTAAAAATTACTTCAGAATCAAACGACCTTCCTTCCGATGTATCTTTAGTGATAAATGAACTTTAAAACATTCTTTGATGCGACCTCTCTGTGAATAGCTGTGATGCTTTAAAAACGTCTGTTCGCTCGCCGTAGAGTCACGATCGCCGCCACTTGGAAACATCATTGCCTGCTATTAGTCGGATTTCTCTTGTTACAAAATCTGTACTAATTCCTCAGTGCTTCTACCATCGCCATTAGTTATACAACCTGCTTCGCGTCGTTAACAGACTTGCGGCTCGGCAACCCGTTTGTTTGCTCGCCGTAGAATCACGATCGCCGTCACTTGGAAACATCCCTTGCCTGCGATTAGTCGGATTTCTCTTGTTACAAAATCTGTACTAATTCCTCAGTGCTTCTACCATCGCCATTAGTTATACAATCTGCTTCGCGTCGTTAACAGACTTGCGGCTCGGCAACCCGTTTTTTTTTCATATTTTTTGCAAAACGTTTTAAGGTGGAAGGGTGTTGCACAGACACCGCTGGCGAGAAGTGCGCGCTCTCTCTTCCTATTTAGTACCATCAGTGATAATCCTATTTCACAAAAAAAAAAAAACGGTGAGCAACAACCTTCCAGTATTCGTTTCAGGTCGCGGCTGAACTCATCCTCTGCGGGTCTCGCTGGAGCCGTCGTCAATAATTTTTTTGTCGTCCAGGCCGAATTCACCGCTTTGCATACCACCAGAACTAATGCCCACCTCTGCAGGGCCGTTTCAGTTGGTTCTTCGGTGGGTTTCTCTTAAACTCGCCCCCCCCCCAGCTCCATTTTACACACCACGGCGCCTGTCGATTGCCATGCTCGTCATGTCTTAGAAATAACCAAGAACAATGCTTCAGGAAGCCATGGCCCGTCACGCCAGAATGGTAACAGCACTAAAAGGGGGGCAATTCAAGAAATTCACCAGGTGAGGTGGGTGGGCAGTTGTCGCCGTTCGCCTCGCCACTTGCGGCGTTCGGTTAGTTCTGTCATCTTTTGGATAATCATGGAGAAAAAAACAAAAAAAAAAACGCCAGAACATTGAAATGACCGTTCACCGCTCGGCTGGTCGGCTCCATGTCAAGATAATGTTTTTTTTGTGTGTGTATGACATACGCTGTCAACTTTCCAGTATAGAAAATATATAGGCAACAAGCTAAGTCATTTGCTATGTGAACGCCTCAAACTGAGGCGATGGTATCGCACATCGTCGCCAAGTAAGGCGAGGAAAAAGACAACTGTCTGTTTTTATTGTTGTTCCAAAACGTTTACAATAATTGACCGAATTGCAGCTTTTTTAAGCGTTACTAGTTCCGAATTACACAGATCGTGCCTTAATACAGCAAAATATTCTTTTACATAGTAATTTTTTTTTTTTTTTAAAAATACATCATTTTCCGCCTTCATTATCGTCTTGGCTAAACCATAGGCCTAGATGAGACGGTAAATCATAATCTGACATCACCAAAAATCCAGCCAAATTGGAAAGAAGGAAAAAGAGAAGAGAATAAGTAGAATGCAAGAGAAAGGCAAAGAATTTCATGCAAACTATATAAGGCCGGTATCGCATCTTTAAGGATAAACCCTCGTACTGTCGTCATTACAGAGTACTGACGTCAGCAATACGCATGAAAGATGACGTGTGATGTAGGTAGTAATGGCTGGAAAATTTATGATGTCAGTAGACTAAATCTAATGCGAATGCCGATCGCATATCGATAAAGCAAATTTCTCAGTGCAGTTTGCTTTTGGGTTACTTTTTGAAAAATAATTCCTGAGGTGCACGCGAAAGTTGGTGCATTGATTTTATTAGTGAATTTAAAAACGAAAGTAGCGCACAGATGCTTATGTGCGCAATGTTTGTTTAAGAACTCGACACGTGAAATAGAAGCACTGTCGCATGATGGATGAATTCGTGAAACCCCCCAAAAAAATGTTGCTACATAAAGAAAAGAGACTCTAGCGGTATACTTCTTGGGTAATCTTGGCGGATGCTATATCCAAGCGTAAAAAAAAAAAACCTCTCCTGTACGTTGGCTTTCAAATATCGCCTCATCTCTAATCACTGGTAATCATAGAGGATAAACACGCTACCCGATTATTGTTTTTTTTTTTCCAATTAAATAATTTATGCTACTTATCCTCGTATAATTGATTTAGAAAAAAAATAGTTTCTGCTACGTTGTTGCGGATACAGAATAGCAAACAAGGAATAAGAGGAACTCTCAACCCTCACCGTGTTTCTAAAGATCGCTGACAGATTGCATACCTGAATTCAGCGAAAAAGAGAGGGAGCGTTTGCTGTATCAGTTGGGTAGTTTTAGTGTCCAGGCGTGGAAGGACTATGAGAATCATTTTCTCCTAGTTTATTTTAGATTAAAGGTGGTGAGGCCCGGATCGGCGAAGGCACATGACGATGAGCTTTAGTCCATTTCTTTGTTATGAACCTATGTAGCATTGGTACTTTTAATTCTTAAACCTGGCTTAAAAAGCGTCAATCAAAATGTCTGTATAAACCGTTTGATTTTAGAGTTAATGTCAAACCAGTTTTCGTAATTTCTCGTAAATCGTAGCTGCCTGGAAGTCTTGCCAAGCAAAGAGATGGCTGGTGAATGTGTCATTGGTGTCACGTGTTCGCTTGAAAGCCATTTTTAAGAGACCAAAAAAAAAAAGAAAAAAAGGGGGGGACTAACATAAAATTTGCAGATCGCTGCTTCTCTTGGTAACTTTGTGTCTACACAAACCCAAAGTTGTTCAGGTATTGAACACGAAATCATCGTGAAAAGCAAAAGATCTAAAGTTGGCGAAAACAAGTTATAGAGAAGAGCAGTGGTGCAATCAAATGTCGGACTTTCTTTTATTAACTACTTGTGACGAAATAACTACATACAGGTAATCTGTTGTTTTCATGATTGATTTTAAAAAAACACAACAAGCTGAATAAATGTAAACTTAAATAAATTAACGAATAACCCATAAGCCTTCCTGCTGTTTATTACGGAGAGAAAAAAAAGCTCGAGATTTTATAGCAAAACATCAGAATCTCCCTCTAACTTCTGTATTGCGTACAACAACATATGTGTTTAGCTGAGCATTTTAAAAATGTACTTACATATAAATGTTTCGAGATCGCGGCCCCTAGGGTAGGGATAGGAAACGTATGATTTCATTGGACAAAAATTTCAGTTTACACAGAATATTGTGCTCGATTAGAAAGCCATATTGTGCAATGATTATTATTTAAAGTCTGTAAATCTTTTTTTATTGTTGTTTGTATCGACGGTTAAATAAATAAATAAATATATGCATATAACCCACACACGAGAGAGAGAGAGAGAGAGAGAGAGGGGTGGGGTGAGAATGAGAAAGATGAAGATGAGAGAGAGAGCGGGAGAGGGAGAGATGGAGCGGGAGAGAGAAGAGATGGAGAGACAAAGGAAGGGGGAAGAGGAAGATGGCGGAGAGAGGAGAGGAGGGAAGGGGGAGAGAGATGAAGAGAGAGAGAGAGAGAGAGATAGAGATGGAGAGGAGAGAGCGAGAGAGAGGAGAGAGAGAGAGATGAGAGACAGAGATGGAGAGAGAGAGAAGAGATGAAGAGAGATGAAGGGAGAGAGAGACAGCCAGCTAAAAAAATTATTTTTTATGCGAATTTTTTTTTTAACATTTGTATCCAATGCAAAAATTAAAAAGAAACAACAACAACAACAACCCAAAAGGATCAAACGAGTCTTATTTTACCGAAGCTGCGTTGCACCACCGTCTCAGGGCACCAGGTGTTTCCACTTTGATAGGGAAGAAATAGTATACGCTTTCGTAGTGGACGCACATTTAAGAGCAAAAGTCTTTTTTCCGAACGTAAACAAGAGTTTTTACGTGAATTGTTGACCAACCAGTTTTATAGCGCGCGTGGGGGATGAGACCGACATCCACGGGTCACCTGAGTGCGCGAGCGTCGTGTCCACCCCTAACCCTGCCACGCAGTTCTTCTCTCTCTCTCCCGTTCTTCTTGTAACCTGTTCGCCGGTTGCCCGGTAAGCGTCAGGAGCTGGACTGTCATTAACGGAATCCCCGACCCCCTAATTCCACCGTTATTCGGGCTGGCGATAGATAGTTAATCTCCGGCGCACGCTACATGCCACCGATGGATAGACGAGCGAAGACTTGACCGCAAGTGGTGGCATCCGTTTGTCGGGGAGGAGGAGGAGGAGGAAGGGGGGGGGAGGGTTAGGGGGGGGGGTTTGTTTTTCCTTTCTCTCTCGAAATTTTTTTATTTGTATCTCTGCCTCCTCCCTCTTATCTCTCGCGCGGTGTCGTCTGCGATTCTCGGAAGGTTTCATTACCGCAGCCCGACGGACGACAATAACGACTTCGCTTACTCCGGATTAATATCAGAATAAAATAAATGGACACTCCAAAGTCATTTCTTCATTCGCAGTTCATCCGGAACACCCTACTGTCAGCGAAAGGGGTGGCACGTCTCACCCACTGGCTGAGACCGCCGGTGGGCGATCCGGTAGTCAGTCAGTCACAGCACACACCAGTTAAGGCGTAACGTATTAACGCTAGAAACGGACAGGAAGTCAGCATATTACGGTTGAACCGGGCGAAGCATCCAAACCGATGGCTTCGCCAACGCAAGCTGTCACCCCTGCAGCTCGAGAGTCTCGTGACCCCGTACGGGAATAATCGCTGTTCCGTCTACCTCTCCCTCCCCCCCCTGCGCTGTCACCTTCTCTCGGACGTATCTACTTACATTTGACGGTCCGCGCAGCTCGGAGGCCGCAGGAGCGGAACGCCGTGTTATTGAACCCCGTAGCGCCGTCGCCGATGCCAGCGGAGAAGGGCTGCTGACTCCCGGCGGAAAGCCGCCCCCCCCGACGCCGAGCAGGGAGGGAGGGAGGGAGTAAGAGCCTCGTTCGGCGAGCGGTCGGCCGGTCGCACGCTCTCTTCCTCCTACCGCCGGAGATCGACGCCGTTTATATTCGGGGGACTTTTTTTTTTTTTTTTTTTTTTTTTTTTTTTTTGGTACCGAAAAGAAGAAGAAAAAAAAAGAGAGAGAGAAAGAAAGAAAAAGAAGGAGAGAAAAAACTACACCTCGATAAAGGACCTCGCCGCTGTTTCCGCGGGGGGTGACAGGTAAAGTCATCGCTGCCCGCCCACCCCCCGGACCGGCCGGGATCGGGACGGAGTCGGAGCGCGTTCTTTGTTGGCTCGTTCGGTGGGGGGGGGGCGGGGCTTCGTCGCTCGCGCGCGAGAGAGACGAGAGAGCGAGATCGCCGCGCGCGCGCGCGCGCGTGCGTGTGTGTGTGTGTGGCGTGTGGTTGGTAGGTAGGTAGGTAGGTAGATCCGCGTAAGCCAGACGACAAGTAATTTCTGTGTGTCCGGGGTGGTGGGGGGAGAAGGGGAAGGGATTCATTGTGTAGCTTACCCGCCGGTCGGCTCGGCCCTCTCCCGTCGGTCGGTCGGTCGGTGGTAGGTTAACCTTTCTGTGGGCCGGTCTGACATTGTGTATGGGGGGGGGAGGAGGAGGAGGAGGCGATGGTGGTGGTGGGTGTGCTGTGCTGGGAGTGACTGCGTGATATTATTCATCCGTGTGCATTGTGTTTGCATCGCAGGACGTGTGGTCGGGTCGGTCGGTCGGTCGTCGGTCGGTCGCTGGTCCAGCAGGAAGGAAATGTCCAGCGAGAGGAGCGCCAGCACGAGCTCTGGCGGCCGGGGACGTGGGAGGAGGACTACTACTACACGCGGCGGAGACGAGGGCAGTGCGAGCACCAGCTCGGAAGCGCCAGCCGTCCCCCGGGGCCCGGCATCCAAAAATATGAAAGCCATGAGCACAAGTTTGAAACGGTGAGGAACTTCACAGTCTGTACTAGTGTCTGGAGTCTGTGTTTCGCTAATTTAAGTTCTGTAAACTCCTCCGCATTAATCACCGCCGCGCGGCGATGACAAGGATCGCCTGTGTATTACGGTGTTTTATTAAAGGTCCTTTCATACCGTATACGTTCTAACGCCGCTCGGCTAGCTCATTTGCATATAAGGTTTGGAGCGATGCTGCGCTGATGTGAGGCCGAGCACCCGCGCAATTTGGGCACGGGTGCATTCCTCGTCACAAGCGCTTTCCTATGGTGTGAAATACGTGCCGCAAGGTGCGTGCGTTTGAGAAAGTTTAGCGAATATTCCTTTACTGATGGTGGGTCATCCCGCAGACTCGCCATATTGGATAGTTTCTGCTGGCAATTGATTAGTTAGTTTCGAGGTCCATCTGCTGAACGTGTTGGTGCTGTTATTTATTGGTGGTCGTCTTTCTGTTTCAGCATCCAGAAAGAATTGGCCGAGATCACTCTTGACCCTCCGCCGAATTGCAGGTAAGTGCGCTGACCGCGCCCGAAGTTTCCCCGGACCCATTGTTTTTCGAAGTTTATCCATTCTGTCGTCTTTACACGGCCTGCAGATGCAGGTTACTAATTATAAACACATCAACTCTCTCCCCCCTTCCCTTCCCTTCCCTTCCCTCCTCTCCCCTCTCTCCCTCTCTAATAATTAAATCTCTTAATATTTAAAAGACCGAAGTAAAACGGCAGGGCTACTTGTTATCACTTTATCCGATATCTGTTACAGTTAACATCTGAAGTTTTTGCAGAAATAAGTTTAATTCTCGATGCGAAAGTCGTTTTACTAAGTTTATTTACTTTCGTCCACCCCACCCCTGTTATCAAACCATTTGTCTATTATCAGTACCCTGGTTCATTTTTCCATTATAAAAAAAAAAAAAAAAAAAATTTTTTTAAATATTTTTTTAACCTTCTCTGTTTACTGATCCCAAAGGATTTAAATGTCTTGTCAAAAACAACAAAACACCGCTGGTGGAAAGATTAATAACTGTTAGGAGAATTTAAATCCATGCTATGCAGATGTTGCAACAAATCTTTTGTGTACCCTATGAATTTAACTTTCTCCCTGTGAATGCACATTTAGTTTGCCCCTCTCTCAGGAGGGATTTAAACATGTGGGACTCGTAGAAATTATATGGTTCATGGTTGAGGAGGAGGGGGGGGTTGGTATTAACACAAAACACAATTAGAAAAATCGCTAAAGCATTTGATTGTAGTGCAAGACCAGATGGTATTGTGGGCAAGAGCAGCAGAGCATTTGATATACATTTGTGTGTGTGTGTGTGCAACTATAAATTCTGCTTAATTACTGAAATATTGAATTTTTAATATTTACTTCAATATGATTGTCTAAAGGGTTATTTTAAGTGCAAATTGATGAAGAATTGACTCTTACTGAACATTCTTTATGGCTAATATTTTTATAATTAATTTAATGTTTTTAATCCATTATAGTTTGTTGGCAATTGGCATTTTACACCCTTGTTAAATGGAAATGATGTTAATGATCATTTTGAAAAGTTTCATCTTTTGACTGACTATACGTTTTAGAAATGAACTAAATTTGATTTCATTCTTCTAAACATTCTAAAATCTTTCTTATACTGTCCTCACCAGTACTTAATTGAGATCTTGAAATCACAATTTTGATAGTTTGTGATTCGTGCAAAAGGATCAAACAAAACAGAAATAGTTTTTGTCAACAAGACAGTAGTATCTCAATACAGCAACAACAAATAAGTATTAAAATACTTATTAGATGGATAATTTAGTATTATATCTTGTAGATCACCCTGCTATGTTGAAAGTGCACTAAGATGCGATTTGCACATCATTGGCTTCCCAGCAAAGTAATTTGGTTAAGAAAAAAAACTTTTCTTTTTTGAGTGATGCTTATTGAAATGATATCCTATATTAGATGAAAATTTAACGTATTATTAAGCAGTTTTTCAGAAAACATGTTTACTTTTATGCATAGTCAGATTCTCATGTTATGAGAGCTTCACTGGAAAATTAGTTTGGGCTTCTCATTAAAGTTCTATTTTTTTGTGTGGCATATTGGTCTTACAATGTATCAGTAGTTAAAAAAAAATATATTTAAATAACAGAAGCAGCTTTTGTGTACAATTTAGCCAACATCAGATGTAATTTTTAAAAAAAAATCTTTTAAAAGCAGATATAAATGAATATTTTTACAAGTCTGTTTGGAAACCTTTTAATAATAGAGTACTTCAGAAAAAAAAAAACTGGCAATAACCACTTTGCTCAGACTGCAGCATTAAACATGGCATTAGACTGGCTAGCGAACATTAATCTTAAGGCTTTCACATGTTGCTTGTGTAAATTTAATTAAAACAAATTACATGTAAATTTTAAAATGATTACCATATTAATATAAATTTCACTTAAATATGGGGTGATCTATTATTTTTTAGCGAAGAATTAATTGTTAATATAATTGTTCAGATTGTAGTCCTATATAACTTAAAAAAATTCTTATTCTTTAACCAATAATCATGACTCTTTAATTGTAAAATATTAGAAATGAACTGCATGTATGAAAACTTATGCACAGAAAGTAACAACTCAGAACACCATACAGTACTATACTTAATATCAGGTCAAACTTTCATACAGAAATTGTCAGTGAATATAAGTATATCTATTCAAAACTTGAGGTTAGTTTTACTTGAATAAATGTGATTGGTGGTCAGATTTATTTTAGCTGCTGCAAAAGAGACAGTTAAGACAGTTACCATGACAGCAACTCTGTCAATTAGGGGATGATTTTTTGCTTTAAGACTTGCTACACAAAGATCCTCAGTTTTCCTCATATTTATTTGTTTTGTTTTTTGTTTTTTTTTAACTATTTTAATGATGTATGTCTATTCTGAAAGCTCTGATCCAAATAAAAGAAAATAAAACTTATAAATCTGAAGTAGATGTAATTAAACTTGGAAATAGCAAAGTTTGGCCAGAAACAACACCAACAAAAATTACTGATTTCAACACAGCTATCAATTTTTGTCAATTTCCACTGCATCAAACAATGGTTGAATGAGTCACTTTGTTACATTATGAACTGGAAGATAATGAGGTTGATGTCATAAAATTAAGTTAAAAAGAACTAAATGCAAATTAAATAACAGGTGCTATTTGTGTAATAGTTTTGATTATATGCATTTTTTTCTTTTGAAGCTAAACACATAATAACATTACTAATTTGTTTAATTATAAAACTTGTTTGATGTATGAATAATGCATATTCAAATTAACTGTTTAAGAATGTTTAAAAACTATTGTTTCCTTCCATATCTAAAATTGAAGATTGTGGCCTCCCATGATGGGAAGTGGTAGTGTAACCCATTTAATATGTATAAGTACAGGATCTTTCATCTTGTAACCAAGGTAGGGATCCACAATTCCTGTAATTGGGGGAGCGTTCAAAGAGAAGAGAGAGATTGATTTAAAATGTACAATTATTTTGCTTAAATGCAGAAAACACACACAACCATAAGATTGTTAATGCATTCATGTTGAATCAAAATACCACAGGTTAAGATAAAACACAAAACAGGCAAACAAACAAAATAAATGTTGATCATAAACTAATTCTGAAGTAAACAACAGAAATATGTTATTAATTTCTCTGAAATTTATTTTATCAAATTTGTAAGTTATTGTCAATATTCTAATTATATTTGTTATATATGACTGGATAAAGATAATTTGGTTTGTTAAAATGTAATAGGAGATGATTCTTAACTGAATTGTTATGTTAATACAATTTCTGTCAATGCCTCCTTATATAATGAATGGCATTAATCTGACTAAAGTAATAAGTTATGAATTTATTTAATATCAACTTACTAAAAAGCCCAATGATGTTAATTAATATAATGACACCTATGTTATTACAATTAAGCTTCCTATTTTCACACATTATTTTGTCAGTAATGAATTCATACTTCTGAAAATAACTATGCAATGAGGTGCACATTTAACAAACTTTAAATAAAATCACACTAATAAAACCAATATATGGTCATTTGGCAAGAAACCAAACTGAATACTGTTTATTGTATGCATTCCTTGCTTTTAATATTAGCTCTATGATATGACTGGCTTAAAATACCACCATTATTATACATTTTATGTTTAATTATACCACATTCACAGAATGTCTCTCTTTCAACTCTTTGTTTACCAAATTTGCATCTATTGTTGCTGGATATGTTTTCCATAAATTTCTACATGAAATTTAGACTGTTTGCATTGTCTGAGCTGGGAAATAACTAACTTTAAGGGTTTTTTTGTGTATTAATTTTTTACTAACTCTAATATGCAACTAAGATGTTTACAAACTGAAATTTGTGCATATATAAGTAAGCATAGTCATGCAGGAGTGAAGTATTTATAATCTGTGTTTAAGGGGGCCCATACTTGACCTCCATTTTAACAGTTCTTAATGAGACAGGCAGTAGAAAATGGTGTCAGCTTTTAACTCAATTTGTCTGTTAAAAACAACTGATTTAAAATATTTTATCCTAGCTCAAGCTGCAGAGACAGACACCACTTTCACCTGTCTTGTTTTTAGGTTTTAAAGAAATTCTTTTATGTAGTTTAAGTGCACTACATGGGGGGAAAATCTCCATAGTGTATCTATTAATACAAACTTGTTTGCACGTACTGTTACCTAAAGAAATCCCCCCCCCAAAAAAACACAACGCAAAGATGTCCTCCAGAGTGCACATACATATAAATTGATCCAAAGTTTACTCATATTGGGAATAAATAATCTCTGGTGTATGCCACTGAAAATAAGGTGTTTCATTGCCAGCCAGAAAAATGAATGCAACAGCAAGTGCAGTATTTCAAAGAAAAAAGACAATTTTCTGCAGATCTGGTTTTGGTTGTATGCATTCAAAGATTAGTGTATATAATGTCATCTTTACCATACCTGTGAAATAAAGCTTTTAATCAAGTTTTTAGATTAAAACAGCTTTGGGAAATGCATTGTGTTAAAATCCCAATAGTTTCGCAAATTGAGAATGACAAATGGGTTCTTCTGGTTATCCTATAGCTATAAATATTTTTATTATAAACTTCAGATTTCACAAAAACTTATCACTATACATTAAAGAATGATCTATTTGTATTTGGTGTGTGACACAAATCCCCACCTTTTTATTACCATGATTTTTTAATACAATTATTTGGATAAAATAATTCTTTTAGCTTGTTCATTTTAAATTTTCTAGGTGTAAATGCTAACAAACTTCCATCACATATAGAGATACGTTCAATGTTGTCTTGTTAATTCTGCTTAAATGCTTCATTTGGTTGAATGTATCAATTATGTTTTCGGCAATTTAAGTTGTATGATATGGGAAAATATCTTTGTAATGTACTTTTATAATATCAGTTACAAACTTTCCTTTTTCATACCAATACAAAATCAATATTTTTTGTATCCATGTCCAGAGTTATGGCTTTCTTGTTTGTTTGTCACTGGATATGGATTTCTAAAAATGATATCAGATCAAGAGAAAATATTTATCTGTATCATTGTAAAAAATTTTTTTTGCAAGGCGTTAAACAAGCAGCGATAGGACCTAGTAGTTAAATCTTATCTGTACTAAATAAATGTCTTCCTGCTCCGTGATTGTATTTAGTGCATCTAAAAATATGTATTTGCACAGAAATGTTAACTATTTAAATCAGGTGTGTTTTCAGGTCTGTGTGGTAGCTTTTGTGCATTCATCCTGGTGATGCAGAGATTTTATAATCTATAAAATTGATTATAAACAGAAGATTGCAACTGTATAATATAAGATTTTCTTTTTAAAAAAAAAATAGAAAAAGTCAAATGCATCTTTCTCAAAAAATGCAGAAATATTAAAACAGAATCATTCTCAATGTTTCTCCATAGTTGGCTCAATCTGATTATCACAGAACAAATGCATATATAAAAATAAAACAAAAGCATTAGCTGAAGAACAAGAAACCACTTGCTGAGAGGTCTTCCAGCCAATTTAAGACTTTGTATTTGGAATATTTTGAAAATAGTATGCAAAACTATAAATATTTGTAGGTTAAACTTTTAAAATTCCAACTGCAATACAATCCTATAACAGCATCTTAACTAGAAGTTTTTTTTTTTTCTTTAGGAATGTGACACCTTGTTCCTTCCTATTAAATATGGTCACTTTCTCTTGCAGTTCTATTTTGATTAACTACCTAAAACTAATGCTAAATGAAATGTTTGGACCTAGTTTCCTCTTTGGGAAAGAGATGTTTAGAAAATACACCAAGAACTAGCAAATTTATTTTTAATAAGAATGTTTGCTTTGTTCTTATATGCTTTACTTTGCTCAGGAATTTAATTCATACTACCTAATTCATAATCTGCATGTTTTGCTGCATTAAGTGGGCACTTCAGTGCGAAAGCATAATAAATAGCAACATTTTAAAATTCTGTGTACTGTCCTTTTGTTTTTAGCTGAGAGTGTTGTATAACCATCTCTATTTTTAAAAGTCACAGGCTTTCGTGACTTGAATTACAGATGAGATTCTAGCTGATGCTTTGCCCACCATGTCTATTAGTTTAGCTTGCCATTTCACTTGAAATCATTATCTAGTAAAAAAGATAGAAAACAAAATATACTGGACTTGTTAATACCTGTTTATTTTTTATTTTATCTTAGTTTGTTTTTGCCAGACTATATGGGGAAAATCTGTCAGTGCACAGCCTGTTTTTTAAATTTTTTTTACATAATTATCAACAGCAAATTTTTTTTACATAATTATCAACAGCAAATTTTTAACTTAATTCAGTTGTGTCAGACACTTCATTAAAATCTTTTAAAAGTGGACTATGGTACTGTTAAACTTATTTTATGAAGCTGTTGAACAAGTCACTAGGATTTTAGTTAGTCATACTAAAGCACCAAAAATAGGATTATCATTGATGAGTGCGACTTGTTTATACAGGAGTACTAAGATTTCTCATATAATATATTACATAGTGCTTGCTTGACATTTTATGAAAATTTATGACACAAAGTATACAGAATGTTTAAATATCTGGATACGTATTATACAAATGAATGAATCTTTTCATCAACAGTTCTTCAGTTCTAGCTATGAATGATCCTATCATCAAGATTGAACTCATCTTTTTGCTGTTTCTTTTTTTTTCACAATGTGCTATTTAAATTGTTGCTGCTTTTTAGCACATGCAATGCATTGTGGGAAGGGTGCTTTGTTACATTGAGAGTTAAGCAAGCATTCCTTGTTTTGTGTGAGTAATTTAGTTTTTGAAAATTTTAATTTATGTTAATTAATTTAAAGTTATTTAGAATTATGCTTGGAAATGTGACAAATGCTTTCTATCAAGGAACTGAATATTTAATAAGAAAAACCCATTTTGTTACTGGTCTTAATGTTCAATGAAGAAAATAATTGATCATGTGAAACAACATGAGAACCTTCAGTGTTGATTTTTGCACAGTTCTGCAAAATGAATGTAAAGAAAGTTACTTGTTCAAAAATTAAAAAAAAAAATTAACATTTTTTTTCCTAAGGTTGGCAGTTGCTCCTTGATATTCCTGCTTTTTGCATTTTGATGTCCTACTATTTACCTATTTGCATAGTGATTAAATCTTTTGGCAATCATTTAGTCAGTGGAATGTGACTAAAATGATTTATTTATGTTAATCTTATTGGTTACATTTCACTGATAGCTTTTATTTAGTGACAGAAAGCAGCTGAATTATTACCTTTCATCATATATTGATTGCCACTGCATTATTAAGACAGTTATTTTTATATAATGAGATCTTTGTTACTACGTAATACAAGGCATTTCAGATGAAACTCCATGATTTTACAGATTTATTACTAACATTATTAATGGCGCAAACATAAAACTGGTACCAATATACAGAAAAGTCTAAAGTTATGTTTCATACCTGGATATGTTCAATATGATTGCCATTCCAATTAAGCATAGCATGTATTCCTATGCACATGCTGTCCATAACTTTCCTCAAAGCATCACAACCAATATGATATGTGCAGTCCCAGATCACTGTCTTCAGTTTACTGACATTCTTGAGGGCCATCTTGAAGACTTTCCTTGAGGTATATTCATCTTCTTGCCCCAGTAAGTAGATGCTGATTGGATTGAGGTCTGGGCTTGCTGAGGGAGGGAGGGAGGTCTTTGTCATGTTATACAAGGAAACTGTTTAAGATGATCCTGCCAGTGCGATGGGAATGAAGGAGGTAATTTAATTTTGTATGGAAACATGTAAAACCCCTTACTAAAAATTCTCTATTTTATTGTTTTTGACATATCTTCCTCCATTGGCAGATGATGCAATGATTTTTTTTGTTGGACAGGCTAAGGTTAGGGGCCTCAATGTCACTATAGCAAATATCCTGCATAATGTTGTTGGTGCACAGTCTGCTGGCAAACATTTTGTTACTTCGCATTGCCATGTTCTAAAATTGCTGAACAAACCAATGAATGGACTGTTTGAGATTCATTAGGTATTGAACTCTTTCCTGAGCTTCTGTACTATCACGAGTGACTTTGTCTCAGTGACCAGTTGACAAGTTCGGTTTCTTGCTACACAGTTAGCCATAGTCTACCATGTTTTCCATTTAAACTCATCACCTGTGGACAGAAATCGGACATAACACAACTTTTAGAACTCTCTCCCTCTTTGTATATTGGCATCATTTTTATGTTTGTGTCATAAATAGTATGTTAATAATAAACATATAAAATTATGACATTTCAGTAGATTATCCCATAGAAGCACCTTGTATGAGTTATAGACACCAAGTTTAATGTATAAATCTAATACTATTAAACATTTTAAGACTACCTAAAGTTATTTTAAATTTAGATTTTTATAAAACCATAGTAATAAAAAAGGTATTATTTTATTACTTAACCCTAATCTCATGCAGTACTTTATACAGTTTAATATATTGTATATGTATATATATATTTTTTTTTCTTTTTTCTTTAGCATGTTAATTATTCATTTTTTTTTAAATTAGCAATAAAAAGTTAAATAAATAGTTGAATATTATTTCTACTACTCTTTCCTGCTAATGAGAAATATAGTTGGATGCTGGGAAAAAAGGTATTATATATCATTAATCAGAGTTTAAGACTTTAAAAATATTTATCTTGATTATGAGATGGATAAAAACTGAAAGTGATAAGTTATTTTAACAAGTGAAGCTTGTGTGCTTGCCAGGTCTTGCTTCCAACCATATAGACAGACATCCGCTATCTGGTAAATAAATATGCTGCGTATAGTAAATGTTAATCCTTTTTATTACTGACAGTAAATTTAGAGGGAAAAAAAATTAGTTTAAAAGGTTTTTGTATGTATATGGACATTTAAATAATTGATTTGATTTTTGAACTATGACAAAAACATCAAATGCATTTCTTGAAATCTAAGAAAAGAAAAAAAAAAATTTAAATTCAGTAGTAGTTATCCAGTGTAAAGTAACATTCTTATTTATTTTTTTTAACCAAAAAAAAAAAAACAAAAAAAAAAACAATGCATTGGTACATACTAGAATTTTAAAAAAGTGAAATTCTTAAAAAAACCTGATGCTGTGCTTATCCTTTATTTCAAAATTACAGGTGCTGTTTTTTTATATCTTTTTCTTTTGGTTAAGACATATCCTCTAATTACATTTATGACCATAATGTGAATTCTCCATTGAAAATAAGAGAATCTTTCGCTGGAAACGTCTTGTAGTCGTGTTGCAAAAAAAAGTGTTCGCTGACACTGTTTTGCTATTTGAGATATTTCTGTTTTAACACTTATAAGTTTATATAGTTTACATGTTTATTCACTAATAAAATGATTATATTTATAAGATTTTGCATGTTTTTGGTAACTTTTAAAATTAATAGTTAACTTTTGATTAAACAATTTGAATTTTCTTTTCTTTTTTTTTTTCCCCCACAGGATTATGGAATTTTAACCCTTTACTTCCCTATTCCCTAAAGCTGCCAGGAGAGGCTTAGCTATTAGTTTTATTTAATCTGGATCTTTTATTGAAAAAGTGTGTGTGTGTGAAACTGTTATGTCTTCTAATTAATTGGTTATTCACTACGTCAAGCAGGGTTACTTTAATTTACTCACATAGTTTATTAAAGATATATTCTAAACCACTTGAAGTAGCAAAAAAAGTTGGAGCAATTAAACTTCATCTCACCTTTTAGCTAAAAAAAAAAGGGGGAATCTATAAACAAATTCAAATGTAGGTGGTGACTTGAATGAGATTAAAGTAGTCTTAAGGAATGTGAAACTAGCCTTTCTTTGCTGATAATTAATGAAAGCTGTTTCTACACACTTCAACTAAAACATGGTCACGGTCCTGTTTGTTTGTTTTTTAAATTGTACATTTTGTTTTAGTTGTGGCGTCAAGGATCTGAGTCTCGATTGTAGTGGGTGCTTTGGTGGTCAACTGTAAACTCGATTCTGTCTGCCTCTATAGCTCTATATTGTGGAAGTGTTTTCTTAGTTATCAGCAGATAGAAATTTTTTGATTCTATAGTAGCTCGTACTTGAATTTTTAATTCAGTAATTATTTAAAATCTTAAAAAATGTTTATCTTTGTTTTATAACTTTTGGTGCATTAAAAAATGTAAGGAATGGTGGTTTCATAAGAAACTACATTTTTCTGTGAATAGCATACTGTACAGTTTACATTCCCATTTTATGCAAACAGCATTTATCAACAAGGCATATAGCCATGCTATAATTGATGATGAATTAGCAGCTACAGGTTGAAGTCGTCAAACTGTTGGATATGTGGACAGTTCATCCTTTTTGTAGATGTGCATAATTATTTCTAAGGCCAAATGCATGTGTTGTGCTCTTATCATGGCAAGTTAAATGGAATTTTTTATTTCTCAGCTCCCATTTCTGAAAGTTTGCTAACTTTGTTCTGTAATTATCAGTTTACTTCTCTCTCTCTGTCTGTCTGTCTGCAGCTTGTCAAAAAATTTGCTACATATTTAAAAAAATATATTTAGAAAACCTTTATTCTGGTAATACAATATCTTGGCTTAAAACAAATATGCATATGTGTGAAGTAAAAAATTTTTGCTTAAATAGGTATGGTAGCCACATTGGTCATTTAATATCACCAGAATGGATGTCATAATGTACAAGACTTTATTTGTAAATCATACTGCATCAGGTCATCCTATTTTCTTTTGAGTATTGTTTGAAAAGTAGTTATTTTGTGTGCTTTATACGTATGTACTTGATTCAATCATGTGACTGAATTCACATGAATCAAACTGCATTTTTGCACAGGGGAATTTTAACCCTTGTATAAGAAACCTATTTCTAAATTGTGGGAAATTGAAATTTGTTTAAACTATGTTGTAGAGATTTCATTCCTAAACTAATATTCTCTCCATTAGTGAAGAAAGGGTAAATGTAGATTTGACTAAGCTAATTTACAGAAGATTACCTGTAGGATTTAAAAAACATCGTTGAACCATTACTTATGTACTTAGGTGCTTAGGATAAGTTCAGGTTGTTTTTAAATTGATTTATTTTTACTTTGTGACACAGTCTACTTTTTATTTTTTTTTCCTTTTCTGATTAACTCTGTTGCAGTCTTTATAATGCTTGTAAATGGACAATTTGTTGATTCAATAATCCAACTATTTTTTTTTCTTCTTCAGAAAATGCCAATGAGAATACATTAGTTACTAGATTTAACGGTGTGCACATCTTGTCTGGGTGGTTGAATTACTGAACTTTTATGCCTGATGTTTTCTTGTTAGATAATTAAAGGACGAGCATCCAGCAGTAGTGGTTTTCATTCATTGGCTGAACTGGTCACCAATGGGAAATAGTGAATAAAACTTTATTTGAAAAATTTCGTTAAAATACATAAATCTCTCAAATTCAATCTTGATTGATGTACTTCACTAATCTAACAGTTTAATAACAGTTTATTTAAATGTCTAGCTCTGTTACTGTTGATTGGTGCACTTCTGTCTGTTGGTACTGCAGTAGTTAAGCTCTAAATCTTGCATCTGGCTACTTTTTCATTTTATATACTGCCTTCCAAGTTTTTTTTATGGTATTAGACTAGCAGAAGAGACTAATTTTGTGAGCTTTCCTTGTAAACAAAGTTGTATGCCTTTTTTAATCATCCCAGTTTGCATCAGTTGCCAGGAATAAATTTTATTTTAACCAGATTGTTTTCCACTATTGTGGTTTCAAAGGAAAAAAAATAGCACTTAACGCATTAAAGTGGAAACATTCTCAAATTTACTGAATAAACTCTACTTGGGGAGTAAATGTGAAATCTTATGATATGTTTAATACACGTACAACTATGGTATAAGCTAAAAACTATTCTCAAATAGGGGTACATTAGTTTGGAATCTTAATAATAGCTGGTAAAGACGGTTCAAAATGATAGTGCTCTTTTGCATCAATATCAAGTTTTTCACTTTACCTTTGAGAGAAATTTTTGTTCGCTTGTATCGTGGTTGTACCTTTTTTCGATGACTCAGCATTGATAAATCTCCCACCTAGTTAAGTCCACTTTTTCACTTGTTTGCCATTTTTAGTATTTACCACGGCAATTAAATGTAATATTGTTGGTAATTTTTCATAGTTAACTTTAGTACTTTCATATGACAATAGTTTTAATTCTGTTGAGATATTCTGAAAAAAAAAAAACTTGTTTAGGATGTTTCCACCTTTTAAGCTGCTAATAAATGTGTGTGTGTGTGTGGGGGGGGGTCAAAATAACTGTGGCTGATGTTGTTGTTGAGCGAGTTGGACTTCCGAACAAGGAACGAGGCTCTTTCAATGGCATTGCATCCTGTAAAGACAAGTGGCCTGTTCTCTGTCGAGAGTCCCCATGACTGAGAGATGTTCCTCTAGCTGACAAGCCGCCCGGCTCCCCCCACCGACACCTGGGAGATTGCTCTCGCGTTGGGCTGTGGTTGCTGTATGTAGACTTACAGCTCACATTATGTGAAAGATATCTTTTGAAAATTTCAGAAGTTTTCCAAAAAAAATTCTCTTGTTACTTTCAGTAGGTTGCAGGCTGACCTATTGTACTACTAAGCTTTTGCTAAATCTGCAATAAATTTAAAGAATTTTTTTTATTGCATTTCTGAAATTAAAAAAAAAAAAAAACAACAGCAAAATATTCCTAGAAAAGCGCACTTTCATCTGTCGTCACCATGAAAGTTTCCATTTATGTACATAGCTGACATTGCTAAGTTGGCTAATGCTTCTATTGCCTTTAATTCTTTCCCATTCAGAAAATGAAATATTTAATATATACAAATGTTAGACAATTTTCAACATGGCTACACAAAATGCACTTACCTGATTAAAATTATTAGAAAACGTTTAAGTCATGGATGATTCAAATAGGACTGATTCAGCGCACAGTTCCAGTAGTCCAAATGAAAAGGAAATATGTTTAGAAAATGAAAGGAAAAATTTAATTTATAGTGCAGAAAGTAAAGAAAAAAAAATGTAGAATAAAATTGCCTGACTGTTGTGACAGAAGAAGAGCCTTTGTGAATCTTCTCACTGTCATTTCTTTTGACACTAAATCTGTCCTCTCTCCAATAATTCTCAATGGATGGCACAGAATTATAGTTATGTTTAGTGTTACAGATGCTTTTATCTTCTCCCTGGTGGTGTCCATCAAGGTGTTGTCAGCTCTGCTTGTCTCTGGGTCTGTGTGGCATAGTTAGTCTTCATCCATGAGATGGAAGAAATCCTCTGGTATCAGGTCATAGAAGAAATCTAATGGCCTCATGTCATCAGTGACATCAATCTTTGAGTTCCTGGACTGCAAAAGTGCCAGCATGCTGATTGGCTGCAGACAACTCTAACTTTGCTTGATGACCTTGCTCTCTTTCTCATTGTTGTGGCTTTCCACCTTCACTGCATTTCTCATTGTTTCTCCATCACTGTCTGGCCAGCTGAATGATGATGAGATTTGAGATATGAATGCAAGATCTTCACATCACCAGAAGGAAAGGATTCACTGTTGAATTCCATCATGTTTTAGATAAAACACGCATAGTTCATGCTAGTAGTTTCACTAGTAAAATTACTTTCATGAGAAAATGAAGTGATGTAAATAGTTAAGGAAGTGGGAATGTGGATCAGCATTCTTTATGCATTATGTATAGATGAAAGTGGTCACTCATCATTGCCTAGTCCTTTTTGGGCAATTTGCCCCAGTCAGCATTGACTGACTTGAATGAAGAAGGATTAAAACAAGACTTCCATGATGTTTACTCATTCTTTAGTTCTGATTTTTGGTAGCTGCTAGTATGTTAAATGGAAGCCATGCTAACAGAAATGTTCATGTTTAAGGGTGTTCATTTTCTGATGATAATGAATATTAGAAATTTGTCTTAATTTTAAAACAATGCTAAGTAAAAATCCATGAATTCAGAACCATGTGAATCTTCAAAGTATTAACATTAGGATTACTAGTTAGTTTTCTAGCTTGCTGACAAACCCACTAATATCTAATTCCATATTATTTGGTGCAAGTAACTAATGTATTTAATTTAAAGAAAAGCAGTAACTATGATTTTAAATTTTAAGGTATCTACAGTTGCATAAATATTATATAAGTATCAGTGTGTATATAATGTGTGGTAGGTAGATGGAATAAATTCAAATGTTTTTTCCCAATTAAATTGTTGTAGTTTGTTTTTCTTTTTTTTTTGATAACCTGTGAATTTCTGTAATCTTCATAACCAGTGAATGCATGGGTAATTGAACTCTTCCCTGATTTGATTCAATTATACAGTGATTCTGGCGAGAACCAAATGCCATTTATTGCTCTTTAATGTTTGTTTTTTGTTGCTGTTTTTTAAGTAATGGGTTTTATTTGCTCATGGTCAGCCAGTTTTTAAATTCTTTTGTCAGCTTATATAACAGCTCAAATTTGTTATTGTTATTATTGTTGTTATTATTGTTGTTGTTGTTATTATCATCACTCATCATCATCATTATTATTATTTATTATTATTATTATTTTATTATTATATTATCATTACTCCTTCATCATCATCATTATTATTATTATCATCATTATTATTATTAACTTTGAGTAACTAGAAAAACCATTAAATATATTCTGAAATTTCACTTTTGTATTTGTAGTAAAATAAAATAACATTTGCTATTTAGTTGGTAGCTGGTTCATTCCACGTTTGCTTTATTCAATCAATGCTAAGCATTCTTTACCTGTTTTGAATTTCACTGATCTATCATTAAGAGACAAAAATAAATATTAATGATGGTTTAATAAGTTTAGAGCTTGTATATTTTTTTTAGTTTATTGGGTAATAGTAGATAGAATAACTGAGAATTTGAAATGGCAAAATGGTATTGGTTCAAATAAGCTGATAGCAACATTCTTAATAAGAAAATTCATCCAGAGCTTGCAGTTCTCTATAGCAAGAATCTGTGTTATTTTTTAAATAAAATTTTGAGTGTACTGCAGAATTGATTAAAAATTTGCTTTTTTTAAAATTAAAAGATAAAGTGAGTATGAAATTTATTTTCTTTTAAAAATGTTTATTAATGTAATATAAAACTTCCATTCGGAAGAAATGTATTTAACTTTGGCATATGAACTTATGGGAGGATAAACTTAAGTTTTGATAGAAAAATGCCTTTTAAGCTGAATTCATGTTAAAGTAAACATTATGAATATCTGATGATTATTTTGTTATGTACAAAAATGGAAATTGATCTTTACTGCCATGTCAATCTATTTGGCTTAGTTAGGACCTGCAGAAAGGTGCTAGCATACTGATTTAGTCTTATCTTACATTATGTTGACATGGCACCAATGTCTTGTTCGTGTTAAGAAAAGTGAGATTTCTGAAATTCTGTTATGCATATAATTAGAAAGGCTGTAATAAACTGTGATATCTTTATTTTTGAAATCAAAGCTGTCCGTTAAAGTTTAAGAGAAATTAATGCTCTACATTCGATGCATTTTTATTTAAATGTTTTTTAATCATAGTAAAACTTTATTTTTTATTACGTTAGTTAATGCCACTTTATATAGATTAGAAATGTTATATACACTCAAAATATGAACTAGAGCATTTAAAAAATATTTATACCAGTTGACACTATCCTTCAGTTTAAAAAAAAGTAACATTACTTGTGCAATCTTTTTAATAATAATTATCTCTGACTTGCGAATTAGCTCCACTAGGTCGGTTATTTCAGTGTAGTCATTGAAGTGAAAATACAGGAACTGGTTAAGTCTGTAGCATGAAATGAACTTTTCTATTTTCTTTGATAAGAATCTGTATACAATTAATGAATGTTTTTGTTGCTCATGAATGCAAGAATGATAGTGAAACATTTCTCTGTAGCAAAGGCAAAAGCAAAGTCAGTGGACTAGCAGCAAGCACTTACGATTTGTCTTGAATAATTTTAAAAGGACAGCAGTGTTTTCAGGTGAATAATCTACATGAGAAAATCATTCATTTCTAAAACTCTTAAAATGTATGCTTTAGAAGTACTTTTTAACCTTTCATTTTCTATGCTAGTTTTCATTATATACTGGCTGGAGGGTACATTTGCACTGTAGCTTAGAAGCACTTCTATTGAACTGGCTAGGATTGGAGTGGTATAGATTTGTTGTTGCAAAGGGTTATGTTATTGTGGAAGGTACTGTTTGTCACAGACTCTGGCTCAACCTATACTACAGATTTGATGGGTATTGAGGTGCAGATATCCTAGGTGGTGTATAGAGGGTTAAGGAGAAAAAAATCTGATACAACAAGTTGCACTGAAATATGTATTTTATCTATTCTTGTGTAGTTTTTCTTGAGGATTTGTTAGTGATACTTCTGAACAACTTGTCATTTGCTAAAATCAACATCAGATATTTTTTAAATGTGAGTTTTTCTATTTAGTATGGTTAATTTTTTATAGTACAGGCAGCTAAATGAAAAGAATTTTTTAACCTACAGTAAGCAACTTATCAGACCCTAATGAGACATGGAGATGGTTGGATATTTGAAAAAGTCTGATACTTGGATGGACTATTTTTAAACAAATCTTGCTGCTTATCCAACAGCATTTTTCTTCAGTTTTGCTCAAAATAAGAACTACACACACACTTTTTGGATTGTTTACCAAAGTACCAGCTGAACTACTATTAACATTATTAAACGACATATTGCAGAGATTAAAATTCTTATCATTGATAAAAATCACTAACAAAGGAGAATACAATCAATACACTTCCAGCTTATTGAAAGGATGCTAACTATCTGGCTGGAAGCAAGGTGAACAGGCACAGACTGGATATAGCTTTCTTGGTGATGAACTCATGAAGTACAATGGTTCATTTTCAGCTATTCAACCTATCCTGGCTTAGATTGGAAAAGTTAGATAAATGGAGGGTGGATAACAGGTTGTTTGCTGTATTAGCTTAATACTAATGCATAGATTATCCTTCTCAAACATGCTTGTATATGCATGCATAAATACACACATACTTTTAATCTAGCTGTCTGCTCCTGATTAAGTTAAACCCTGGTAGGAAAGGATGAAGTTACTTTTTAGTTTTGAAAAAAGTAAAAGATTAGTTGGCATATGATAAATCGCTTTCTGAATGTATTTCATTATTTGTTTGTTTTTTCTTTTAATGTGATTATAATTCTGAAAAAAGGAAAACTACTAAAATTGAAATATTGTATTGTTTCTAAGTGTTACCCATGCTCCAATAAATCCCTATACCACACTTTAGTCCCATCTATTTAAAAAATGCCCATTTGTCTGCTTTTATGAATATTTCAGCACATGAACATTGTCTATTAAAGAATGTACTTCGTAAACAAGATGATCCATCATTATTGTCTTTACAGATACTAAATGAAAATTAGCCATATCATTTGTAGCCTACTTCATAGTTCTTTTCACTAATGAAATATTTGTTCTAGAAATAACTTTAGATTGTTTATTCATGAAATGTGCTTATTGTTTGTTTGTACCTCTGTACATACATAGGCAAGTCTTCATAGCATTCATAGAATATTGCCTTGTCTAGTAATACATAGGAAAAAGCTTCTTGTTTGGGCATATGACTGCTGTATTGCTGCTATTCTGAATGTCAATTAAGGAAATTTGGTGTGGACATAAAAAAAGAAAGATAATAGACATAGCAAGGTGATAAGGGAAAAGTGATTATGGACATACCCAAGATGAAAAAGCAGCTACTTGGGGTTGGTTGAAAACTGAGATGCAGAAATAGATAACACAATTTTTGCTGACTTATATCTGAGACTTGTTTCTGACTAATTTGTGGGTGCTGAACTCAAATATCACATTGGTTTTTGCCTATCAATTCAAGGTTTTGCTCTACAGCATACCCACATTTTCGATCAATCGCCATAAAAAGTACCCGATTGCAATGATTTCCACCATCACCTCAATCCTATTCTTATCATTTTATTTAGAATACCATTCCAACAAACAATACCATGAATCAATTTTGATATTAACAAATATATTGGTTAACTATAACATATCAATCAGGTCAAAATATTGAAATAGAAAAATATAAATCGATGCTAGAATTGAATGAATTTTAGTCAAAAATGGGCACAAACAAATCCAGAATATTCTTATCATTTCATTTATAATACCATACAAACAAAACAATGACAGACATGGGTTTATTTACATTAACTGATATCAGTAAATGACACATTCTTCCTTCATGGATTAAATTTTCATTTGTAGGCTTTTCTGGAGTGCTTCATTTCCAGACAGTCTCTTTTAATACTCCAACAGTAGTCGGCCATCATGTGAGTATCCCACCTTCCTTGGTATCGCTCCTCCATATCTTGTATATCTTGATGGAACCTTTCACCTTGCTCATCACTTACGTCACCTAGATTTTCAGGAAATTTATCAAGATGACTGTTTGAGGAAATGAACCTTTATGCTGATGTTGCAACCCAGACGATGAAAATTCTTAAGCAACATTTGAATAAGATCTTTGTAATTTTCAGCTTTTTTGTTTCCCAGGGAAATTTTTCACAACAGCCATGAAAAAAATTCCATGCTCTTTACTCCATATCATTCATGGAGCTTGTGAAATGTTGATCTCATTAGTTTTCTGATTTGTGGCCTGTCAAACACACTAGCTTTTATTTTTCATAACTGAGGCTAGGAAATGTTGTGCATATGTACTTAAAACAGTCACCTTCTATGCTCAGAGCTTTAATATACTGCTTCATTAGACCCTTTTTGATGTGGAGAGGAGGAAAGATGATTTTTACCCGATCTACTAGTGGTTGGTTTTTGATATTTGGTTCTCCGACATTTAAGCATTTTCTTAGCCGCCAGTTATTCTGAGTCCAGTGCTTGTCCTTAGCTCTACTATCCCACAGGCACAAGAAACATGGATGTTTTGTGTATCCTCCTTGTTGACCAAGTAAAAAGTTAACCATTTTTAAGATCCAATAGAACAGAAACTTGATGTGATAGGCAAAAACTGATTTTATTTTTGAAATCAGCGCCCAAAAATTAGTTGAAAACAAGTGTTAGATCTTAGTCAGCAGAAAAAAAGTGAAAAAAATGTTGGCCAGTGTCATCAACTTTTTACTTTTTCCAAATATTGTGATTGTGGCATATGAATTGTAAGAAAATAAATGAAACTGGAGATCGAATTTTTACTTCTACTGACCACAGGTTTCCATGGCTTTACAAATCAAAGTGCCATCAGGGATATGAAAAGTCCAGACATGCAACAAACCATAATTTTCAAAATATTGTTATGTATATTCAAACTATTTCTACATGAGTTAAATGGTGACCATTTTGTTTTCTTCATAACTAGTGTACTTTAAGAGGTAAATGAACAATTTGGATGTATACACATTTAATTTGTATTATTACCTGTGTATCTGTATTTTCTTTTTAAGAGATGTTATGCCTTTGATAGAGAGCCTTGAGATATCTATTCAAAGCTTTGAATTTGTCCACCTTTAACTGCCAAGAAATCTTTGAGGTTTTTTGTTGACTTCCTAATTTTGTCTTTTGAATCTTCCATTTTTGATCGAGCGGAGCATTGGTCTCAAAATAATTGCATCAGTCCTGTTTGCACTCGAAAATGTTCTGAATGTATTTTTTTGCAGCAATGCCTTTGTAGATTTAGCCATTCAGTGATAGTGCATGAGCTTAATGCTGCTTGTGTGTTCTTATCACTTCAATCTTTTTACTAACTGAAAATGTGAATCTGGCTTCACAGAGATTGTACAATCATACACCCCTCATCTAGTAGTGTTGATTTTTTAAAATTTTTTTTTTACTGATACATGACTACATGCAATTCTTGCTAGGAATTGAAATCATCTAATTTTGGCTTGTTGCAACACTTCTCTACAAAAATGTCTCATCAGTCTTTATTAGGAAGGAAATTTGAAATTCTGATGTGAAGAGATCCAAGTAAACTGCAAGTGCCTTTTTATTAATCAAAGAACCAGGATTCTAACTCTAAAAGTTCCAAAAAGTTTGGTAGCCAGCAAAAATTTTCTAGCTATCGGCTAAAATACGGTTACACTAGGGAGGTCAAGAGAATATTTTTGGTTGTTCACACTGCAGCAGCTCAACGTATATTTCTTTCATAATGAAGCCTTACATATCTTTTGAAAATGATTTTGGTTAGAGTGGATTTGCCATCTTCTGAAGTCCTGTGATTTCTTCAAGCCATCTGCTAAGCAGAGAGAGGCTAGTAAGGTTGAAAGGCGATCCTTTTTGTTATGAGGGGTGGATCCATAGGCATGCTGCTACAAACTGAGTCTGTGTGGTCGACTTTTAACTGTCTGCGTCAAAAGTTGGACTAGGTTTCGCAGGTGTTTATGGTGTGAGGGTCATTTCCTTCCTCTAAACTTTTCACTTCCTTTAATTCACTCCTATTAACATCCTTCTGTGTTCTTATATTTTCTGTGCCGTATGTTCTTTACTCCGCTCACCACACACTACTGCTCGCTTGTTCTTTAAGATCAGACATAATGCAATTCATGAAATTGCAGTTTTCTTGCTGCTTGAGTTCATAAATAGTTTATATTGCTATAATCTTCTAGCTATCCATAATTTGCAAGGTAAGGGTCCACACGGGTCATCTCATGTTGTTGTTGACACCTGGTTGTGGTTTTCACTGTTGGTGTTATTGATGGTTATCAGAAAAGATAGTCACCAGCTAGATTTTTTTTTTGGTCACCAACAGCAGCCTGGCAACGATATTTTTGGAGCTCGGCAAATTAAGAGAAAACTGAAAATAATGAGAAATCACCATGTTTTAGTTTGAAACATGATGATGCTACTTTGTACATGTGAATCTCAGATTTTTGGAGTAGCCAGTGGTTAAACGTTATAAACATGATCGAAAAGGATATTTCTTTGAAAGATACCATGATATTTAATCAAGATAGGAGTTAGTAATCCTTTTTACTCCTGTTTATGGTGTGTTCTTGGAATATTGCAGAAAAACAGAAAATCTGTTGTTATGAAAATCGGTGTAGGAATTAAAAATCCTTGTCATTGGTATCGGCTTGAAACTACTGTGGAGAAAATTTTTTTTTTTTTTTTTCGAAATTTGTCACTCATATCCCTGGCCATCTGTACAACCAAGTGCAGTTGGTGTGTGTCCTTCCTTTTTGGTCTTTTTTCATAGTCACTGTTTCTGTGACATGTCACTCTTTGGTTCATTTGTTTTTGTTTTTTTTTCTTTTCTTTTTTTTATTCTTTCACAACATATAAATCTATGGTATCTGTCATATATGTTCAGTGATGATTGGCTTGTATTGTCATGGAAATATTCTCTCATAGTTTAGTTTATATATTGTGATGCATTGGGGGGGGGGTTCAGCGGATTGAGATATTTTGGATTCAGCAGTTATCCATCCCAACTTTTGAATTTGGATGAGTCCAATAAACTCTTCAGGTGGCAATTAGAACTAATATGGTACTTTTTCAAAGCATTTATTTCTAAAATTGTAAACATCTATCATTATATTTATTCATCCAACGAACAGGTTGTCATAAAGCTATAGCTGATTGAGGAGGTGTCATGAAAAATTAAGCACTTAATCTTGAAATACTACAGTATATGCCAGGAAATTATTGAACACCTGACACTCCATGTATTGCTTATTAGAGTCTGACACTGTTGGTTAATTTATTTGTCATTTAATTATCATGAATAAATTTAAACTTTTGCACTTCAATTTTTCCCACCTATTTGTTTTTATATATATACACATAAACTGGCCTTTTTTGTTTTGTTTTTTTGGTATTAAAATGCAAATAGATTTTTGAATCTACTCACCCCACATTTCCAATGTTTTATGTATTAGATTGGTTGAAAATAATAGATTTACAAATTTGCCCTAGGCAAATGCTAAAAAGAATATTGTCAATAGCATTAATCTTTTTTTTTTTTGGTTTGTTTCTGCTGTTTTTTAATGCATAGCTAAAGAAGATCTAAACCAGGAATCCTTGTAAAACAAAATGGCTTTCAGCCACTTTGTATTTAATATATTGAAATTGATAGAAAAATTTGCTTTTGAATGAGTATATCTGCACTGTTTAATCTTTTTTGGTAAATCTTCTGAAGATTTGAGTACATCAGAATCAATTTGAGGTCACATTTCATTTGGTTAAGAACTTTTCCTTTAAGCTTTAAACATTTTATTTTTTGTGATTCTTTCTATGGTTTAGTATTGTTTAATAAACCAATCCCCTGTCCTCCACTTACCCCTTCATAAAAAAGGGAGAAATTGCTATGATTACTTTGGTTGCCTTTAGTATCAAGTGGGAGTATGTTTTCTTTAGAAGAACGCAATTTAAAAAAAAAAATTTTTTTTTTTTCTGACAGCAGGCATATTATTACTGTATTGATCAATCTTTTTTGTCTCACCCTTGCTGTATTAGTGGTTTTTGCAAAGGAGAAAAACCAGTGATGTTTGACTTGGTTTAATACTCTGCTACTGTTGACTGGGTAATGCTGTTTGAGATTTATGAATCTTTGTGCCAGCGAGTAAACCTGAAGTGGTTGTCTGTTTTGTGGCAGGCAGTCTGGTGAAGAAACACTGGTAACTACTGCTGCTTGTGTGGATTAAATCTGCTCTTAAGGCAGAGCAGTTTAAATATTTACTCAATCTAGTATGGATTTAATGATTGTATTCTTCACACAAATGAGTGGATTTAACTCTCCTTCCCAGTAATTCAAGAGAGAATTTCTTCAGATTTTCAATGCTATCTTAATATGTAAAAGGATTATTTATGTCAGTTCTAGCTGGCTTGAAATATTGTTACATGTAAATAAAGTTTAAGAAAATGTGTTATTGTTAATGAAATATTGTATTGATAAAATAGGTTAAGATTGTATGTTATTCACATTTAAAAAAAATTTGAAAGGTGATTGTGAAATATTTGAAAGACAGATATGGGAATAAACTGTCTAATTATATTCTCCACATGATGCAAACACTTGGGTATAATGAAATATCTTTGAATAAGTTAAATAAAACAAGTTAAAGTCATAACTTTATAAAATTTAAGGGTGTTTAACATTCCAACATATTGTAGCAGATTTTCTTTACATACTTTTGAGTGACAAAGTGAGCCAGAACCAAAAACATCTTCAGATGCTGTAATTAATAGATTTTAGAACGAAACAAACAGAAAAGTCTTAAGAAAAATGTATTAGTCTTGAAATTTCTTTATTTTGCTTTACTTTTGACTGGACTGTAAATAGCCGAATGCGTTGCTGTGGCTGAGGGGGGGGGGAGAGCTTAAAGTTCCGCCTCTGTTGGTGACCATCTTGGTTTGATGAACCTCCAATAGCATAGCATTGTTGTTTTTTTTCTCATTTTTTATCAGTCCATGGACATGACATGGGTTTTCTCAAGGTTCCTTGGCTTTCTTCCATAGCTAACCAGAGAGACTAGCAGAGTTCCCATTTTTTCTTATCGGAAAAGAATTACCTACAGTCTCTAATAATAATGTTTGAGAAGCTTTGCTTGTTTCAATAATGTGACCATAATTGTTATTACCAGAGGTTCTCTCCGTGATCTGGTCAAATTCAAAATTTTGAGTTCTTGAAGTTTGACTTGTATACATTAGTGGTTTAGACCACTATTAATTGTTCCTTCTGTTTTTTTTATTTTAAGATTTTGGTTTCAGGTAAAGTCTCCTGAAGATTGATAATTTTAAAACTCTAAGGCTGATTAAATCTTATCAGATGGAATGAGGTTAACAAATTTGTGATTGTAGTAAAGTAGTGATCTGTTATTTAAAGACAAAAATGCTCAGCCCACAAATAACCTACAAAGTAGAAAGTACAAGCAATCATTTTCCAAAGCAAGGCATGTGCTTGTGTATGAATGACAAGATACTAACAGAAATTTAAAGGGTTGACTGAAAGAAAAGTGCTTATATTAGATATGTTTGGGGAAAGGAATTATCATTACAAATACTTCTTTTTTGCATCTTTAGAAGCTGCTTATCTTCTATGGGCACTTTTTTTTATATTGCAGATTTTGCTTTATTGTAATGAGGAAGCTGAAATTTGCATGGATTTGAGTTCATTTTGGCTAGTCACTAAGATTGGTGCATATTCAAACACGCCAGTTCTATGATAGGCATTTTACTTGTGTTAGATGTTTTGATAGCAAAAAAAATATTAAATAGATACACAGGGACATTGAAACAAAATGTATGAAATATGATTTTGCATTATACTTAGATATGTGAAATATTGTGTAATCTTTTTTATTTGTGTTTAGTTACATCTTTATTTTTGTTTCATATCATTAATGTTTTATTTTTCCATTAACTAACTTTATATGCTCTTTTCCATTAAATAACTTGCAAGCTTGTTGGTTTTTGTACAGAGCCTATTTAGATGCGCACTTTCTAAAATTGACCAGATAATACTACTGGCTTTCATTCCATTTAATCATAAGTGTATTTTTGTAGTAACATAATTTCCTTTTTCTCAATAGCTTTGGTATTATTCATGATGCTCTGTTATTGTGTTCCCATTCAGATAAACCTGTTAGATGGTGCTTATAAACAAAACAGGAATGATAGCGATTTCAGCTTCATTAAGACTTGAAAGTGACTTTGGATTTGAATATATTGTTTAGTGGATATTGTATAATTAAAAAAAAAACAAGTAAATATTACTAGAAACTGAAATAAGGTTCAGTTATAGTTTTTGGGTGTATGTGTGTGAGAGATTAATTATTAGTTTAAAGGAGTTATGGTACAGTTTAGTTATTAATTTTCTTGCTGCTTAGAAAAAAAGAAGTTGTTTAGTGTTTCTGAATTTCAAAATACCATTTCAAAATTGGTTGGTTAAAAAAGTCTTTTATTATCTATGAACTAAAGAAGAAACAAAAAATGATGATGAATGTTGCTTTTGTAAATAGTTAGGTCCTTGTCTCTATTTCAAACTTACATACATATATAAATAGCTTTTGTTGTGCTCTATTTGTCTGTCTCTTTGCTGCTAAGCAGCTATTTATTCTCTTCATAATCTTGTTGTAACCTGTTGGTGTAGGTAACATTTTTACTTATGCTACTTTGCAGATTTATTTCTCATTATGGATAGCGAGTGGCTACTTCATGGTTGAGCTTATAGTAACACATGGAAAGAAAACTGCTTGCCATTTCCACTGTTGGGCAAAAGATCTGTATTTAAAAACCTGTGATGAGAGCAAATAATAAAGTCTTCAGCAACTAGATTGCTGCTTTCAATACTAAATGTGCATATACATTAAATGTACTGCTTTTATGGTATACTCTTGTTTTAATTAGCCAGTAGTCTTATTCAGTATTTGAAAAAATATATATCTACTACTAAAACTTTCAAAACACAATCATAATAGTTTGCATCAAATTAGAATTCTCTAACTTTAGAAAAATCTTACATCCATGATCTAGTTAATGCAGAAATTTTTAAAAAAAAAGTTAAATTTATATTTTTATTGCCATTTTTAATTATCAAGAGAATTATAAATGATACTGGAAAAAGGGGGAAATATAATCTGATATTGTGTTTAGCTATCTGAAATAATGGAATGACTTTCAGTAGGTTTGACATTAATTTGTGGTAACTATTTTGACCTCTGTAGTCTTTGTTTGTTTTTTAGAAACAAGTATTTCATAAAGTTTATCAGGCTAATTGGTTTCATCATTGACATTTATTTGTCTGGTACACAATCGGTCATGTAGTCTTGAAACTAGGGTGGTTTGTTTTGTTAAATTGTTTATAATTTTTTAAAAAAAATTGTTAATATCCAAAGAGAAATTGTCAGCATGATAGATGGACTCCAGCAGTGTTTCTCAATTAATTCTGTTTTATTTATTGTTAGCATAGCAGTGTTAATTCTGATTTCTTTGAATAGGCTATGGATATTGTTTTAGCTCGGGTAAGAATTTCTTTATAAATGTAGGTAATACTACTATTTTTTAAATGAAAAGAAGAAAAAGCAAGCATTAAAGAGAAATCTACAGTTTATACTCAAATGTTTTTGCTTTTCAAAGTTATTAATGATAAGGGTTTTTGAAGATTTTAAAATTAAATACGTATGCTTTATCATAGATGATAATTTTAGAACTAAAGTTCAGATAAACTTTTTTCTGAAATCAATATACTTGTCTGTTCTTGCTATGAAACTACTGACGGGTATCATCATTGGGAATATTTAAAACCACATTGACTTTATATTTCTAGTGTCTTCTTTCTGATCATCAGTCTCTGATTTGGTAATTTCTTTTATAATTTACAATAAGTTATACCTTTTTTTTTAAGAGTGGAAGTTGTAGTTTTTAAACAGTTTTCATCAGAAAACATTACCTTTAAGATGATGTTTATATATAGTGTTTAAAAGCATCTTTCTTTTTCCACATTTTGTTAAAGTTAAGATTAAAACACACATTTGATATCAATGTTTTCAAAATGTTTTGAAGCGTTTGATGAGAAGAATTTTGGAAATAGCAGCTTTTTAAATCTCCTTTGGTAGAACTAAAAGTTAGTAGTGTTGATTTTTACCTTACATTACCACATAAGTATACAAAATAAGTCACACTGAAGAATAAATGGTAGCACATTAAACCTCCCAAAAATGCACACAGACAGACAGAGGCATGTACTATGTTGGCCTCTGCTGTAACTCATTTTGGTACAAGATTTTGTCTTTCCAAAAAACTTGCTAGTATGGAATAAGGCATTTACTTTCCTTCTTAAATATGTGACCTTTGGCCTGCTATTCTTAATTGAGAGTATATAAACACTGCTAGCAACGTTTTTGCCATTGATATATACATATACAGTATTAGAAATAACTATCAAAACAAAGGAACAACTAGATATAAAATATAAATAGTGATGAAATCACATCTTATGTGTAAAGAAATACTCCATAGTACATTCATGCATTGATATAGTACAATGTGATAGGTTGTCATGCAAGCAACTGGAAAGTGTCACATCTATGAGAGGACTATAAAGGTTTATGCTGTTATATTGTAGTGAATAGCATGGCTCCTTAGAAGGAAGTATTACATGACAAGCACACAGAAATCAGTCTTTGCTAGTGAAGGCTACTTCATGTGGCAGATTGCAGTCCAACTTCATGTTTCAGGAGTTGTTTGTAAGACTGAGGATGATGTATAAAGCTGGTACTGCTGACAGTAGATGTGGTTGAGGAAGAAAGGCAAAACTCTCCAAAAGTGATATTAAGTACCTTAGGGTATGTTCTCTAGGTGATAGATGAGTCAGCAAAGATCTTGAGAATGACCTAGCTGCTAGTATGGGTTTTAGTGTTTCTTCAAGAACAGTAAGGTACACATTAATGTGAAGTAGTCTCAATGGATGTGTAGCTGCTTGAAAATCTTTGCTGAGGAAAGGCAATGAGCAGAAATGTAACAGTGATATGATCACACTTGGAAGAAAATGCTCTTTTATGGATGAGTCCAAGTTTGAACTGTTTGGCAATAATCAATAGCAGTTTGTGCAAAAGAAGACTGTGGAGCAGAACAGTAATCACTGTAAAACAGTAAAACGGGGGTGGATCATTACAAGTGTGGGGCTGAATATCAGCCAAGTGTGTCAGAGATTTGCATAAAATTTAAGGTTCCTCAGGGACATCTCATTGTGTGGGATTTATCTTCCAGCATGACCATGACCACAAGCGTACAGCCAGTGTGATGAAAATGTACCTGAAATGTAAAGAGACTGGAACACACAAAGATCTCTTTGGGACCCCCCCACAAATTCTAAATATGAACATCATTAAAGCTATTTCTTCTGAGAAAGTCAAATTGGCAACTAACACACACCTTGAATGAATTGGGGAAAGTGCTAAAGTGCTCAGGATATCTGAAACAACATTCCAATCTTACATTGATAACCAACCTGTATGGGAGAATAAAAACAAGGTTTCATGTTCTATATAGAACAAAGGGCTTACATACCATATGCTAATACACTAAAAGGTATTAATTTTGTTTTTGTATATTTTCTGTAATAATGCTCTGTGTATACACTATATACATCTCTTAGTTGTAATTACTCATTATTTGTGCATATCCTGTATGTTTTAATAATTATATTCAATACTGTATGTAACAAACTGAAACCACAACCCCAGATTTGGCTGTATATCTTCTAGATGGAGCTTGCATTAGATAGATGATTAAATGGTAAATGTTATTTGTTGATTTATAGGAGCTATTGTTGTTATTGATTTTTTTCAGCCATGAAACAGTCATAAATGTATCAAATTGATCATGCAACACATTCACTTAAGTTTTATAAGTATACTTTATATTGCCACTGAAAATAATAATACATGAAATATTTTGACCTAACAGGCAATATACCTAATTAATGAAGACTATTAAAGTGTTATTTCTATGCTTATTTTCTAGCACGTATTTTGATTTTTGACTCAGATTCACTAAAATAATTGCTTAGAAGAAGTATCTGCAAACTTGTGTAAATGTCTTGAAGATATGGGAAAAGGAGCCTTCTAAAATGAAAAAAAATTTTTAATTGCTTAAATTTAAAAAAAAAAACACTAAAATTCATTTGGTTTTACTATTAGTTTTAGTTAACTAATATCTGAATGATATTTGAATTTCTTTTTTAGTGTTTTTAATTTTGTTTTAAATGTAGTTCAAATAAGCTGATTTTTAAAGAGTTAAAATATCGAGCTGCTGCCTCTCTCCCCACTTGCTGATAATAGCCAGATTGTGGATTTCTGAGTTGGATGCATGTTTAAGGGTTAATAAATTAATGAATAAGAAAACAGATGTTGAAGGTTCTCATAGTGAGTTAGCGTCCCTATTATTAGAATATGCCCCAGAAAATCTCTGACTAGCACAGAATTTTAGTTAGTTTTTTTTTTTTTTTTTGCATTATATCCATACAAATATTATCAAACATAAATACCAAGTAAAAAAAACTTATTTATACTCTAGCTGGATTTTAGTAATTGTTGAAAAATTTCAGATCTTTTAGTAGTTTCTGCGCAATAAAAAACAAAAAAGAAAATACCGACAACCCTCTGACATCAGTAAACTGTAAAATGAAACTCTTTAGTGTATAAAGCTAAAATTTTGCCTGAGAGTTAGAGAGTATATACACATGCTCCATATTTCATTAGAAATCTGAGTTGGTCATACTAGAGCTACTTAATGAGTTGACATGGAATGACCCTTGCATTTTACAACTGCAACCCTCCCACAAAAAAAAACAAAAAAACTGCACTATCTTTTATCAGGAAATTTAGAATATTTTCCAGGCTCTCACTGGTGTTTGTTTGTTTTTGCCACTTGCATATTTGTTGTGGATGCTAATCTCATGCAGCTGAAATGAATGTAAGCCAAAAACAGCAGTAATTTTCATTAATAAATCTGAAATGCAGGGCACACGACATTTTGTTGGTCCCTCTTGGCTGTGATTGTGAAGTCTGGCCGAACATGCTGACTGATATTAAGCCAATGTCTTACATTTATGGCATAAATATTTTGTATTCAACAGCTATTTCTTGCTGTTGAATCAGAAATGAATTCCTCTACTTGATCTGACATTATTAAAGCTACTCTAAAGATTTGTGGTTTGTTTGGAAACATTTGATATTTTCCTTGATTTTAATTGTAAGGAGCTTGCTTGTGTATGCTTAAATGTTTTACTTTATAACAAAGTACTTCGTTTTTTTTTTTTTTTTTTGAAATTGAACATTTCCACAATTTATGAGTCTGAATGATATTCAGAAGTATTGGTGTGAATGGGAAATTTTGATTTGTTCTTGTAGTAACCTGAACATGCTAAACAGTTTCTGTTTGCATTTACCAGATTTAGAAAGAAAAAAAAATGAATATGTCTCTCTTGTTTTTCACTTGCATTTTTATAAACTGACTATATCAAATGCTGGACCCCAGCAAAACTAACATAAGAAAAACCCTGGACTTCTGAACAGTTGTTACTGATGAAAAACTAGTGAGCAGAGTACTAACTTGGTATTTGCACCACAGTAGAGAACCCTTTGATAACTTGTCTAATAGTTGGGGTGAAAATGTCAATGCTAATCTTTTACTTTTTAACATAAAGTTTGTTAACGCAGCCAAGTAGAATCAGTTGCTAAAGCGGTGTACAGAAGTGTGATCTAACAGCTGAGTAGGTACCAGCTGGCATAGATATTTAGTTGCTTTTCTCTCTCTCTCTCTGTCTGATGAATGAATAAATAAAATAGTATTTAAATAGTTTTATTTATAACTAAATGCTAGGCATTTTCTTTACCTTATAAATATTAAAATTTATTAGTTCTAATCTGTTTGAATCCTTATCTAGGAATGGAAAAAACTAGACTGTAAATAAAGTGACTGATAAACTGATTCTAGAAAACTACAGATTAAAAAATTAATTCATTGCGTAATTAAAATCAAGTTGCTGCAATCAGATATTTACCATTTTGTTATTCAGTTTATTAAAATTTAAAAAAAAAAGAGCTATTTAGTCTTTTTGGTGGGAGCATATAGGATTAAAAATAACTATATTAGTGCAATTTTGATATAATTTGTTAGGCTACAACAGCTTGCAAAAGCTGTTTTTGTAAGTTTGATTTGGTTGGGTAGTTCTCAAATTCAGAAGTGGAGTGCCAACTTTTAAAAGTGTCAGATTTAATTGTTTTACAACACATTTATTAGATATCTAATGCCCTGTCTATCTAGCATGTTTCATTGGACTAAACTTTGCAGTGTTAGATGATATGCATTCTAGGGACTGTTAGAAAAATAAACCTGTTAAATGGATTTTTTTAAAACAATTACACCTGACCAAACCTACAGATGCTAGCAACAAAAATTTTACAGATTTTGCTATGACATTACCTGAGATGGAACCAGAGGATTTACATCACAGTAGTTGTATATTGTAGTTTTTTTTTTTTTTTTTTAAAAGTATGAGTTGGATAATCAGTTTGGGAATAGCTGTGCAAAAGATTTTTAAATAGAATAATTTGAAATTTTCTTTTTATAAAGTATTTAATTTACATGCAAAAATGCTATTTTGCTGATCATAGGTTCTGCCCAGTTTTATTATACTTGTCTCTACACCATATAGTTATTTATCACCAATTACTAGGAGACTAAAATGTTTAGGTTCAATAAGTGTGGTAAATTATTTAGACACTGACACTACTGTATTATACCATAATATGAATGAATAAAGTGCATGATCATCATAAATCAATTTTCCTGACCAATGTATGTGATTTAATGAGTCTTAACACAGCCAAGTTTCTCACTTTCTAAGCCTAGCCACAAAAAATGTTTGCTGTGGTTGACTACAAGTAACATGACAGAAATGATATTTTTATTTGACATCGGCTGAAGATGGTTTGCTTATGTGATTAAGAGATAGCACAGTTAATTAAACAGCCCCTTACTGCTTTCTTTTAAACATTGAAATGACACTCTATAATGTATATTCAGAAAACGGTTGAGCTTTTGGATTATGGTATATAAGAAATAGCTAGCAGCGATTAATTATTCTTTCAGAAATTTAAGCTTTACCAATTATTAGAACTCTGGAAATGTAATTACCAAGATCTTTAATAAAATTATTTCCAAGTACACTGAAGATTCAACTAAAATGCTTGTCATGTGAAGTGCTGGATAATGATACATTTTAAAAAAAGGTTATTCAGAATGTTGCTAATGTCCGAGCTTTACTATTCTAGTTATCTGGATTTTTAATATCAAAATAATGTAGCCATTTTGAGATGGATATCTGAGAAGCCTTGAAATGTTGTGGATAGTTTAAACTAGGATAAATGATAGATGAGGACTTTTGATATCTGTCAAAAGAATTTTGGAAAACTTTGTAAGGCAGGTTTTTTTTTTTTTTTTTTTATGGAAAAGGTTTTGTTTATATGATTAACTGACTACCCAGCATTTAGATGGGAGTGTTAGTCTGTGCTATTAAACCTACTGTTGCCATAGATAATTTTGATGAAATGTGACAGAGATTGACATGCTTCTCTCATTAGTCAGTACAATCATAGTATGTAAACACATTGTTGCCTTCACTTAGCATGCTTGCATTTGATAAGATAATCTTGTAACAAGTACTTGATTTATTTTTTAAGGTTAAGAGTTTATTTTTCAGATAAAAGCCTACCTTTTCTCACAGAACATTGCTAAAACAAGAGATCCTTTGTTTCTACAGTGCATTTTTGATAGGATACGGTAGTAGACATACTGAATATGCTCATGCTGTAGGCAAACCAATTTATAAAATTTGAATAACAGCTGAGAACGTTTCTTCTCAAATGCCTTATATATTTTATTTTTTAAAATATTTTTTCCCTAACGATTAAATAATGATTAAACATTAGTATTAATTCATTTATCCCATTTCAAGCCATACTTTTTAAAATTAAACCTGAAGATGTAGTACTAAGAAAATTGTATCTAATAATGGCTGTTTGATTTTACACTGTTCAGCCTCCTAAAAAGTTTGGAAAGTCTGGTCATCTGTACAGAGGGGGTGGTTATTTGTGGTCAAAATGTAGGTTCTTTTTCAGTTTTGTGTAGACTTAGTTTTTGCTTTCTCATATATATGCAGTACTGTGCAAAAATGTTAGGCAACCTTGCAAAAACAATAATGCTTGTTTTTTTTTTTCCTCAGAACAGTAACCAAATGAAAATGGGAAAGATATCAATTGCTAATAGATTTAAGATAATATTTCTTCTTGAACCAATAAAATCCAATGTGAAATAAGTAGTATAACTGAAATTTAAAAATATACCATTCAAAAAAATCATCAAAAATTTTTAAATGTTGGTTCATTTTGCATTTTGAGTTTTCAGGGTTGTCCACACTTTACCTATCTAAAAATAAGATTAACAATACCTGAAGCTAACTTCTCTGAGGGATATGAAAATATTCAGCAAGGAGATAAAGTGCAATCTGATAGAATCTTCAAGAGTTCAGGTTCATGAATTTGCAGTATGAAAGTCTTTGGAATAAAATGACAAAAAAAAAAGTGCAATCTCAAGAACAATTGAACAAGCCCTTTGGTAACAGGAACCAAAGTTTGAAATTTCTGACTATAAGAGGAAGTAGGATGTAAGAAGAAGAATTGGAAAAGAGTATAAGGAAATGTCTGGAGTGTGTAGTAAAGCATGGTGGATGGAAGTTCTATTTAGGTTTGGGAAGGTGTCTCTCTGCCATTGGCATTGGAATTTAGTAAGAATAGGAGAAAATATGAATGTATCCAGATACAGGCAGATTCTTATTTACTAAGATCTTCATTATTCATTTTATTCATATTTCAACACAACAATGATCCATAACATACTGGCAATGTTGTCAAAACATACAATGCAAGAAAATGGTGAAGTGCTAGATTTTATTAAACTGGCCTCCACAAAGACCTGATCTTAATATTATTGAACATATTTGGGACTACTTGGGCAAAATAAAAAATTGGACAGTCAAAAACCAAGGATGAACTTTGGGCAGTGCTTCTAGATGCATGAACGACATTTTAGCTGATATTATATAATAATTACAAGAGAATCTTCCAAGACTGACTTAGGCGGTCATGGAAGAAAAGGATGGACATACTAAATATTAGTAAATATATATAGTATGCATTTTATCATTTTCATTTTTACTGTACAATATTCATTTATTACATTTTATCTTATTGGTCTATTTTATTTCTTTCTGTTGAATTTATGAATAAAAATGTAGATTGCCTAAGACTTTTGCACAGGAGAGAGAGAGAGGGTGAGTGAGTGTGTGTTGCAACCAATCAACCAACCATACTTTCAAAAATTTTCATGGGGGAGACTTTGGCAATCTGAGTGGCGAAGTGCTTGAAAATGTAACCAAAGAAAACGTAAACACTCATGATTGCTTTCAGAAAACAACCTCTTATATAGATGTATGGAAATTTTGTACAAAATTACTGTTCCATGATTTAATTTTAACAAACTGAAGTTTTAGTTAATTACACTTGCAAACAAATGCACTGGGAAATACATGTACTAGATCTGGAACATGCATTTTCGAGTGAAAATTACTTAACTCCACAGTGCATATAAAATTAAATTGACCAGAGTATTGTTACAATACAACAATGTACGTACAATACAGTGCTTGGCACTCCGACCACAAATAAAACATATATGATTTGTTACTACACGATAAATATCTTGATAAATGATTTGTCAGTTTACAAACTAACAAACAAGTGAAAATAGTGACAGAAAATATGTTGGAATATCGGCGTCGATAATACATATATAAGCGACATTTATTTCAAAATAAAAAGTTTATATAAATAGACAAAAATTTGTCTTACCTTGCAAAATGCACTTGTCTGGGATGTTGAGCATTTTGTAACTCAAGGAAAATCTTTCTCCCATGCTGGCTGGTATTTTGTTTCATATTTTTGATGTTTAGGGTTTGTTTTGGGTAGAGTATGTAGTATCTTCATGACTTGTCTACAAAAATATGGCAGGTTGTTGGTGCCCAAGTTGTGCCTAAAGCCGAGCTGGCTAGTGTGTATCTAGCCAAAGTCACTGTCCAGTCCTTGTAGCATGTTCTGCCCCGGGTGTCGTGGTCCGAGTCTTTTTACTGCTGGCCCCAATAGGAGTGTGGCTTGATTGCACCAGTCCTGCAGTAACAGGTCCAGTTCTGGCCCCTGTCGCCAGCCCAGTGTGTATTGTTTGTTTCTATCAGGGTGACGGAGTGACGGGAAGTTGTCAGGGTGGTGGTGGTGCAAGAGCGAGTTACCGCGCAGAGGCCTGTGATGCAACTGGGAGTGCCTGCCATGGGAGACAAGCCCGCGGAGTGGCAGGTGGCTATAGGGTCAAATGGCGGATGACAATAGTGTGAGTCATACACAACGGGGCAATGGGTTTGCTGATTTCTGATTGGTCAAAATATGAAACTCGCGAAATGTTGACTATGGATGACGAAAAATCAGGTTGTTTTCACATTTTATAGGGAGGGTTCTTAAAAATCAGGAGAAATGGGTCTTTTTTACGAAAAAAAAGCAGGGGGGGGAGATTGATTAAAAATCGGGATAATTTGCAAGTAAGTGGTGGGTTGGTTGATTGATAGATAAATTAATTGTTTTGGTTGCATTAATATTAAGGTGTTACTCATTACAAGGATGGTAATGGTATGTTTTGGGATAAATGGTGCACTAAGGGTTTTTTGACTTGTTGGAAGAATAGAGCACTCTTCATCATAGTCACTTTAATGGCCACCAGCTGTTATGGATACTGAGAATAAATTTATGGACATCATTCTTTGTAAATTAAAGCCCAGACTTTGAGTGAGTAAATAAATAAAACGAAAGTATGATTATGTACTATAGGACATTTTTAGAGTAAGGAGACATTATTTTCTGGATATTGCTTTCATGTATTTGTCCACAAATGAAATCATATTCAAGGGATCAAGCAACTATTTGACAGATGTTAAAATGTTTTGTTTTTACTATCATTTGTTTATTAACTTGTTAGACTATAGAAATTAATTTTATGGAGAAAAATAGCATTAATGTTCATCTCTATTTGACAAATTGGTACAAAAATGCTTGTGCAAATAACTGATACTTTGTGATTTGGGTGAGTAAATGAGAATCTAGTTTGTTTTGATGTGTACCTTAAAACTTAATCTTTTTTTAAATTCCAAATGCAGTTGATTAGTAGTTCTTATCTCAAACCACAGAAGCATTAACTCTTTCATTTTTAAAGCCTTTTCTTCTGTGAATAATTTATTTATTAATCCTCAGTGCACTTGTTTTATACCTTTTTATTAAACATTATTAGAAATTCAAGCTAAACACAACTACAGAAACTGTCATCCCTTATTGATTTAGTTATTCACTTCTATCTGGCATCTGAACAAATACTTCCTACATTTTTTTTATTTAAAAAAAAACAACCTATTATTACACTAAAATTCTAGTCAATTGCAAAGTTGTATTCATTTTGAATATTCTTCAACTTTGCAATAATAGGATAAACAATGCTTATAAAGGGATTACTATAGATTCACTCTACAGTGCACACAATTAGTCTAAAAACTTTTACATGCTCCAAAATTAAAATCTTTCTTTTTTTTCTCCCCAAAGTCATGTTGTGAATGAAATATTTTTCGACAATGAATTTCCATTGAGCGTTACTACACTAAATCCTACAACAACAACAGCAACAGCTCTTTCTATATGTATGACGAGAGGGTTTAATTCTCATGGAGATCTTCCTACATGAGTGCTTTAATCCATTTCAAAATGAGATCTGAAAACAAAAATATTTAGTCTCTGTAATAATAAAATATCATCACACACAAGGAAAACTTAGAAAAATAACCCTTTAATCTCTCTCTCCCCCCTAGTTCTTTTTATTTTCTGAAATATGGTTAACCTTACATAGCTGCATTACAATTATTCAGTAAAACTCTTTATTGAAAATACATTTTACAGAAGTCTTTTAACAAGAAATGGGAATTGCTTTTCTCTATTAATGCATTTTCGAGCTGTCAAAATACTTGGTGTCTTTAGACAATACTGACAAATGAAATTTTGGTGAGAAAAAAAAGTAAAATTGTGACATGATTGTCTTTTGTCTTAGTTATTAAACTAGCCATGAAAGCTATTTTTTAATCTTTTGTGCTAAGCATTAACAGATGTTCTGCATATTTTATTAAAATTTGAAAAAGCAAAAAAATGCATTTAGATGTCACTTATTGAATTTTGTGCTGCAGACATGGATGTCAGTTTATCATCACCTTAGTATTCAAAGATAATTGTTTTTTGTTCTTTTGTGTTAAATTTTTTAAAAAAATGGATACTTTTTTTTCCCTAATGCATATTTAAGACATGTTTTAGTTATTGCATATCCATGCATGAAAGCAATATCTGTGAAAGTAAAGAATAACATTATCTATACCAACAGTAAAAAGTAAACACTGATTAATTAATATAAATACTATAATTGAATTTTTGATAGTTGAGATGGTTTATTTCATGCTACTTCATGTGATATATATTTTTGTAAAATCTATAGTTAATATGAAATTAAATTTATTGCCATGATTATAGCAATAATGGCAATGCATTTCTCTGGTGGTGAGACTACTGGACTGCTAAGGTTGTAAACCCGAGTTTTCTTCCTAGCAGTGGCTTGGTTAGGAAAACTTTCACGGCATGGTTTCTTCTCTCCTCTTCCTTGGTGGCATTATGAGTTTTCTCTGGTGTCTAAAAATGAAGAGCTGTAGTATGTATCCCTGCTGGAATCAGAAGTCAGACGCCACCAGATACAGGAATGGCAGTGCTTCCTGGTAGACAACTATGGCACTATGATCCTTCACTGGGGTTATCTATCTGGTAGATAGATGTCAGTAGATCAACAATAACATGACAGCCATAAAAAGTAAACATTCAAATTGGAATGTAGAGTTAAATGCATTAAGTTTGCCATTGACCCAATGACCTCATTAATTGCCTTCTGTTAAGAAATTAAAAAAAAAATTTTTTTTTTAAGTGTTAGATTATATATATATATAATGTTTGGCATCTGTTTTTCTAAGCACAAATTTAGTTAGTGCTAATATGAAGAAATTGGAGTATATTTAGAACTTAAGAATAAAAACAAACAAACAATGGCTAACATAGCCATGCATTTCTTTTTCAACTACATAGTTTTAATTTTGTCTTTTAGTTGATGATGAACTTTGTTTAAATTGAAAATTTCTTATTTCAAACATGACTTTAAAAAAAAAAATTTGTTTCTACTATTTTGAATATGAATGTATTTGAAAGTTAATTTACCATTAATTAGTCAGCCTGTAAGTAGGCATGATTGTATTCTACATCTTCCATACTATTTACTTAATTAGTAATAGATAAATTAAATAAGCTGTTTTCTTCATACAGTAAGTAACTCTAAGGTACACACTACCTCAGTCTGCTTAGAGGCAAATTATTATGCTATCTTGAATATTTCTGGAAAATATTAATCAAATGCATTTTGTTTTTTATTTTAATATGTAGTTAACTAAGAAGTTTCTTACAATTGAAAAAAAAAAACCATCTGTTATCCTTAGCCACTTGTTGAATTTTTCCATGGAAAACCTTTGGAAGGTATTGTAGTGTTTATCCATATTTAAGATCAGTCAGTAGTATTTAAAAAATTTTTATTTTTTAAAACAGCATTTATTCTGAACCACACAGTATACAACAAAAGTTTATAATTAAGTTAAAATTTTAGAAAACATTTTGGGGGGTTATTCAAGTTTAATAATAGTTATTTTTAAGTCCTGTAATTATTTATATATTATATATGTCACTGCATTGAAGTGGAAATTAACGATGATTGCCAGGTCATATATGATCAGTTTTTGAATACATGCACACCTTTTATTATATTAAAAGTATAATTTAAAAAAATTTTTTTTTTACTAATTTCTTTAACCCAGATTTGCAATTAAAATTTTAATGGAAGCTTAAACACTATGCTACATTTAGTGACAAAAGACGCTAGCTTCAGACTCATAGATACAGAGCATTCCATTGCCAGATGCTTCTTGAAAAGTTGTTTGCATGGATAGGCAATGTCAGAAGCTGCCTGGATGGACAGTGTTAGAATTGAAGGGACCATTGTAAAGCCATATTTACACATGACTGGATCAACAGCTAGGCACACTGGTCATCAATGAAAAGCTATTAAGGATATTTGGTTGGCTACCATGACTGGGCCTCAAAGCTTGTCTACATGAAAAATTATGCGCAGAATATAAAATTAATAGTATAAAGCAAATAAGTGATCTGGATAAATTCAGTGAAGTGTTGCCTAGTGTTTTGTGAAAAAGAAGAGGACTAACTGAATGTACCTGTTTCCAAGTTACCAAAACATGGACTTATAGGTCAATTATTGCTAGTTATTATAGGGTCGTCACAAAATTGTGGCTATATAATTTTAAGAAAATGTTGAATAAAAGTGATAGCTGATGAGTAAAAGGTTTGATTACAGTAAGCAATGAAGAGCCGGTACAGATGTTTAGAAGTAAAAGATAAACACATTTGGTTGCTCATCTTGAGTAGCAAATACTTTAAATTATATTCAGCCATTTTCACACCTGGTTAAGTGTTGTACTGGCATGTTTGTGTGTTAAAATCATATGATTGTCTAATGCTGTGTTCTCAAATCTGTTGCAGTAATAATTGTAAATCTTTTATAAATTAGCGTATTTGACCACTATACCAACTATATATTATACACTTGTGGACATAGACCACTTCCATTCAGTATTTATTTTAAGTGATTGTTAGACCAAGTTTGGATGGTGATTTGTTTTTTTTTTGTTTTTTTTTTAAAAAAAAAAAAAAAAACTAAAATTTCAATAGTGAAATTTCTACTGTAGTGCCTTGCCATATTAGTTTAGTTTCATATTAAAAAATGAAGCAGTTGTCTGAAATTTACATATTTTGTGGTGATGTGGGCAGATAACCAGTGTGCATTATCACCGTGATAAAGACTGGCAGATTTTTTTGATATTTCTCAATTTACAGTCCTATTATAGGCATTTCAGAGTGTATTCAGTAATGTATAGAAAGAACTTTCTATTTCTCTCTTAGATCTGTGACCATTATTGTCTGTTGCAGCAGTGATAACACTACAAGAGCATGCCTTTACTTGTCTAATCCATGCCGATTGTCAGGATTCTTTTACTGAACATTGCCCATGCAACAAAATTGAAACTAAACCAAAGTTGGAGGAAATGAGGATGTCTAACAATTAAAGAAAAGCAACAAAAAACATCTAATAGGAATAAAACAATTCAAAAGGCCTGGCCCGAGCATGTCTGCCAAGAAAAACTTATGTAATGGTGGAATGCACTCTTCTTTGATGAGTCCAGGTTCCTGGAAGTTGCACCTGAGTTTGAAGAAGACTTAATGAAGGCCTTCAACTTCATTGACTTTAGTCAAGTATGGAAGGCAGGAGTATCAAGGTATGTGTTACAATCTGACGTGATGGAAAGATACATTTTGTTTATTGAAGGATATTTCAATTCTGCTGAACACATTGTGATTTTAAGGACACATTTATCAAGCGGGGTATTCAAGTTCTTTGATCAGAATCATTTCAGGGCTTTATGATACTATTACCCGGGGATGTATTCTGCATTCAGTTGATACCAACTAGTTAATATCTCACCAATATGCTGGAATTAAAAGCTCTTATACATACATGGGAACCTGGACTAGACTGTTAGGCATTGAATCAGAAAGATTTGTATAACAAAGTGGGGGCTTTTTATGCTGAAAAATTTGGCCTGATCCATGTACAAATATAATGAATTTCACTTTGTTGCTTGACATGTTTTTGTTGATGTTGCAGAGAGAGAATAAAATTTTAAAGACATTTTGTTTAACTTAGTAATTTATGGAAATGGCTAAATTTTATAAGTTTTATGTGGAAGTTATGCGCTTAAAAATTGTGATAGTTACCACTGAACTTTGTCAAAATGCATTTGTATGAAAATAGCAAGATTTAATCAACACTTTTAAAATAAACTGAAATAAAAAAAAAAAGCCTTTTGCTTTGTTTTCAGTGTATTCCACTATTTTTAAAAACAAATTTTCATCATTAATACTGTTTGCTTTTATTCTTATTCTTATTATTTTATTTTTTTTTCAGTAGTCTCAGATATAACAAAAGCTTTTTAATTATTTAACCAAATAATATTTTCCTTTTGCATAGATGGCTTTTTTGATGTTTGTTACTTAAGACAGTCTTTAATACACCAGGTAAATAGGCACTTTTCATTAATAATTTCTTAATTTTCATCTGATTCATTATAAAGTAGTTTTATAGAAGTCGTTACTAACATTTTGAATGCCTTGTTTGAAGACTGGATGGATGGGGTGTTAAAGTAAGCTAGAAAATATCATCAGGCATAACTGGTGTGCTCCTAAACTTTTGAAAAAGTAATACTTTTTGAAATGCTTACCAAATGAAGATACATTTTATTTTTATTTTTCTAAGTGATATTGATATTTAATTAATGGTTTTTTTTAAAGAAAAGAAAAGAAAAAAACATTCTTTGAAAAATGATTTTTATTATAATATTATAACATTTCTAAATATGTAAGCTGAGAAAGTTGTGATTGCACAAGAGGGGTTGAGTGAGTCTTATGGCTTTCTTTCATCTGTGCAAAAATGGGTAAAGCTTGACTTGATAGACCACAGTTCTTTATCAGTGTTCCTTAGCCTAATGTTTGCACTTTTGTCACATGAGCTGTTCTTTTACACTGGCAACTGTGATAGTGGTTTACTCAACATGATCTTCTACCACATTCCATTTATTGCATTGTTATTTGCAAGGTATTGCTGGAAATGGTTGTGGATTGCCTTGCATTGAATCTGTCATCTGTTCTATTATTTGATGATGATTTAACTTCATGGTCCTGTCTAACCACCTTTCTCTTTTGGTTAATGAGCATTTGAGACCACAATTTTCTCTCACAACAAACATTTTATTTCAATTTTTGTTATGGCTGATGAGCTTCAAATGAATGGTGTCTTAGATTAGCCTACCAGCAAAACTCTCTTGGCCATTGTGACTCCTAGACTTGCATCCACTATCATACCTCTCTTAAATGCTGTAACATCTTTGCCTTTTCCTATATTTGTTACACTGACCACATATGTGCTTATCCAAGTCAACATCATGTAGTCAGCCTAATTTTCATCTGCAGTTAAGGACTGGTCCATGTTTAAAATGAGCCAACAAGAAACCACTTCAATCAAGAAAGTGGTGAAAAGCTTGTTTCTGCATTATAATTTATGAGCTTTTGACTTTCTTAAAATGTATAACTTTAAATATTGACTTTCATAATCATTGTCAATTTTAAATTTGTATTTATAGACCAATATTATTTACATTACTTTAATCTTTCACATGGTTATGTATTAATTTAGATTTGGAAATGACTCTGTTGATTAGTTAGGATAGAAATCTTTAAGCTTTTGATTTTAAGTAGGGAAGTTTCAATATTTTTGACAGTTTTATAGAAGAGTTGAATTATGAATTGCAGTAGGTGAGGTAGCAGTTTCTACCTAAAAGGTATTGCCTCCCAAATTTGCATTAAAATTCATATCTATATAGGCTATACACATGGAGAGTGGTGATGGCTATGTGATTTGCCACCGCCTCTTTCATCTTTAAGCCAGATAAATGCTTCTGGTTGTATTTAATTTTTTTCTGATTTTAAATTTACTTTTTTCTTCTGCTGTTATAACATCTAATAATGCCAATTGATTAATCTGCAAAGTTCCCTATTACTGTTTTCCTGCTGGTTAGCACATTCCTACCTGGCATACAAGGAGGCATCATAAGCTTCTAAATTGTGTCTGTTACATGGCAGCTAAGGAAGTCTTCTGTATACTATTAAAACAAGACTCAAAATACAATTTATAGACAAAGATTAATTAAAATTTTTTAAATAATATTTTTAGTTTTTATCTTCAAACTGGCCTTTTCTACAAACATTCTTCTTTTACCAAGAAGAAAACTAGTTAGTTTGTACCAGGTGTGTTATTTAATAACAAATAAATTGAATTTTATATTTCATGGCAGATTTACATTATGATTTTATGAAACATAGTGAGAGAGAAACATTTTGGAAGTGATCTGATATGATCATGGCATTAAAAATAGTCCTGACAAGGTTAATAAAATAAAATAAGGACAGAATAATGTGTTTAGCTAATTCTGTCTATTCATGCGTAGATTTGTTGATTTAAATGCTTTTTCTGAAAATAAAAAGTATATATCAGTGTTAGATTTATAATCATGATTGCATTTCTTTTCCTGATCTATTAAGTATTAGATATTTTTTTCTTTTCTTAATGCATAGTTTCATTAAAACAGTTTCCACATAATTTTTTTTGTGATAAAATCTATCTGATAGGAAAGTAGAATTACCAGGCATTTAATGGTAGTTTTCATTTTTTAAAAAAACTTTATAATATCTGTAAATCAGTTTGAATTAGATTTTACACACCACCTCATGGTGCCCATTGTAAATGTGGCTTTCAAACTCTGAAAGAAAAAGGGAAAGCAACCCAAGTAAACTAATATTTCCTTTCTCCATATTTTTGCTCTCATACATCGTGCATTGGATGTAATTATGGTGGATTTTTTTTCCTTTTCATTTTAACAAAATTAATGAAGTTTTGATAATGATGAATTTACTCTGTAAAAATTCAAAAGCTTCAGTGTACTTGTTTGATTTTAACTGGTTTTCTTATTGATCATACCAGTTGTTCTTATGATACATTTTAATGAAAAAAAAAATTAGTTTGCTTTTTAAAACTATAGATAAAATCATGATTATTATTGAATAAGGAAACTTAAAATACACAATAGTACATATAGCTCACCAATTCATCCGTAGTCTCCATGCTGTTAGTTCATGTTAAGAGAAGTGGTCAGTATTGTTAGTTTTACAAAAGTCAGCTTCATGGGTAAATATATATCTTTGTTGTTGTTTTTTTTTTAATATATTTTTTAGTGTTGGCAGTATTTTCATTTTTTCTTTTTATTTAAAAAAAAAACCTGTAGCTATGGAAATAATTTCATATTTGATACAGCTGAAACCAGTTTATTGTCAGTATTTTTACTAATCAATATTTGGCACTTTAGAAATTCTCGATACTTTTGTCATAACTCCTGTACGTTTTATCAAGATAATCTTCTGTATGCTTGTGCAGCATTCTGACCAAAACATTTTTGGTTACTCTATAAGCATTTTTGTTTCATTTAAGTAGGTGAAGGAGCTTTTAAACCTGATCGTTTTCTAGATGTATTAGTTCATCCAAAACCCAGATGAATTTTTATCTTTTAAAATAGTTACTCCCCACCCTGCAACCAAAGTATTTTGTCTTTAAATTTGAGTCTTAAGAAAAGCTGACTACTTTAATCACTGGGATGTATTTTATAAACCAGCAAAATATACCAAAATTCTTGTGTTTTTGGTCAAAGTATTCCAAAGGATATTGAATTACATCACACAAAAACTTTCATCTACCATGTTTGCAGTTTTTGCATTTCAGTATCTTTTAGAATCAGATTTTTCTCCAACTTCTAAAAAATATACTACTGGTAAGTGGTATTTAAATTATTCTAGTAAGTAGAAAAGCAAATAAAACCAGAGATTAATTACAGAACACTAATCCAGAAATAATGGGTATTAAAGATTTGAAAAAGATAATCATGATTTTTTCCTTTTGTTTTAATCATTTAGAAGGATTACATTGACTGAATTATTGCCAATTCCACAATCTGAAGGTTGAGAAGTATTCTGCAGTACAAGAATTAGACCTGCAAGAGTAATTCTTATGATGTAGTTATACAATTTTTGATCACTAAATTGCTAAATAATGCTGGTAGTGGTCCACTTAAATATGGTGAGTAATGCACATGAATAGTCTTTGTTATTTCAACGAGTCTGTGAGGGACTTAAGAAAAATAGATAAATATTTTATATCGTCTCTTATTATGCTAAAATAATCTTAATAATGACATTCTGTTAAATAAGCAGGAAAAAAATGTGCTTTCCAAAATTTCTACTGATTGTCAAGTCCTATCATAATGCAGTCTATTTGGACAATCAGTTGAATTATTTATGCCCATTTACGTAATGACTTAGAATGTTTTGTACAGACAAGGTGTTAAATAATAGTTTACTACTAACGTGAACTTATTTCATTTTCAGTTAATCCTGGATAAGCAATGGGAATGTCAGAGGTAAATACTTCAGTTGGACTTGATTCAGTTTTCACCTAAAATATATATTTCTTAGAATTTTTTTTTTTAACAAAAGTTATTCAGGAATACTATATTAAGTTAAAAGGTAAATTCAGGTTCATTTTTTTCATGCTAGCCTTTACCTTTCAAAGGGTAATAAAACAAACAATTAAAAAAAAAGTTTGTATCTTGTTTATAAAGCAGAATTCAAAGGGTTATCTTTAAAAGAAGAAAAGAATTGTTAAACAATATTTGTAAGAGTTATTTCTATGTATTTATTACTAATGATATTGCTAGTCTTGCTATGATTACCACCACAGATTTTAGACAAATTGTATATTTTTTTAAAATATAGATTGACTACAGAGGTTTCACGTAATTAAACAGACAGAATTTTAAAGGACGTTATTTTGAAATCATAAAGCATCGTTACATATGAGTAGGGGTTGGATACATTTTTGATGCCAAGATCAATCCTGGTTTATGGGATTTCAGTCTATTCTTAACAAAATCTGTATTAAGAAATTCTGGAAAGTATGTTTACTGAGAACACTTTCTTGGGGATGTGGCCAGGTTAGTCTAAACAAGATCAATAGGGTAAATGACCAGTGATTAGCCAGGCCAAGGTAGGATTGTAATGCCCTGACTCATCTGCATTTCCCCCACCATCTTCCATTAAAAAAAAAAAAAATTAATTAATAATACTGCCCTCTTTGGACAGATGCCCATTGCTCTCTTTGAGAATGTTGATGTGTCAGACAGATGTTACACTTCTCAGATCACACCAGGTGTGACTGATAGTCATTCAATGGCCCAAATCATGCCTCACACCAAGATATAGCTCTAGATGGTTAATTTAAAATTGGTGTGCTATATGGCTCCAAACCCATATATGACCACTGTCTGAAAACTCAGCAAACCTGGACTCATCAGGAAATGAGTATTCCAAAAGAAAGATGGGTATGTAGCCTTTGCATTGTCTATTTCAGTCTGCAACTTATATTGTGTGGGGTGAGAAGTGATTTGTATGTCATTGCTTTTCCACTATACCCAACCTGTGGTGATAACATCTGATGTTTCATTTGCCACATTTTCAGCCAATTGTTGGCTTTGGGCATCCTGGATGCACATAAATTATTTTATGGTTTCTCTCAAAATGGATAATCACCCTATTAAGTCAACAATAGGATGCCTGGTGCTCTAGAAATATCCTGCTGGCTTCTACCAATGCCCCATTGGTCAACTATGCTACTCTTTTCAAAGCCCATTAGTTTCTGTGAACAACCTGTTTGTAGCATGGCTATCTGCAGACTGAGGATTCTTCTGGCCTGTACCTCCTTTTTATAGCATGCAATCGTATAACTGGAATGGTTTATCTGAGTCTCAGGTGGTGTCTATTTACATACATCAAATCTCTGTATGTCGTTCTGACATCTTCCATATTGAAATTTGTATGAACTGCTGTTTACATTAGCTATCAAAGTTTTCCCTAGATATAATGTTTAAAAACAAACCTAAAAGTTATTGAAGTTAGGAGTTTGGAAAGTGAAAAAGGGTTGCTATAGAAACTGGAGTTAGATTAGAATGTTTAAAGTAGCTCACTGTGCCCCCCTTCCCCAAAAGTAATTTAGTACTTTTAAATGGTTGATTCATTTAAAAGAATACTTTTTAAATTTACTATCATAATGTATTTTTCAGATAAAAAGTATTAAAAATCAGAAGCTATGAAAATAACACTGGTCACAAATTTTATTTTTTTTCTTTGGCATACCATCTAGGAGTGTTTTCTGGGTTTTGAAGGCGCTGATTACGAATATAACGAATATACATTGGTTTTTGTCTGATTGGCTCTAGTTTAGAAGATATTGATAGCCTCAAATAAGCCTAAACTGCTAAAATTCTCCCTGAAATACGTCAATATAGAAGCAGTAAATAATAATTTTTCTGATATTATTGAATCATTATAACATACTATAGGACAAGGGAAGGCAGCTTGCTTCGTTTCTTTTCTAAAGAAGATGACCTGATCTTTTGTAATGACGTTTCTGCACTTCTTAACTGCATGGGGATCTCGTCATATGACCCAGCAGATTGGCGTCTCTTTATAGATAGCTCGAAAGCAAGTCTAAAAGTTGTACTTTTGCATAATGGCAATAAGTTTGCTCCTGTACCACTTGGCCATTCTACCAAGATGAAAGAAGAGTATGATGGTATCCAATTTGTTCTTGAAAAGCTAAATTACAACACTCATAAATGGCTGATTTGTGTGGACTTGAAAATGGTGAATTTTCCTGCTTGGTCAGCAAAGTGGGTACACAAAGTATCCCTGCTTTCTTTGTTTGTGGGATAGCAGAGCAAGATCCAGCACTGGAGAAGGGAGAACGGCCAGAACGAGAAAGTCTCGAAGTCGGCACAGCCAACGTCATCAATGAGCCTTGGTACCCAGGGATAGAATCATCTTCCCTCCATTGCACATAAACTAGGGCTCATGAAGCAGTTTGTTAAGGCGTTGAACAAAGATGGGGATTGCTTCAAGTACATATGCAGGCAATTTCCAGGTCTTTCCATCGAAAAAGCTAAAGGTGGCATCTTCGATGGACCTCAGATTCGAACGCTCATGAGGGATTCTGACTTCACTAATCATATGAACATGGTTGAGTTAAATGCTTGGGTGTCCTTCACAGATGTAGTGACAAACTTTTTGGGAAATCACAAAGCTGCAATTACAAGCAATTGGTCCGTAAGATGCTTACTGCATACGAAAAACTAGGGGCAAATGTGAGCATCAATTCATTTCTTGTTTAGCCACCTCGACAGATTTCCTGGTAATCTTGGTGATTACAGTGAGGAGCAAGGAGAGAGATTCCATCAAGACATCAAAACAATGGAAGAGAGGTATCAAGGCAAATGGGATGAGCACATGATGGCAGACTACTGCTGGAACCTTTTGAGAGACTGCCCGAAAGTTGCTCACAAGCGAAAATCGTATAAACGTCAATTTCACTTTTGTGAATAAAATATTGTTTTTGTGTGTTCATTGTAACTAAGAATCTAGTGTATAATAATGCTTTGCATTAATTTATGATATATAACTGATTATGTAAATGTTTTTTTCCCTTGGAGAATTAAAATTCAGCAAATTTTTAGCAAATTTTTTGTATATTCTCGAAATATATGAAAAGTGTTCATTTATTAATAAATGAAATGATGTTATATCTAACTTAACTTGTTAGATTGAGATTTTACACTGTCTTTGTGTGGTTTTGGATTATCATAAAAATCAATATCTGACATTTTTTGCACTATTTAGCCGTTTTTTGTACGTTTAGTTGGGCGCGAATGGGTGATTTCAGACGAACGACCCCCCTGTGATATCTCCAAAACTAGAGCCAACTTGAAAAAACAAATGTCAGATTTCGGATTCAGCGCCCTTGAAACCCCAGAAACCAGTCTCACTTTTCCTGCCAAAAATATTGTGTTGACCAGTGTAATGCAAGTTTCATAGCATTTTATTTTTTTTAAAAATAGTAATAATGTCAGTAAGCCTAAGGGAAAAAAAAAGTAATTTGTTACATTAAAAATAAATATATATATATAATATATATATATATATATGGATGGTCTAGCAGTGGACTACTGGACTGCTTGATTGTGAGAGCATGAGTTTGAATCTTGGTCTGGACCAGTTGGCATACCTCCTAGCATGGTTTCTCACTTCAGCAGCAGCCAGCCACAAGGGTATCTTGTTTTTTTGTTTTTTTTCTATGCTAAAATAATAAAGAATTCCAGTAAGACTTTCCTTGCCAGAGTTGCAAGTGCCAGGCCCCTTAAAGTGCAGTATTGGCAATGCTTCCTAATGGATAACTGAGGCATTGTTCCTTTAACCAGAGTTGTGTTCAGTACAGACATCGATGGGCCCTTTTAATTACCAGTATATTTCATATTACTGTATAACGTGTTATCTGAAGATTTGATCTTAGAACTTGAAAGACTTCCAATTTATACATTTTGGTATATATATATATTCTAAGGTTAGCTTATAATTTATTTTTTTATTGTTATTATTTGAAACCACCTTTAGCTGCTTTTTGAAACCATGTGGTTGTTTTCTTACACAGTTTTAGTTTGTCTGCTTTATAGGCTTTCCTGTTATCACTTATATTAGCCTAATGAGGTGATGGAGAGTAAGTTTGAAAATCACTTCACAAAATAGCATGTGTGATCAACTGGTATTCATTATCAGTATACTGCAGCCACTCATGGATATAAATTACTGAAGTAGGCTGCACTTGGCTGAATATTGACTTTATGTACTGCTTTGTTTAAAAAGCAGACCAGCCAGTTAAGTGCGGAAGACTGATGTACTTAGGTACAGCATAATATTTGTTTTCTGGTTTGGTGTAGTATACTTGACTTCTTAAGTAGCCTTATTTTTTAAAAAGTGTGCCTATGGATACAAATATCAGCGCAATCAATAGTCAGTTTGATTTATAAAAAGAGAATATTTTGGTGGTTTCAAGATTTCTTAGTTTTAAGCTTTATAGATAATCCTAAATAAATAAACTAAGATTCATCAAGGAACTTCCTGTTTATATGATTTATAATTTGGCTTCTAAGAGTAAGGTGGAATTAACTTTTTTTTCCTTTTATACAAAATTGACTGAGATGAATAATAAGGGGAGTCAGGTCTTTACTACATAAACAATTTCTTTTATATCCACTATTGGCTTTGCAACTAAAAACTTTTTGAATGCTTAATAACAGTTGAAACAAATTACAGTTGCTTTACTGGTAACATATTGTTAAAACACTGGAGGGAGGAGAGTGAGTGAGTGTGTAAAAAAAACATGTTACTGCTGAAACTAAAGGTTGTTGTTTTTTTTTAAGAAAAATAAAATAAAAATAACACTAAGTTCTATTTCTTAAAATTTAAGAGTTAAAGTGTTTAAATATTTTATTATAATGTGGATATTCTTACCTAATATTTTTGTTGTCTTGATTTAAAGTGAATACAGGGTGTTCCATTTATCTTAAGACCAAGTAAATGCTTATTTATTTAAAAATAAGATGGTATAAATGCATGAGTTTTTGACTATATTTATTTATCAATTCATGCAGATTCACTTTGAAAAAATTTATTTCTTTCAGATGTTTTTCTTTTTGGCTTATGCACTCACAACATTAAACTAACATTTTTTTATTGCAGCCTGCAGTGTGTCCATATTGTGTCTTCATCTTTAAGGCTTTGCACAAATTGCACTTTGTGGAAGAGCAAGTTTAAGTCTTTGTAGAGGGTGCAGTGAGCAGTAGTCGGAGTTGGCCTCACAAACACATTTTATGGGGCTACACTGAATTGCTGCGATGATTATGGCAATGATGTTTATTGCTGTTAATACTGATGGTGTTTGCATGTGTTCCTTTGGAGCCACAGAGCCTTTTTTCCTAAATTCGTCAATGCATCGCAGACATGAATGGTTTACTGGGAGAAATTTTCTGAAAGCTTGTGTCTGAACTATGGAGTCACTTAGAAAAATAAAGCTATAACTTTATTTGATGATACAAATTCCAGGGTTTCATTATAAATGATCTCTCACTCATTTCTCAAATATCAACATGAAATAATAAAAAAATTATTGGAACCTGCAGTATTTTATAAAATGACATTTAAATGGTCTCGGCATAGATGTATATACTAGGTAAAAAGAAATCTGCAGGAATCCGACATTACATGTGTAATTCTGCAAGAAAAAATAACTGGCTGGCAGTTATAGAAAACAATTCATTCTTTAGCTAAATTAACCCCATGAATTTTGTTACAACATGCTAAGTAAAAGTACTCTATGGTATAAAAATCAGGGTTTCTATGAATCCAGGAGTTGTTCTTAATTTCAAAGAATATACAAATAATTAATAAGAAACAAGAAAAAATCTAGAAAACTTAAGTGATTTGCTTTTGTTGTAGCTTGTTTGTTAACTTTTTGGTCCACCACTGTACTGAAAATGTTACAATTCTAGATTGCATACATGACTAAAACAGCTGATTATATTACTGCAAACAACCACATATCGCCACATTGTAAAAATTGTTATTTTACTATTTCAATTTGAACTTGCTTACCATCTTATCGATTAAGGGACTTCTATGCTTATGGTTATATATTTCAGGATCAGTTTCCATTCCAACTTTGTTTAGTGTCATATACGCTGTACATATAACTAAAATTCATGAATGTGCGCACAAAGAACATGCAGCATGTGGTATCACTTGCAGATACTTGTATATAAACCACACTTGCAATCACCTGTGCTAAATTTCTTCTAACTTTCATTTTAAATAACAAAATAGCACAAATTATGTTACAACTTGCCGTGCAAGTGTCAATTGCCATGTAATTTTTGTTTCTTAGAATTTTTTTTAGTTTATGAATACTATTATTTTTATGCTAAGCTAATTTAATTTTATTAAATTAGTTTTTATTTATTTATATATATAAAATGGAGGCTTTTTTTAATTATCAAAAAAATGGTATGAATATCAGAAGGTTCTGTGAGTCAAAGCATGTAAACGTGTAAATTCAGACTTTATTAAATAAATGTAGTAAAGCCTCAGGGGGATTTATCATTATTTACTGTTACTTTTTAAAGCTATATTATGATAAAACATTAAGTAAACATTATGCATGTGCTAGTTTTTGCCTTGAGATTATTGATTTTCAATCAGTTTTGCTTACCTATGAATGTAGGCAGAGGTGTGTGCATGTGGTGCACTCTTCTAATCTCCATGAAATTATGAAGATGCTGGCTATATGCATCTTAAAAAGGAATAGAATAACAGTCTCATGTAATTATTTTCCTTCCTTCATTCATATCTGTAAATTTACGCTCACCATTTCAGTTACACATTTATTTAGTTTAATTCCATATTGCCAATTCTATCAATAAATTTTGCAAAGCTTTAAAAACACTTTAATGAATAAAATATACCAGAAAATTTATTTTATATTTATTTTTATGTTGATGTTTTTTTTTTTTTTTGGTACTATTAGTTAGCATTATTTTACACAGATATTGTCACACTCTGCTCATGGAAAACTCTGTGTACCACTGGTAGATTAGCAAACAAATAAATTTAATCTATAAGGTACCGTTCACTTATGGAATTTTCTTTGTACCAGCACTTTGCACTCGAATGTTTAATATAAAGCTCACAGAAATTTTGCCAAACAGAAAGCATGGAAACCATGAAAATAATCACATGGTAATTAGCATATTTAGTACTGTGTGGGGGGAAGGACTCTCTAGATTATAATGCAATTGGCACATAGTCTGGTCTGCAGATACTTAAATTGAGGCATTTGCTCACCCCACTTGGTTTGATTTGCCTGGGGATTTCTGAGCTTTATGCTTTTTCCAAAGATATTGTAGAGAAGCTCAATGGAGGAAAATTTGAAAACCTGGCTATCATTTTATTGTAGTGATGCTTAAAGAACATGATGATAACTGCACTGTCCCTGTTTGTGTTACATGATGATGTCATCTTGGAATGTGAACCTTGAACAACACAGGCAGCACATCACCAATTCAGTAACCCACTGGCAGAGAAGTCCAAATTGGACCAACTTAATTAGAAAAAATCACTTGCTGCTGGATCTGTGGCTAAAGCTTATGCAGCTCACTCAGAGTATGGTACAGCATTAAGAGTTGCACAAAGGCAGGCATGCAAATTTACATCTGATGTATAATCCTGTATGATGAGTTTGGTTTCTGTTGGTTTTGTCTGACTGCTTACTACAACTAAGATTGCTGGAGACTGGGAACACTGACTATCTTGTTTCACAGGGCAGTTCCTCTTATTAAATGTTCATCATGAACATTGATATTCCCAGTCTGACAGTAGCGGTATACAATTAGCTAATGGACTATGTGAAATTTGAAGGAACTTTGACTTTCCTGGCAATGTTCAGCAACTAAATGGCATGTTTGCAAACTATGATTGTCATTGTGGATTTTACTGCTTAAATGACATTAGCTAAATCATACCTACAATTTTATACCATTACAATTATGCATTTTGAAATTCATGTTTTTATGCACCAAGTAATCTTTTAAAGATTGAAGTGATGTGATTTTATAAACAAGTTTGTGCTATTGGTGCATTAAAACCTTTGGCTTCTTACATTAGGTTTCCAATCCATGACTTGACAATATCTGATGGTATTTGACATTTTGGTAACTTGCAATAATGTTGATGCCCTATTATATTTTTTATAATATACATATTTACCACCTTTTAATAATTTTTAAAAAGATTACAGTGCATCTTAATGGAATTTAGATGTTAATTCTCATTCTCCAAAAATATAATTTAAAATGTTAGATAATCTGTGCATCCAAATCATTCAGTATAATTAAGTAAATAAATACAGCTATTTTTGCTGGTCAATTTAGTGCAGAGTTCTAAGCAACCATTTCGATTAAAACCCTGTGAAATTCTGATACTTAGGATATTTAGTAGTTTTAAGAAAACTGGTAATAAGATGAGGGATGATTTGGTCAGTGCTTAATTTGTATTTTGCCTAGAGAGATGAATCTGTAGTTTATAAATTACTTAGTAGTTTAATTATTTCAAACTTATATTAATGGGAGTCTAAATATAAGCTTAAATATATGTAAATCACCAGTACAGTTTTTGCATTATCTTCATGTTTATAAACTTCCCTCCCATTTATTTTATGATCATTGCTTACAATTAACTCTATAAACTTAATTTTAAAAAATCTATAGCTACATTTCCTTTTCAATGTATCTGCTAGCCCGCTATCACCTAAAAAGATGTTTTTCTGATGTAGTGTTGGTTGGCTTTTTTCATGCTGAAAATATCTGGAAAGTTCTTTAAATTTTCTTTTTTTTTAAAATCTTGTGTTAAATTGGAAAAAGAAAAACCAGTAATTGCTTCTGTTCAAACTCTCATAACCCATGAATCAGATGGCAGTAATCAACCAGCCTGTGTTTATCGTGTTTTTATTATAAGGCACTGGTCATTCATTCATTTTATTATTATTATTATTTTTTTTAATATTTACAACAAAATTATGGCTTCATCACAACCTGTATGTAATTGTATTTTAAAGGCTTCTTATGAACAGACTAGACTAAAATCAATGGCAGACGCCGCCACCTAATATCAGCAATACAACAGTGTTGCTTTTTCAGCATTAATTTGTAAAACTGATTACATTAGTTGACTGACTGTAGTGGTTATAGCATAAGTTCTGATGATGATTCTTGACTGTAGTATTGCCTGCTGTTGATTTTTTAATATTTTTTACTTAATATAGCCTTTGACTGTTTTCATCTTGAGCCAAAGATGTAATGAAGCTTGAAGGAAACAATTTGATTGCAGCACGTGTTATACTCCAACAATCGCTAAACAGCTGATGTTGACAATAATCTGCTAAATCTTGTTGGTTTTGGATTTAGAAACATTTTTGTTTTTGTTTTGAAGTTTATATTTTTTGTGTGTGTAGCACCAAAGAATGGATTTTGATCATATGACAGTTTGTAAGTGTCTTGTGTTTGTTTACAATAAGTATCCTTTTAACGTTAGCATGAAAGTAAAAAGAAAATAAACAGAGTTTTGGATTTGTTTCTTTAATATTTCAGCAAAGGTTTGCTGTTTTTATTCACCACCTGTTTACATTTTTTTGAACTTGTAGTAAGCCTGTTGTTGGACTCAAGCAAGGTTTGAACAACCTTAGAGTCTCTTGAACCTGAACAAGCTTGAGAGGATTGTGTCCATAGTATAGTCCTTTTGGTCATTGTCATTCAGTTTCATTATAGCAGTGCAATCATCTGGCTTTTGCAAAAAAACAAAGGAAAAATCAGTAAAAAGCATAAGTTATGGATGGCATCTGATTGCTACAGTAATGAAAAAATGTGCACAATTTTGATTAGATGAAAATTTTACATCTCTGATGAAATAAAACAAGTATACGATACTCGGCCTGTTTCTCTGTGCATTCTCTCTCTCTCTCTCCGTGAGTAATACCATTATCTTGTTGAATGCATATTTTAAATGTTCGCTGACTAGAAAGACATTGTTCACAAAGAAATTGATATTAACATTTACAAGATTAAGAAATTTAAGGAAACCAGTTCACTTAAAATAATAATAATAAAAAAAAACATTCTGGTAGACTGTTATAAGATTGCTTCACCATCCATGCCTCAGTTTATCATCATCAAAGCAGTTATCTCTCAACAGCTATAGAACAGGTTTATAGAATTGAATGCTGTAACACTGATGATAGTGGATATGTACAAGCAGAAGCTTAAGGATGCATTGCTTTATCACTCAAACTCTAAGCTTATGGCATTGCATTACAATTTACTTTAGTTCTATCTTTGAAACTCCTAAAATATGTTGTAATACATTGTATATATTTTAAAAATTGCAATACAAACCCTTTAAGCAACCAAAAGGATAAGTGATTTTAGTATGTACATTGACAGAAGGGAAATGGTAGTTTTCATCTTGGAGATATTCACATGTAATTTTTTATTCAGATGCCACAGGTTTCAAGCTTAAAGTTTTGATATTTCTTGAAATTTTGCCATGAATAAATAAGGAAAGACAGACTGTTTCAGGTTCTGAATTTTATTTATTACTGGTATTCATATTAATTGTAGTATGTGCAATAAATATGTCTTCAGAAGTTAATTTTAAAATAGGAATTACTTGCCAAATTTATTATGATAAAAAAAAAATGTCTAGGATGTTGGTTTTACCCTTGTGAAAGTTGACTAAGAACACATTCAGCAGGAATTCTTTTGAAACCTGTTAGTAGACAACTTGATAGACTAACTAGTCATGTGACCCATACTGTTAAAGACCAGTCAAAAGAAAAAAATCCTAAGATGATTTTTTTTTAACATTTGAGACTACAGTAAAGCAATCTTAGTACATCTGCATTAGAATCCAAGTGGGTGGATAAGTTTCTCAAATTTTTCTGTAGCTTAGTGGTAAATTCTCATACCTGTGTATGTCTCAAACGAACTATTTCATGGATATTATTTTTTTCTCATAACATTGTTATTTTTATGTGATCTTATATTAATTTTATTGTTTATTTGAAATTTTCGCTTTAAAAAAGTTGGCAAAATTGAAATTTAAACTTTTCTCTGAATAAAAAAAATATGGTTTGAAAATTTTCTCTATTTGGTGGGAGTTAAAGGGTTCCACAAAAAAATAATAAATCTGATTCTTAATCAGTACAATATCATTCACGATGATCTGTTATGGCAAAAAAGAAAAAAAAATTAAATGCTGTTTAAGGAATCTACCACCAGCTATACTTAAACAGCTGCCTTATTGCAGATAAGCATTAGCATGGAGTTTGGTTCAGTGATAAGTGAAACTAATGCTATGTTGCATTTTAAATGACTTTTACATTTTATTACCGACTTTGCCACTGCACCAGTCAGGAGCATGAACTTCTCAGCTGTGCTTGATTTGATTTGCCATCTATATTTGCCTTACTCAGATTGTAGGCTGGTCACTTTATTTTACAGAATGCATTTCTCATGTAAAGCCTGAATTCTTCAGCAGTCCCATCTAGAACTGGTTGTCAAGGAGGTATCATTATAGATCTTACTTGTAAGTTAATCACGCCTGCAAACAGTATATCTACCAACATTGACATTTGCTAATTTAGTTGAATACATAAATGCATTCATATAAAGTACTGCCAGGTTTTTTTTTTGGTGTGTGTATGTGAAAAAAAGACAGTATTGCTATCTAGTAGATTTTTTTATCACATGTACTTACAGTATACCAGTCAAAATATTACAGTTTATTAATGACAACGTTATATAGATGGATAAAGACAAAAGTTCTATCTCTGTATCTTTGAATGTTTACTGCTGTCAAGTAGAAAGATGTACTGGAAGAGTACATTTTCTTTTTTTTTTAAATCCTGCTTCAGCAATAACAACTATGACCACTATGAAATCATTAATAACTTTGGCAAACTATATTACTGTTAAACAGTGATAATAAAAACCATTTGTAAAATAATTGAAAGGAATAACAACTGTAACATTTGGACATACACTAATTTTATTGTTAACTTTAAAAACAAATGTATTTTTTATTTTTTATTTGTATTAAAATAAAGAAATTATAAATAGATTTGAAATCTGTATTTTTCTTGGAGTTAAAAAAAAAATAACAACAAAATAGAATTGATTTGAATGAATTTATTATCCAGTTGAATTGCTGCTTCACAGTATTAAATTTCATTTTATATTAGTAATTATTTTATTGCTTTGTTTTAAATTCATTTTCTTTGATTTATTCTGTTGGAAGTTTAAAATATTATTTTGGCTCTTACCTGAATTTGGTATCCAATAATTTGTATTTGCTCTTAATTTGCATCTTTCTGTGCTGGCTCATTTATTAGTGGAAATTGATGATCAAATTGAAAAAAAAAAGAGGGAAAATATTAGTTGTTTCATTGTAGAATGATGTATTTGAACCGAGAAACAACTAAAACATTGGTCATGAGATCAGCATTGTTATGCAGAGGTAGATGTGTCTAGTGTCTGGTCGTGACACATTTTGTCTAGTAAAATTAAAATTTTTATTAGAGATAAAAAGAAATCTGGCTGGATGCCATTCTAATGATACTTTGAGTTGGATTTCATTTGAACAACATTAGTATTTTAAACAGATATATTTTTTACCTTCTAGCATATGTTTTAGTGGGGGGATGGCTAAGGGCTCACTCTTAATTTGGTGAATGTTTTTTTTTAAATTTTTTCTCTTATAGTTTAGAGACCTGGTATGATACAAAATCACTTTCTTATTTTGTATGAGTTGCTTGAATGTCATGAAATCTAAGTAGAGATAAACATAGGAGAAAACATTGTGCATAACACCTGTGTGCAAACTGATAAGTGAGTTGGTAGGTAGATAAGTAGGTTTTGTTTACAATCAATTAACTATATAAAATGTTATAACTGCTTTTTCCTAAAAGCTTTGTCGGTGTCAGTTCTGATAATTTTATACATTTAACCCGTATTCATTGATAGGTGTTAAGAGTGAAATATTCTAATAACTGAGAATCGGTATTATATTTTTAACTATCATACCTAATCCAATTGTTGTTAGGCTGCTTTCATTTGTATGCAGTTGTAGAATCAAACAAGTATTGTCATTACTCAGGAAGAATATTTACGTACTGCTTGTTTAAAAAAGTATTTTCTATCTGTCTTTAATATAGCACTGGAAAGTAAGTAGTTTTTTTGTGTTTTTTTTAAGAGCCTTTTTATTAATGCTTTAAAAACCAACTTTAATATTTATTTAATTTTAAGATTGTGTCAATATATTTCACATTACAATTGAAGTAATTGCCAATTCAGGCTATGATGCCAACATAACTACACTGAACTTGGGATCTTGAAGCCAGCTTGCTTTGTATAGTGGCTCACTGCTTAATAAATGGTTGCTGAGTTATCAGAGTAGGCTTTGCTCTTCACTCTCCAATGTGCAAACAAGTGTGAAGGATTATCTCAAATCTTATTGCATATATATATATTAGCTTCCAAATGGTAAGCAGCAAACAAATGAAATATTTCCAGAACTGTTAATATTTTATTTACCAAATGATTAAAACATTTTCTTTTGTCAGCATCTTTTCAGATAAATACTTCTTGAAATTTAGATCGAGCAAAGTAGATGTTCTCCCGAATGTGCACCTTTAGTTTGACTAAAATTATAAAGTCTTTAGCATTTCTTGCTTATGTTCTCAGCTAGAAAACCCAAATATCTAAAATATTTTGATCCCATAGTTTTTTTAAAATTAAAATATAATTTGTTAAAAGTTTCTTAAATTTAGTGATTCCATAAATAAATACATGACTAAAGCATATTTTTAAACCTGACTTTGAAGGCTGCTGTATTATCTTACTTAACTAAAATAAAAAAATTATCATACTGTTTTATAATTATTTTTCCAAAGATTTTATTTATCCTAATATTCAAAACAATTTTATAATCACTGGTAGCTTGTAGTTACATTTACTTTGTTTCTGCAAACAGGCTAGAAGTTAGAACTAAAAATGTAAATGATGTAATGAAAGTTGCTTGCTCATAGTGTCAAGTGACCATTTACATAGTCTGTATAGGTATAGTAAACAATGAATGCACATGAAATGTAAATGTTAGTTAAATTTATTTATGGGAGTGGCCAAGTTAGTATAGAGCACTCACTGTATATATTTAAAAATATTCGTTCAGGTGATTGCTGACAATTTACATAAATATATCTATTGGAGATGAAAATAACAACCACAGTGATTGATAGGAAACTTAAACACTACCTAAAGTAGATATTTCTTGATTAAATGCAACAGAGTAATAAAAATGTTAACTGAAATGTTGCATAAATCTATAGATCCTTTATTCATGAGAATATAATTCAAAGGAATAGAATGTGAACTATTCATACAAGGAAAAACCAGTTAAAGAAGCAAAGGTTTTCACTGAATTATAATAATATTAGAAACAATAATGAAAAATATTAGAATTTAATATAGTCTTTCAATACCTCAAGCCTGCACATTAATTATTACAAATCTTGTACCCAACAGAAAACCTATTGAATTTAAGATACAAACATTATATAGCAGGAGATTGTCAAACACTGCATCAGTCATTAACTCCTGCTATTTAATTATATTGGCACTATCTCTGGTGTAACTCAGCTGTTTTTATTCCCTTTCTCATATCAGCTGCCAGTCAATACACTGGCTGTCTCCCAGGACACTTTAAACAGCCTAGCCAGTTATGTACATAACTGTCTGGTTATGTAGTGACATCTGACCTGTGAAATGCTGGTGCATTCCTTGTGGGACTTCTCTGCTAAAATAATATGGGTGACCTTTGATAATATTCTGACCATGTATTACTACTGTGTGTGTAATTTCTTTGAGAAGGGAGGTGGAAGGTTACATTAACCAAGCAGTCAGTCAGTCATGTCAAGAAGTACTTTTCTGTATTTCAGTGTAACTCAGTACATTTGTTTAGTAACAGCCCCAGTGTCTTCTACTAGTTCACACACACACACACACACACAGGTGGCTTCTGGTTTATTTCTGTACCACACTATACTGAGCTGACATTTTTGGGATTCTTTAAGTCTTTTTAACTCGTACTCCGAAGGGAAGTTTTTCACTTTTATTGATTTTAATGAATAGTTTTGATTGGGAAAATTTCAAATTATAGCTTCTTTTTTCTTTTCTTAATGTTAAAACAATGGTTAGTTTTGAATTAGATATTGAATGTTTTGTGTTTTTTAAGTTTTGTTATAAACTAATATCATTTTAAATCAGTGGCACTGTAGCCAGTAATTTTTAGCTTATTTTCAGGAGTTCAGACAATTAAATATATTGGTGCCAACACTTCTGAAAAGCTTCCTGAATCAGTCAGGTCTAAAAATCTTGCTGATGAGGGAGGGTTTCTTCCTGCGCCTAATTTATGGGAGATTTAGCAGGGACTTCAGTGCTAGTATGTGAAACACCTGCCATGACGCGCACCTACCATAATGTGAATGTGAGACTTTGCTGCAATAAGGGATCATTCAGGTAGCAGCTAATTTTGTGCCTTTTTTTTTTAAACTGCTGCTTACATCAGAATTTTCTTTTGTAGATACATCTTACTATTCTTGTTAAAGTTTGTATACTACTTCACCTGTTATAATTTTCAGTCTACTTTACTAAGAATGGTGATGCTTCCCCCCCTTCTCTCTCTCTCTCTCTCTCTCTCTCTCTCTCATGTTTTTCTTTAAAAAAAAAAACAATTTTAGCTACAGAGAAAGGTGGAAACAAAGGAGATGGAATTAAAAAGTCAATATTTCAACACCTGTATAATAGTGTTTTTTAAAATTGAATAAAAGAAAGTTCTAACAAGAATTTAGCAATGCAAATATGGAAACTAAGATTTGAACTCATAATTATCAATACTCTAAAATAATATCGTAACTTCAGACACACAATACAGTATACTGAGAGTGAACAAGCTATTAAAAATTGTCTTTTAACTGGAGTTTCTCTGATCTGGCTAACTGATATTAGATTTTCTGAAGGCAACAAAATGTAACAGTAGTGTTTGTTAAATTCTTCAGGGTAGAGAGAAGATAGTTTCATCTGGACCTATTGCTGTGTTGAGTGATTTTAGCTTCAGGAATATTATGCATAATTTTTAAAACTTTATTTGTGAGTAAATGAGTCGAGGTATTTAGTGAAGATAGTACCTTCACAGTTTTGTTCCTTAATATCTGCTTCCAGTAATAAAAGCTGGATTTTCGGATCAAAGATTCTGCCTTGTTTTTTGTTTTTTTATTTCCAAAAGACTTGAAATTATTAATTTCTATTATGTGAGAGCCTTAATTGATGTAATTTACAATGACTCTCACAAAACAATTAGTTCAATTAATAATCAGAAACAAAAATTATAAATTAAAACTGAAGGAAATCTAAATATATATACACCAATTATGAATATAGTGAAGGAGCATGGTGCTGCATTTTTCCACTAGGAAGCATTGATTCTGCACCACGAGAGGCTTGGCAATGCTAACTTTGGTTGAGAAAGCCTTACTGGAACTTTTCATTCTTTAGATGTGGGAAGGAATCAGAATGCCTTCAGAGAACTCATATATGGCTGGTTGGTGAAGAAGAGAGAGAAGAAATCATTAAGGAGATATACCAAACCGAACCAAATTGGTCGCAACCAGGATTCAAGCTCAGGACCTCGACCTAACAATTTTTGCAGTTTGCCGCAGAACCATCGCATTGCTTCAAGACTTAGCAATGGTTAAATTTGTTTAGCAACAACTTTTTTTGCAAACGTGTCCATCTTATCCCTGGTGAATAAATATGCTTAGATGAAGATATTAATATTTTTTTTAATGATGAGACCCATTCTGCATTTGATTAGATTCTTTTATATTTAAATGGTATCATTAAAATCTTTTCACTTGCTATGGATGAATGCTATTAAAGTCTAGAATAATATTTGGCATTGACTAGTGCTTACTGACTACTTTTAATCTCATATGATATGGAATTGTTCATACTTCAGTTGGCACCAGTTACAAAACTTAACTTTTCTTTGAGTTAGTCTTGGCAAGTTGATATGTAGAAATTTTTTTGTTTCCCATGACATTCTGTTTATTTAATTTGTTATATAGCAATTATTTTCATACTTCATGCATATTAATCAGCCTAATTTATGTTTACATGTAGTAGTGACTGGAATTATTTTTTACTGTTTGTTTAATGTTAGTCCTGTAAACTTGCCCGGTTTTGATTCTGTATACACTTCTGCACATGCAAATAGATTATACATTTCAAAATGAACTTTGTATAGGTTGCTACAATCTGACTCAATTTTGAAAGCCATTTTGATTATAGAATTGACGAAACTACTGAGAGTTCAGTTTCTGTATAAAACAGATCTGTTGAAAAATACTATTAGTATTATGAAGAATCTTGATGTTGAGCTTATTTTGTAGACTCCCCAATTACAAAGCTGTTTGGGCCAGATTTAAATTAAAACCATTACCAAAGGTAATTGGAACAGTATTTGCTATATTACCAGTCTGGTAGAGACTATTTTGCTTTCTCTTTTAGAATTGTGGATGTTTATAAATTCACTTAGCTGTCACTAGATAAACAAACAAGCAAAATTGCAGTAGCCATTCTGTTTATTCTGTTTATTTGTCTCTCTTGTTAAAAATATAACTGAAAATTCTAAACATTTTGAAACTGTTTCAATATGATTTGGGGAATTATCCTAAATGATTGTTTTACCATCTGAACAGCTGTGCTACTAGAAATGCCTGTTGGGCTTTTATTTCTCCATAATCAGTATTCTGGATTTCTATACAACAGCTCTGCTTTGGATTGAAAACATTTGTTTGTACTCTGAAATTGAGGCAATTAAAAAAAATCTCCCATTCTGAGTTGCCTTACTCTGAACATGTAGGCTGGTGCCATATATACATTTAATTATTTATTAGTATTATTCAAGAATCTAATTAGATGCTATGTATTGAAATGACAACCTGTTTGAATATTTTGTTAACTATTTGGCACTTAGGTTTAGAAATCCTTGATGTTTGCATTTGATGAGTTTATAATGTACCATTTAATAACAGTTTTTAACTCATAACTAAGCAAAATCACAATATTTTGTTCTCTAGGCAGGCAATACTGCTTAATAAGATATTTAGTGTCCATTGATATTAACACCAGGGAGTCAAGCCCCATTATGAGATAATCCACTCTAGTAACATTTTGGTTTAGGAAAAGAAAAAAAAAATTGGAGTGAGAGCATGTGTGTGTGTGTGCTTGCGTTTTTAAAAAAAATTTTTTATTTGGTCTAGGATTATTCACTGCAGCCAGTTCACCATGAAGATAATTTGCTGTATGCTGTTTAGCTGTGGGCCAGTTTGTCACAAGGGTTAATATGCACAATACTTAGTGTTCCAGTGCCTCTCAATGTTTTTGGAATCACTTAAAAAATAGTGAAAATATATTTGAATTTAAATAAATAAAATGAATTTCAAAGTAACAGAATTTATTTTAAATTTGATTTTACACAAATTTAAATCACAGATGTTACTCTATACTGTAATTGTTTGCTAATACTTGAAGTTATGTTATAATGTCCATGTTATTATAATTTGTAGTGATTTTGAATATACACTCATTTGCATCATGATATTTTTGAAATTTTTGTGATGGGTTGTGACCTGCCACTAATTGTTCATAATACATATTGCACCCATGATGCACTTTATGGAGGCCATCTCAAACTCATGACAAGCTGGCCCATAGCTAAACACCTTGTGGTGAATTGTCTGTTTTGGCAAACTGGCTGCAGCAACTAGTCCCGTCTGTGTGTCTCAGATATGTCTGTTAGATAGGTAGATTTGGATTTTGAGATGAAGATAGGTGACTATTGTTAAGCATTGACAAAAAAAAACAAAATAATCCATACTGTATTATGCCACATAATGCAAATTTTTATTTCACATTGTAAATCACAAACTTTATACAAAACAGTAAACATGACCAACTAGGGAAACAAAATCACACTACTATTTTGAAAATATTGTTGCAACAAACAACCATAATGTCTTGCAGGATAATTTTTTGTCATGTTTGTTCTTTTTTTGTGATCGTGTGAACTTGAGATCTTAAAGTCACGTTCAACTGTAACTTGTGTTCATGGGGCAGTGTGTGACTTTAGCCAGTTTGTACAGCTCAGGTTGAGCATTGTTTTGCTGATGTCAGTATTTCAAAATGCTTTTATTTTGGTTTGGCTCACAAGTAAGAAAAAAAATAATAAAGAATTATATCAATGTTATTTTTTGACAAATTCATGATAAGATGACTTATTTCACTGCAGAAGAAGCTCGACTTCATCGTCATCTTCCCCGGCATTCATTACTTTCATCTCTTTTGCTTGATGGTTGGTTGGTTGCTGCTGCAAGTCCAGCAGACCTGTTTTCTGGTACCTTGTGTCAAGAAAGATTGCAGCAAGATGCGTTGTTTCCAAGCTTAAATTCTTCCCCTTTTTATTTAGGTCTGTACACTGAGAAAAGTGTTGGCACTTTTGAGGTTTTAAGCTGGCATAGAGGTCTGCCATATTTAGCTATTCTGACCAGAACTATTTGCTGCCATTTTTGCTGGTTTGAGGGAAGTGAGTATTTATTAAATGGTGTTCCAATTGGCATCTTTTGATATGAATTAGAGAATTTGACTTTGCCATATCCTGGCAGAATTCCTTCAACTTGAGCAAGCGCTCAAGCATATCATAAGTTGAGAGCCATGTCGTGAAGCAGGCTGAGATGGGTCTCTTCAGTTTGTTTCTTATGGATATCCACACCCTTCTGATTTATTCCTCGCCGACAGAATGAGTTTTAACAACTGTCTGAACAATACTAGAGTCTTTAGTGCAGCATCAACTGCTAGCTGGTGACTGGGCTGAGCAGTAGACGATTGTTACTCTGATGCCAGCATCAAGTTTAGTAAATTTTGTTTGTTTTTAGTCTACACATCTCACCTAAATCTTGTTTCCCTGTGACCAACCTTCTCTTTTGCATTAGCATCAAATATTTCAGTTCCAGTATCCAAGTTTTCCTCCTTACTTTCCTGTTCATTATCTTCATTTATGTGTTGGACACACTTTACCATGTTTGCACTGTTATATGTCATTATGCTGCCTATTTGCTGCATGCTGATGTCATAGTAAGTACTTCAGAAACATGTTCTCGAGATGCTGGGATGTATGCCTTTCTCTGATTTCTTTCATAACTATGGTATGCATTGCAATCTTAGTTTTCACAAACTGGATATTAATGCTCAAAACAGTGATCCAAATGTGTTGTGCAGTCAGTTGTAAAAGAAAGAAGACTGCCATTCACTTCTCTGATGGACTGGTGACACTTGATACTTTCTTCCTAATATTGTCAGCATTAACAAAAACATTATGATATAAACCTTCAAGAATTGGATCAATTATCTTCCTAAAGCCAGAGCCTTCCATTAAGTTGAAAGGTCTTCTAAAGAGAAGCAGTCGAACCATGAACCAGTCTTGTGTCTAGTTGGTTTGGCTCGGTTCCAGAGTGGGGGGGTGTGAGAGAGAGGTTAAACTAGTTTATGGTTTCGGTTTAGTTATACTTCCCCATTAAGAGATTGCTAACCATTTATTTTTTGTTTAAAGGATAAAAGAAAAGATGTAATGATACTTCTGTTATAAGAAATTTCTTAGTGACTTCATATTTAAAAAAAAATGTACATAAATGTATCCTTATCATTGCCTTTTGTCTTACCATCTGGATTAAATATTTAAATATGGTAATCAGATATGGCAAAGAAACTAATTGATGATGATGATGATGCACCCTTTTTTGGCGAGGAATTATTGTTTGAGGACAAAACTTAACTTAGTGTGCCACCAGATAAATGGCTGTCACAGACAGCCTTGCACCAATAGATGTGAGGCTTAGCGATGGTTGGAGGAAAAAAAAAGAACAAAGGCTACTGTAACAACACTAGCATGACTATTTCCTTTTTTCTAAGATTCCCTTTGCTGGATCACAACCTTCTAGCTGTGAGTCTATCAGCTTAGTTGATACGAATGCTACAAACATTTTCTTTTAACATCAAACTGGAATCTTTAGATGTTAATTTTTTAAAAAAATAATCACATATTACTTAGTTTCTCACTATTATAATCAGCAATATTAATGCTTTTTTTTTTTTTTTCATTTTTTCCCCCCAATTGTGGCCTTACAAACACATTGGAATGCTATTATTTGCTGTGCACTTGTTATAGTAGTCTAATGTCCATTTTGTATCACCTGGAATGATCTCATTGATGCTCTGATTGCTTCTAGTCATTTTTCGAAGTTGTGCAAAGAGCTTTGGTCATGTTGAGTGATGGCACATGGCTTTGTAGAAGAGTAACAACCAAGTTAGGTTTTTATACTTGCATGGATTTTAGTGAAGGTATAGAGAGTTTGCAATAACAACTTAAGCTTTACTGGGCCTTGTAACTGACCTAGGATTACTAGCCATTTTATTACTTGTAATAATGATGGTGCTCATGTCACCTTAACAGACTAGCTATCACTTTTTTAAAAACTGACAATAGTACAAGGATTAATAAATATTATGTGTAGTTAGTTTTTGCTCAGTCTCAAATTTTCTGAAAATTTTGTATATTAATGTAATGTAATTTCACATTTAAAACGTATGAATGTCTGGTTTAATGAGTAATTATATTTGAAAAATTTTTTAATATTTCTGTTTTCTTAAAGATTTTTAAAAAAGCTTTAATCTGTGGCTTGTAGCCTGAATTATATTTATCAGTATTGCAGTTATAGTTATGGATGTTTACTTTTGTGTCTTTGTCTGCTATTTATTTAAGAGAGATCTCAGGTTATCCAAGCATGTGTAATGAATGATAAGACAAGCTGTGAAAGTAAGACAAACAGAGCTATATGCCTGTCTATCAGCCTACTGCATTGTTTTGCATTGTTTTTTTCATGTGCAGAGGAGTGTCAGCTCTTAAAACAGCAAATTGTTGGTTGAATTCCTTCCCCCCTTCTCTTGTTTGTCAATTAAGCAGAGAACCTGGTCATTCTTGTTGCTATGGCAATATTCATGGAACCCCATGTTTTTTGTTTTTTTTTCTTTCTAGCAGCTAGAATCTGTAATCAGATATTTAAGTTAGACAAATCTTTCCTCAATTAGTGTCTTTGTTAAACCCCCATTGAATTTGTTAGCTTAGTAGAATGTATTTGTGACAAAATCTGTTTGATTTCTGAAAATATCTGATAAATAAATCTAATAATAATAAAAAGAAAATGTATAATGATGATGATCTGAAGGCCAGTCACATAATTTTATACAGATAATTTTACAGTATAAAGAAAACTCTATAGCTAAAAGTTTATACAAAATCAAAGAATTTATTAAAGTGGAAAAGAAAATGTATAGTTATGTGAAAGGAAATTTGGCTTTAGTATCTAAATTACAACACTCATCTTGGATTTTAAAAAAAATGTATATTCAGCACGGATCATGGTTTTTGTATCGAGTATTTGCACATGTATATATGAATTACAAATTATAGAGAATTACATAAAATTAATTATGTGTGTGTGTGTGTGTTGAGGGGGTTAATAGTTAATTTTGATAGGAGTGATTAAAACAATATCTGTTTCCTAAAATTTTTAAAGATAATTTTAGTTGAATACATTTAATGACATTGTTCAAATATAATCAGTTAATTTAATTAATTGACTGAGTTATTTCATAAGTAATTTTTTGAGCAGAGTACAACTATTGAGCTAAAACATTTCATATCAGTAGAGATTAGTGGGAAAAGTTAGAGCTGCCAACTGAAATAGAGTGGATTGATGGTATGGTAGTGTACTAAATTAAATTAAAAGCATCCACCGCCAGTTAGATAATGACATGCATAATTTTACCTGTGACTGTTTGCTGAACATTTCTTTCAAACAGTTTTGTATGTACATTGGTGGTCATAATTGTCGATTCACTAATAAAATAATTCATTACACATAAAGGACTATATTTTCATGAAAAAATTTTCTAATTAAAAAAAATATATATACACTGTTCTGAATTTTTAAAAAAATTTTTGCTATTGATGGATTTTTTCATCTCCAAGGATATACAGTTGTCCCCCCCCCCCAGTATTCGCAGGGGTTATGTTCCTAGAGCACCTGTGAAGAGTGAAAAACCGCGAATATTGGACGTGGTCCATAAAAATGCCTATAAATGTCAAAATATAACATAAAATATAAGTAAATATATAATAATAATTTACTAAAAAATACAACACTCAGAGAAACATTCAGCGAAACACTCGAGATACCTACACGCGGTAAACTGGGATGATGCTGGGCTGCACCGCCTCATGGGCAGCAGCCAATCAGCAGCAAGGATAAACGAATAACACTCTCGGATTGGCTACTTTCAAACCTCCAGCCAATAGCATTTATTTTATATTGATATTTTGCTGAATTTACGTTAGTATTTATATTACAAAATTAGTAAATTTTATTGTTATTAATAATTTTGCGTTAAAAATCGTGAAAAAATATATATTGCCACGAAAAAAGCCATAAAAAATCATGGAAGATATTTGTTATTCTGCGAATATGCGGGGGGTTTCCACGAACAATTATTAGTTAGGTTCTAAGGAAAACTCCGCGAATAACCGGGGACGCGATTACGCGGGGTCCGACTGTAATAAACATTTTTATCTTATGGTTTAAAGAAACTCTTTATACAAGGTTGTGTGTATAAACCTAAAAAGAAAACTTGTTTATTGGTTTAAATATATAGCATTGACAAACTTTGAATTTTATTAGTTTAAAATAAACTCAAATATTGTACCAAATTCTTTATTACTTGGTGCTAATTTGTGTTCTGAATTTTGGGGTTTTTTGGTACTATGGTATGCACTGAATAATATGGGAAATTTTTTTAAGTGACGCAACACCTAGCAGTCTTATTGAATGTTCGATCAGTTATACAAGTCCTTTACATACACCATAGAGATCTCTGGATGTATTTCAAATTACAAGGTTAACAATTATTGTGTTGGTGTGTGTAATCATATTTTAGTCTGTATTTTTGGAAATTTGTCAAATTCTGTGCACGCTTGCATACAAGCGCATAATGCATAAGCGAGTCCTTTTGCATGGTTGATAATCAAACTTTTGCCTTTCTATAGAAGTAGTGCTGTTTTTAATAAAAGCAGTGCAGGGAGTTTTAAAATTTTTTTTTTCTTTTTTTCTATCATATCTCCTGTGTCAGAAAAAGCGACCTATCCCTGATAACATTGTAAACAGTATAATTGTACAGTGCTAAATTAGCAACACTATGCAGCAAGAATCTGTACATGGTTTCTGTTTAAACACATGTTGTGTTGGCTTAGAGCAGTAGATATTACACATGGAATTATTCTGTTTGCATATATACCTATTTTGAAAAAACTTATGGATAAATAAGAAATAGTAAAGATTCTTTCTTTTTTTGTAGATATACATTATTACTGTTGAAAAGTTTGAGTGCACTTATATAGTAATTTCTTTATTTTTTTAATTATTGTACATAAAACTGGAATCAAAATGATTTTATCAACACAATTCATCTTAACTCAAATGAATACATTTAACAATTTGTTGATATATCAAAATAAATGTGCTACCTTATTTCTGTTGGTCACAAGGAAATTTTTTAGATAAAATAGTTTATCTATTGTTAGAACTCACTTGATTGCTTTTAACCAAGAGGTTCTAAATATATTTAAAAATGAGTCAAAGTCTGAAGTTAATTGCTCATGAAAGAGCAGTGATGGCAAAGACCAAACAGCTATCAATTGAATTACAAAGGGCTATTGTTACACTAAGAAATGAAAGAATATCTTTGGAAAATTGCTAGAAAACTAAAGGTGTTATTGAATGGAGTTGCTCAAGTATACACTGCCACAAAAAGATTGGCATTAAACTTGGCCAAAGAAGAATAGGAAAACCAAAAATCACTTCCAAAAGAGAAGAATACATTATAGTCACAATCCATAAAGATATTAGTCCAGTTCCTACTTAAACTCTGTCTTGAATGCAACACAATAAAAATAATCCCATATCTGCCACTGAAAAGGAGCTGATTAATTGGAAGAAAAACAGCATGTAAACTTCTTCCAAGGGCTCAAAACAAGGTGAAAAGACTTGCTTGGACTAAACATCACAAAAATTGGACATTTGATGAATGGAAATGAGTTCCCTGGACTGATGAACGCATATTTAAAATATCTGGATCAAATCGTGCTAAATTGGCATTGTGCCTACTGTTAAGCAAGAAGGGGAAGCATAATGGCCTAGTGTTTTGCTGATGACATAGTTGTTGATATTTATAGAATTAAGATTACCATAAATATCCAAGGTTGTCACAATATCAATATACTCTTTAGAACAGTGGTTCCCAACCTTTTTGGACTTGTGGACCTTTTTCTAATACTCAAAAGACCTGCAAACCCCCCCCCCCCCGTTACACTTCCTTAATTGAAAAAAAAAAACAAAGAATAAATTAAGCAAAAAAAAAAAATCACATAAGTTTTATTTGAATATATTGACAGTTTGGTGCCCAAGTTTGCCTAAAATCAAGCTGGCTGGTGTGTGTCTGGCCGAAGTTACAGTCCAGTCCTTATAGCGTGCTCTGCCCCAGGTGTTGTGGTGCTAGTCTTTTAGCTGCAGACCCCAATGGTGTTAGCCAATGGGAGCATAGCTTGATTGCATCAGTTCGAGTTCCGGCCTTTGTTGCCAGCGTGTATTGTCCACGTTTCTATGAGGGTGGCAGAGTGACAGTAAGCTTTGGGGAGGGGGGGGAGCAGTGATGCAAGTGTGTTACTGCAAAGTGCCTGCCGTGGGAGACGAGCCTTACGCCTTCGGCGCTCTGCCTCCCATTGGTGATACCGGCGTATTGGACGCTGAGTAATTTTTGTATACTTTTTTCTGGAAAAAAGTGTCTTATAAGCTGGCAAATACGGTACATCTAAACAAAACAAATACATGCTCATGAACATTTTCTTGACTCAGTCATACGATAAAAATTGAAACTTCCAGGGTTCCGTGACTCCCCTAGAAAAAGCTTCGTGACCCCCTGGTTGGGAACCACTGCTATAGAAGCATGCAATTTCGCTGGGGTTTGTTTGGTTGGCCAATAATTTATCATGCAGCAAGACTGTGACCTAAAACACATTTCTAAGCTTTGTTAGAATTTGTTATGCAAAAAAAAAAGAAAAGGTCAGGATTCTCATCAGCATGGAATGGCCATCACAATCATCAACTACATTGAAATCAAATAATAGTTAAGAATGAAAGATTAGCAACCCTTTTCATCCCAATAGTTGTGGCAGTTTGTTCTGGTGCCTTTGAAAGCAGTTTTGAAAATTATTTCTTTATATATATTTCAGATCATAATAAAGTACATTTTATTTGTTTAATTATATTTATACTAGTTAATAGATTACATCCACAAAATTACTGTGGTATACAAAAACTTTTGAGCAGTAGTGTACAAATACAAGACATTTGATTTTATCTAGATACTTAGCACAAATGTTGATCAGGCATCTGATAACAAGAAGCGATGTATATCAATTTCATTTCTTTCTTCTTGGCGTAGAACAGAATTGATGTAATGATGATAAGGTCTTTTCAAAGTTTGTGATCCTGTGATTTATAGCATTGATATAGGCCATGCATTTTCATCTTCAGGAGGCTGCTAGACTGTTACAAAACACTTGTTAAATGGACTTCAGACATTCTGAAATTGTTGATTCAGTTGAGTGATGATTTCTGGATACTGATGTAAAGACACAACAAACATTATCCTTGAGTGCTAAACTTGTAGTAATGTTCAATATGGTAATGCTTGGTCTATTTGCTGGAATAGAATGAGTTGGCAACTGCATTCAGAATTCTCTCTGCTTAGTGTTGACAGATGTGCCACAGAATAAATGTCTGCACAATATAGGTTAAAATGAATCAGATGTTGCATCTCACAAATCTCATTGCTGACATGCAAGTTGAAACAGGTTGCACCAATAAATATCCTCTTCTGTCCATCATGCTTTTAGTCTATTTTACTCTGTTGTCAAGATGTTCTGGCTGTTCTTATCTGTATGAAGAGATTGCGTTTTTATTGTTGTATTTGGCCTACTGGTTTGTAAGTGGTTACTGACACTTCTGTTGCTTGTGTTGGTTTAATGACAAAATTGTGTATGTAATGCAATCCTACCTTATGTGACCTGACATTTCTTTTCCATTTCCTCTTTCATTTTCTTATTATATTTGTTTAAGATTTATTAAAATTCTTAAATTATTAATAGTAGGATTAATTTCAGTACTGGTTTTATGCTTGTCATTCAGGTATATATTTGTTTTACTAAATGCTGTTTAGTGGAATTAATATTTACTAGTAACATTTTAAACTGAAAAATTGTAGATATTGCAATAAACAAATTAACTTTGGTCAACTCACAAATATACATGCTTGTGTAGATATTATCCCAAAAGATATTCAAGGCAGTAGTTTTAGAATTTGATACATTTATATTAACATTTTACAAATTACTCATGTGATATATGCATTTATCTGAAGTTTGCATGGGTACCTAGCTTTTTGTAGCATAATATTTATTCTTGCATTGAAAGAAATAATGATCATCGTTGAATATAATACAGCAAACAAGATTAATATAATGCTACTAAAAAATTTTCTAGAAGCAAATATTGTCTTGTACAATATCTTATTGATGGTTTTGTCCCATAGCATACTAAACCATAATAATTCATTATAATATAAATCAATGTGTCAGAAGCATAAGTGAATTTTTTTATTTTTTAAAAATTTTTTTAGGTTCAAAGAAATTTTATTTAAACTTCGATTAGTAACAAAAATTGATGATTGTTTTAAAATGAAAACTTATGGTCTTAAAGAATTTTAGCCAAAATTAGTTTACATTGAGACTGCGAGCCGGCTACCCAACCCTACTCCTCTCTCTGCCCCCAATCTTAACTAATTTTTAAAAATATCTTCAAACTGAATAACATACTGCAATTTGTTCTTTAAAGATAAGAGAGAGTAGAAGAATAAAAAAAGGAAAACACAGACAAATATGCTATTTAGTAGCAGTATGTGGTTCCTATTCCAGACATCAGAATTGGATCAAATGTAACATGATATCAGAATAATCAGAAACCATTATGAATGAACCTAGTATGCTTGCCAAAATACCAGAGAATATGTGCATTGACAAGACAGATGCCATTCTTGATACTTCCTGGGTCATGCTGAATCCTCTGCTGCCTTAATTTCCCAGCTTAGCAATTGTTTGCCAGTTGTCTGAGAAGCTAAACTGATTGTGCCTCAGCATGGCAGCTAACCATATAGACTAGCATGAAACTAGATTTGTATATTGTTGACCAGTTCTGCTAAATGCATGTTGACAACTTAATATAATTAGAGATAACCATAGCATGTTATCAGAGAAAAGTAGCTAATAATTGTTTTGAAATACTTTATTTATTGAAAACACTAAATATTATAAGTGTGGGTGTTTGAGCATAATGGCTTCAGCTGATCTGATTTTTGTTAAATGATGCACATTATATTAGAGCATGTATTCAGAAATAGTTCAAAAACAATGTTTTCACAATTTTGTTTAAAAATAAATAACCAAAAATAGATGATATGTGAACAGTACATAATAACACTTTAGCATAGTTCATTTCCTCACCAAGAGTCTATAGTAAGATGCCATGCTAGATGTTTTATTAAATAATGACATACATTTTAGAACTTTACTCTGAATTTTTTTCTTGGTTGAACTATCCCCATTTCTAAAGCTAATTCTTATATTGTGCTCATCCAGTATTTACTGAATGACCATAAAGTGAATTCATGCAGTCAGTTGCTTGAAACTCCAAAACTAACAAAAATGTTAATGGCAGAAGGTACGCATACATGGGTCATCCATTTTCAGAGTTTGCACATTTTGCTACTGGTGGATGCTACATATGCTATGTAACATCATAGCTGTTAGATGTAATCCTTCTTGAAGAGATGCCTACAAGTAGGTATTTGTGAAGATTTTGTATAGCAATGAATGTAATATAGAAGTGGCTTTGTTTAACTTTTATCATGACAGGTGTTTGTCAAAACCCATGTAGCCCAAGGGTCTTTCATAATCTTATCCATAAATTTGAGATGATAGGACCATGATCAGGTAACCCATCTACATGTTTGGAAGTTACAGAAATTTAAGTGCCATTAGTTTTTGGATAAGGCAATCCCCATTGAGAATGCAACACCTATAAAATTTCCAGTTTTGGTTACCCTAGCAAATTGTGGAAGGTGATGCACAGGACACTAAGCCATTTTCAGGAGATCAGACTGCAGGAACTTCTTGCTGACCCAGATAAAGTGGGTAAAGTTACTGTAATGAGTTAAACCAGTTTAGCAAATATTAGTAAAATTTTCTTTCATTAAATTGGTTGGTAACTCAATTGTTTTTTTTCTATTACAGTAATACATCATTTTCAGAAAAATCTTATTTTAAAAATTGTCATGATCATTTTAGAGTTAACATCACATAGTATAAGTACCCTCACCCTGGTGGCAGAAAATTTTGGGAGTTACAAGCAGCTGACTGCAGGAAGTAGCTTTATGATCACCTAGTGTGTTTAAGCTTTGACTGCTCTATAAATTCAATCTCTTTAACAACAACTTTTTTAACTTGTGCATTCACACAAAGCACGTTATTATTCTATGGGAAAATCATCATTGGAAAAGAAGCTGATGTGATGGGACATGCAATTATACCCGAGAACTTTCTCAGAAAACCATCACTAGCACTTTCTTTCTGATTGCCATTTGCCTCCAAACAGGGCAGTGAACATTATTTATCATGTTGCATCTGGCATCAACTTGGCAGTCCTGGCTGGAGTTGTGCATTTATGAGAAAGGTGAGCCATGTTTTCATACACAATAAATGTAGATATTGATTATATACTACAAAGCTCACTTACTCATGATCACTTCCCTTGTTATGAAATTGGTGTAAAAAAAGAAAAAAATAATAATTTTATCAATATAAATACAAACTTTTTTGTTTGTTTGTTTAATTTATATTTTTTACAGATTCTAGTTATAGATTTTGTAGAATCATGGATTCTTGAATCTCCAAATATAATTTAATTTCCTAAATACGAAAGTTTAAGTCTTAAAAATGCATGTTTTATTTATGTGATTATATTATTGAATGCACACTTAAGAAAAAGAAAAAAAAAACTTTTTTATTTAGAGAAAGAAACTTGCTAAATGCAAGGAACTGGATCAAATCAAGAAGTTAATTTAATGATTTGCTTTAATGCCACATACTAGATTGAAAACGGTCATTTTCAGATCATGGCTCTTAAATTAAGTATTGTATTCTACTAAATTATAAATTTGTGAAGACACGTAGATTTCCTTAAAAAATTTTTGGAACTTTTAAACAGAGAGCAGCTTTTGCATTATAGATGTTTTCCTTTGGGCTCATCTTTTTGCTTGACTATTTTAAAAAAATTTTTAAAAAATAAATATTCGAGGTAGTAATCTTGTTTTCTAGTGAAATCAGAGCAGCACAAATAGATTAATTTTTAGGTCGAAGGTTAGCAAGCAACTGCTCTCAGAAGGTAGTGTATAAAAATGTATTTTTGACATTTTTACAGGTATAACTAATGTCATGATGGAGACTACTGTTACTTTCCTTTTTCTTTTGGAGGTTAGCATCTCTGTTAACAAAAAGTAAATTCAAAATTTAACTATTCATGTTTAGTACACAGTTTGTTTTTTTTTGTTTTTTTTTAAAAACTAATTTATTCAGCAAGCCAAAGCAGTTTGCTGATGAGCTTTGATTAAATAGTAGCAGTTTTTTGTTCCCATTCTTATGGTTAAATAAAAGAAAGACAGTTGACTATTTGTCCACTTTAGTAGTTGTTGGAGCAGAGCCAAAAACATTTATGCTGACAAAATTGTAATATGCCATTACATAAACACTGTCATTAAAGTAATAATAATGGATAAGCCATATTTCTTCATATGATCAAAAGCACGTGAGAGAATTTTATACCTGTCTTGAGATTAAAATAAAAACAAAACAATAAAACTGCTTTTTATTAATTTATTTTTCTAGATTGTCTTTGATGTCATGTGTAAATAGTGCTAGAGCAATCAATCTACAAATCAATTATTTAGTTATAACTTGTGATTAATAATTATTCAACAATAAAAATTAATGCTAAATCAAATAGCACTTAAAATTTTATGACATTTTTATTAGCAAAGTTAGTAAATTTGAAAATCACATAATTTATAATTAGAGCAAGAAATTTTATATTCAAGGTCATTTGGTTTATCATGCAACGTTTAAAAAAAGAAAGTCTTTTTAATTGTCCCCTTAATTACCATCCATGTGAATTAGTGAGGAAAAGTGACCTTGATTTCTGTTTTGGCAACAAATAAGATTTCAGTTGGTCAATAATTGATTATAGACTTATTGATGGCTGACTAAAAGATGTTCTACTATGAACTGCCCTGGTCCAAGTTTTCTTGTATAAGGTACTTGCACAGCTGGAATACACACACATGGTATTTGCATTTTGAAACAGATTGATCCCTATATTGGTCAATAGTACAATGATTTATTAGAGTCCAAATGGCAACCATCTTGTCAAAGAAAAGAAATGATAAGCTTAAGCATTTTGCTCACCTATCTATGAACTAGCCAGTTCTCATCCATCAGGAAAGATGTCATGTTACTATTGAATTTGTATGCAGCAGTAATCATAATGCTAAAGTTTTCGTGGTTTTGTAATATTAATAAAATTTACTTATCAAAGGTTCGGCCACAACTCTAAAACTACTAAAGTATTTTTAATGTTACTAAACCCTGACTTTTAAAAAGTACGGCATATTGACTTTAGCTTTAATATATTTGGGAACTTAGCTTCTTTAGATTCTTCTAGTGAAATAATATGTCCCTGGTTGGGTTGGCAGTAGTAAAATAGTAAATTTGCAGGAGCTGAATCTCCTAAATGATATTACTAAACAGCTGATGTTCATGAGAGAATTTCTATTCAAGTGATTAAATAATGTGCAGCCTCAGGGAAGTGAAGAAGTTTTATTGATATCTAAGGATCATACTGAGAAACTCTAGTGTACTTATGTTATAGTCCTGCATTAAAAAGCAGTTTGGTAGCTTATAGACAGGCAATTTATTTATGAATGCAGTTCTGGGGCATTGATTGACTTGATAAATGATGTAAGTGAATATTTTATGACAGTGATTTATGGCCAATACATTTTCAAAATATTGGATATCAAAGGAGCTAAAATCAATGTTGCACAAATAACAAATCTGTTTAAAAGAATATAATTCTATTTTTAAGAAACTTAAGGGTATGATACATCTCTACACTTGTGTACGGTGACTGTTTTGCATACTGAGCACTAATGGTTCATTTACAAATTAATATAACAGTTAATTATCAATAATTTGGCATTCATAAATGTGTTCATGGAATTGATGTATTAATGTATATGACTGAAATTTTAAAGAAAATGAATAAGAAATCTGTACTATAGTATTTGCTTGATAACTTTCATTATTTTCATCCTGAGCTTCAAGGATAAATTTTTGTTTTCAAAAAACCTGTTTAATAAATGAATTTCAAATAGAAATTTTCTTTATAATATTGCTTTTCAAAAGAAATTGTTTGGGTGGCAATGAAAGAATTAATTGTTACAAGTTTAATAAAAAGTATATTCCAATTTATTTTTCACTTATTTATGAACACCCCTCTCTCTCATATATATATATATATATATATATATATATATATATATATATATATATATAATATAGCTGCTAATTTGGTTAGCTTCTTCAAAATTTTATATTTTCATTTCTACTTTAAATATCTTCCATAATTTTTTTATTTTACCTTTAAAAATTCTTTCTTAATTGAAATTTTTTACCACTTCAAATTTTTACTTTAAAAACTCATTGCATAAATAGCTACAGTTTAAGAAGGGTTCACACAGACAGACAGAGGTCACTTTCAGTCAGAAATAGTTATGTGGAACAATTCTGATAATTGTTAAATAAATTACTAACTGCTATTAATAAGTTACATAAGATATACGAGGTGTAGTCAAAAAGTATCCGAACTTTGGCAAAAAAAAAAACAAGTAATATTAAAAAAACTCACCATTTTGATTTAGTGTCCTTCAAAGTATTCGCCTTGGGAGTCTACACACTTCTGCCAGTGTTCCTGCCACTGCTGGAAACATTTCTGGAAATCACTTTTTGGGATGCTGTAGAGCTGTGCCGTCGAATTTTGCTTAATGTCCTCTGTTGACTCAAATCTTCTCCCTTTGAGTGTTTTTTTGAGCTTTGGGAATAGCCAAAAGTAACACGGAGCCAAGTCTGGGGAGTAGGAAGCCTGACGAACAAGTGGTGTGTTATGCTTGGCAAGGAATGCTTAAACGATGTGGGCGGAATGAGCGGGTGCATTGTCATGGTGGAGTTGCCAGTTCTTTGCTGCCCACAGGTCGGGTCGTTTTCGCTGCACAGCTTCACGAAGGTGACGAATAACCCCCAGATAGTATTCTTTGTTAATTGTCTGACCTTGTGGTGCGTATTCATGGTGCACAATACCTCTGTAGTCAAAAAACAGGTCATCATCAGTTTAACATTGCTGCGCACCTGTCTTGCTTTCTTTGGTCTTGGCGAGGATGGATGCTTCCATTGGGATGATTGCAATTTTGTTTCAGGGTCATAGCCGTACACCCATGTCTCATCGCCAGTGATGATAGTGTTCATGAAGTTTTGATCTTGGCTAGCACACTCCAGCATGTCCTGGGAGATTTACTTTGTTTTCTTTCTGCTGGTCAGACAGCAACTTTGGTAAGAATTTGGCCGACACCCTCCTCATGCACAAATCTTCTGTTATAATTGACTGAACTGACCCATGGCTGATTCCAACTTCGGCAACAATCTCCTCAATAGTAACACGACGGTCTTCATAGACTATTCCTCAAACCTTTGCAATCATTTCGTCATTTCTGCTAGTCGATGGTCTGTCACAACATGGCTCACTGTCCACTGAGGTGCGGCCATTTTTGAACCGGTTGCACTCCTTTATTTGTGTTTTTCCCATAACATCATCTCCAAAGGCCTTCTGAATTTTCTCGATAGTCTGGGCTTGCGTATCACCAAGTTTTTGGCAGAATTTGATACAGTATTTTTGCTCAATGTGCTCGGTCATCTTGACTCAAAAAGAAAAATCGCACAGCACACACTTCACGTCTGTACTCGACGCGTCACTGCGGGCGACTGGCGCAACCTACAGACACGAAAATTTTTGCGCATGCTCAGGAAGGATGTGGCCACCTAATACCCATGCGGATTTTGCTCGTGCATTATTATTTTGTTCAAACAAATTCAAGGTCGGATACTTTTTGACTACACCTCATATATATATATATCTTGAGTAATTTCAAAATTGATAGTTTTTTGCATGCAGGTGTGATAAAGAGAAAGGCAAATGTTCTTTTTTGTTTTAACATCTGTTACTTAAAAAAAAACAAACAATTTAGTATATTTCCTCTTACCTGGTCTTATGAGTCAAAGACTATACATCAACAATCAGGAGCTTTTATTCAGTTTGTGACAAAACTGTGAAGAAAGCACTAATAAAAGTGTTACAGATAGCACATCCACTGATTCTAAACGAAAGCCCTGAAAAATTATTTTTTTTTTAAAATTTTTACAAAGGTCAGTAATGTACAAGTAACTCATAAGAACTTTGTTTTAGCTTTGATAGCAATCTTATCATCTCAGAATTGATGTCCAGTAAGTGCCAAGTTAACAGTTTATGGCTTAGAGATCTTATTTAACTTGAGACTATTTGTAGCATTATATAATGCACTCAGATAAATATTTTGAGCTACAATTTGACTATCTTGGGTGGTTCTGAAAGAGTTTTAAATGATTATTAAGGTTCAGTCAAATATTACAAACATAGTATTGGTTGGCAGTTGTTTTGGATGTATTCGGCACATCCTACAAAACGGGTTTATTGCAATTGCATATTCATTTTGGACAAAAATACCCTATTTCTAAATGATATTTTCACAAATTTCATATTTACTAAGATTTAGACTTTGGTAACTAGGTTGGCTGCTTTTTAAAAAAAAAATTAATTTTATGTATATCCTTGCCAGAAAAATTTAGGCATCTCATAGAATAGTGAAATAACCAAATATCCATGTATGCATTGCAGTCTCAGCTACATAAAAGGTGGACCAGCTATAGTTATAGTTATTTCATGTGGCAAGAATGTCAAAACTGGTTGTATCGTGTTACATGTCCTTGTATATGTGTAGTCAGGAGTTGGCTGTTGAGTCACAGTGAACGATGTAGTGTTCAAGATTTGTGAGTGCCAATATTACACCAACCTCACAACAATCTGGAAGGCAGTCATCAGTAATGGCATATACTAAATGTATAGCTTATTTGCCAAGTTCATACTGGCTGAAGAAAGTGTGAAGATGAGTTAATGAATAACTCAAAAGGGTTCTCTGTAAACTTAACCATCATCAATAAATTTGCTTACAAAAATCCTCTACTTATGGATTCCCACAAAGCTTGCAGATGTGTTTGGGTACACCAGACTGCTTATTATAGTTCTGGAGTCAGTGTTTACTATTGAGTTGAAATTTGAGCAGTATACATGCTGCTGGGTTGATACAATTTGGAGAAAATGTGAAGAGAGGCTACTTCAGTCCAATTATCTACAACTGCAAATTAGGCAGGCACAATGACTTGGTGTTTGCTGGTGATTACTTAACAAAACATTATAGAGATTTTTTAGCCTTTCACCTTCCATTGTTTATCCAGGGTTTCCCTCATTATTGAATATGCATTTTTTTTTAGTAGGATGGAGCAATGTGCATGCCACATTGCTTGAACAACTGCTGCATAGAAGACTTAAGGCCTCTAACTGCTCTCTCAACCTAGCATATCCACATATTGGAATAACTATAGTTATCCTGATCCACAATGTCCGTATCACTATAATACAAAATCTGGTTGTTACAACATCTAATTTTGTCCAGGCTATGGTAGATATATTATTAAGTCCTACCAAATATTTACTTTTACATCTTATCTCTTTCCATGTACATCTACTTAATTTTTAATAAAAGATATGCTCCTTAAGATAACTTTGCTCAAATTATTCTGACAAGGAATGTGAATGCTATATAACCCGAGCAGGGGAATCAGGACAGTATACATTATCATAAAGGTTAATTTTTCATAGAATGACCTTGAATGAGTGGTATGTTTTCAGACCGTATAACCACTGGATTTTCTGAACATTCTTATTCTAAAATTTAAATTGTTCAGTAATGGGTGGGGGAGGGAGAATAAGAAAAACAAAAAAACCACTAATTAGCTGAAATGGGATAATGGACTTCAAAATAAATGAATAGTATTTTTTAAAACAGTAGTTATGATATCTTTGTAATTAGGGTGTTTAGGAAAGTTGTTTTATTGAATATTCAACAAAACTCTGACGTATTATCAAAAGATAAGTATAACAGAATTTGTACTTAATCTCAGTCTTACAATTTAGTTGGGGGGTTCATGATGAATGAAGAGATTTTAAGTCTTCCATTGGAATGTCATACAACCAGGATTTGATCAAATCTTGGTTCATTCATTTGAAATGAATATTTATTTGATATGCTAATTTATAGCTAGTCAGCGATTGGTAAAAGAAAATAAATAAAAGAAAAGGAATGACTCAGAACATGTGAAGAACAGTCTCAAATAATAACTAACTTTATTTCAACTTTTTTTAAAAAATGAGCATAAAGTTGTCCATTGTTCCACGAGCGTAGTCCTTATCCTATGTTTTATCTTTTTTAAAAGTAAAAATAAAAGATTTATAATTATTAATTTTGAGAGACATTTTATTCTGAATCTAACTGTATTTAACAATGTCTTATTTAATTATTTTAATTGTTATTATTAACTAGGGAATTAAGCAGGAGCTCAAATGCTTTACCAATCACCCTTTGATGTGGATACTGTAAATATGGTACATGCAGCTCTCACATGCAAATCCATTTTTTAAAAAAAAAAATTTTTAAAATAAATTTTATAAAATATATAAATAGATTATAAAAATAAAAATAGTATATTTTAAGCTTCATCTATCTATAGTAGTTCTAAGACTTACCACTCCATATACCATGTATAGTATATCTAAAAAGTATAGCAAGGACATATGTATAGATGTCAGTCACTTCATTATTTTAAGTCATTTCATGATGAGTTGTATTCATAGAGAAAAAAATCCTCCTTAAATTGAAGCTTTTATTTAAAGCAAACCGGAAAAAATTAAAAGATTTATAATCAAGCTGTTATAGATTTTGTCCAGAATGTTCATCAGTACACTACCCAAATACATATGGCTAGCAAAAAAAAAAAATTCTTTGGTTTTACTCACTCCAGAAATTAGCTGCTTGCTTGATGGTACCGGTATGGGTGTTTTGGGACTCTCTATTACATTGTGAAAAGTTCCAACTCTGGATGTTATTTTAGAAAACCCCATGAAATCTGAATTTGGTTATAATCTTTTCAATATCTATGTAAATGATGTTGGTATCTATAACATCACTGGGGTGATATGAAATGTTTACAGTCAGATTTATTATATCATTCAGCAGATTGGTTGCCAACATTAAATATATCTTTTCATTTAGATGTGTAAATGCCTCAGCCTACAACAGTCTAAGTTTATAAATCAAACTTTTGTTAATGGCAGATCTAGTTTTATTATACAAAGCACTTGTTTGCACTCTAGGAATATGGAATCCTTATTAGCAAAAGGATATTATTTATCTGGATACTTCGTAGACTGATAAGAGATATGAGCAAATATTTTTAACAAGACTCCAAAAGCTAGGATTACCGACTTTTATCAATCATTAAGTTTTAACAAAGAAAGTGGTTGAACCTAAATGTGTCAGTGGTTTTAAGAATGCCATGAATAAGTTATATAACTGCTGCAGCTCATCATTATTATTATTATAGTAAATGTGTAGTAGTTAACAGTGTGTGGTTCCATCCAGTTTTAAAATGTTTTTTTATAGACCTAATATATTAAAAATACCCTTTTGCAAGTTTTGTCTTTATTTTGTTAATTGGTAATGGCTAATTTATTTGGCAAATTTTACTTACTACTTGTTATCTTTATGGAAATATAATAAATGAACAATTTGGATTTATACATTTTTCCATAGAAAGTGTTGTTTTCTGTTTTAATGGATGTGCTGATGAAATATTGAGTAATTCTATAAGTTAATCTTATTAACACCTGGTTAGCTTTTGTTAATGTGATGTTTTTTCTTGTAATTGTTTTTCCCAAATAAATGGAATTAGTATTTTGTTTTCTGGTAATTATGTTACTATAATTACTTAGAAACAACGTGATGCTCTTTTCTTTGTGACCATTTCACATTTCACTAATTCACTGCTTCATGTTACCATACAATGGATTTATTATTTGAAAGCTGGAGAATGCTAGCATATTTGTGGTGTCTTGTGTACATATAATCTCATGGGAAACTGTATGTCATGGCCAAGAGAAAGCTGATCAGATCTATTTTTGTGCTGAGAGCATATGTCACCATAACTTTTCTGGTGCTTTACATTAATTTGTCTGATTTTGCTGCTGCAGACAATTATTGAAATCTTTTAACATGATTACTCCTCCCCAAATATTAGATTTTCTATTAATGATTTTCGCTATGTATACAACATAAAGCAATTCAGCCGATGATTTTGGCTAGCAGTAGCATAATATTAAAATTAAAAACTAATTTAAAGATGTAATACTTAGTTTTATTTTTATCTATTATTCTTTGTTTGCTTTTCTAAAAAAGAGAAAAGAACTAACATAGATTTAATGTTTTTTAATTGGGATGATGATTGTTTTAAAATTTTTAATGGTATTGCATATAGTGAACTGATATTTTATGAGTTCCTTTTACAAATAATGTGTGTATGTTGGAAAATTATATATAATTAGCTTTAAAAAACTGTTCAAACCAATAGATTAATACATAATATAGCTTTAATTTAAGCAATTTTTAAAAAGTCCATTTTAAAATATTAAAACTCATACTATAGGATTATGGAATTCCAGAATTAGAATTATTTACCTTTTAATCCATTAGGAATAAACAAACTAGCCATTGGTCTGGTTTGACTTTTTAGACTGTCTGCTTGAGATGGAAAAGTAGCTCAATCCAGTAAAGGTTAGTCACTAGTCGCATTTATTGTTCAACACTAGAAAGAACCCGTCTTGATTTATGGCAAAGGGATAAATAGCGTTCTTGTGTGCACATTTATCAACTTCACAATTTACATCCTTAAGGGGCAAGTTATTTCAAGGCTGCTTGACCTTAACCTATCATTGTGCTTCTTTATTTCATGATGAGAAGGGTCTTTGTTTTGTTTTTGAATTGCAGGTTTCAGTAAAACTATGATCAGATGCCAAGGATTATAAAGATTTAATCCAAAGAAAACTTGTGTAGGCAGATACTTTAGCACTTTGTCCCGCTTCCCCCCTTTTTTGTTAGCAGTCATTCTAGTTTTTCAAATAATTAGTTTCCAAGAAAGAAAGATTCATTTCTAAAACATTATTTCAATAATTAATTAATCATTAATCAAAAGACCACACTTCCAGATTTAAATTTTGGGGATTTTCTTGGTGTATTTGTAAACATGTTTTAATGAAATTCTAGTTCTTAGTTTATCTTTCTTTGGATATGTATGTGAAGGAAATATGTACTAATAGAAGAACATAATTAAAATTTGAATATATCTGACCTGGGTGTAGAGTCTGATGCTCTTGGTTATCACTTGGTAATTTTGCGGCTCTGTATGTGTTTGTTTGTTGAAGCTCTCAGAGATCATAGGTCTAAGTGTTAAAACAGCAGACTAGAGTCTCTTTTCACTAGTACCATGTGATATCTATCAAAACAAATTTAGTTGCTGTTAAAATGCATGGAAAGAGATGGAGTTTCATGCATTTTCTTACCTCATTTCACTGTATAGCTTGCTTATATGAATGAAGGTGGTTCTGTGCAACTAAAATATTATGCTCTTGGTTCATATTAAATAGGTAAGTGTCATGTTTTTTTTATTATTATCATTTTTAAAATGCCAATATACTTTGTTTCCTCTCTTATGAATATGAAGCTGCATTTGTTTTGTATAACCACTATAGACAAATGTTTTTTATTTTGTTTTTTTATTTGCATTCAGCAAAGTTTGTCAAATGTGAATAAAAGTATTTCTTTTGAAATACAAAGTGAAATTTAAGAAGGAGAATAGCAACATTGCTTATATTAGATGGGCAGCAGTATTGTTTTTGGAAGTTTCTTCAGAATAATCTGCCTTGTGATGGAAGATATTGGATGGAATTGTGGCACCAAATAGTCTCACCACGAATAGCAGGAATCTACTTTTTAAAAAATTTGCTATACCAGCTAGTTTAGAACTTCAACAAATGATATAAGTTTTATACATTTAACCATGTAAACTGGTGAAAATATTTTTTTTTTTTTTCAATTTTTAAAGAAATGTAATTATTAAGTCAGATTATAACAAAATATTTAATGGTGTTATTGATGTGTTTGGGAAAGTTTGTGTTTGAAATTTTGCTAACATGTTTTCTTAACATATATTTTAAAATGATCAATATAGGTTTAGGAATGTGTATTTTACTATCTAATTCACCTGGAAGCCGGCCGATAAAGAGATTTCATGCCAGTTATTTCCTCTACTGAAACAAATCTTGTTTGCACTTAATTCCATCAAGACAAGAACCCTAAAGATAAAGATGTATGAATTTCAAAGACTACATAAAAGGCAAAAAAAAAAAGCAGTAAAATAAAACGAGATTATTTTCTTCTATGGGTTTTTCCAATCTTCATTTTTTTATATTAAAAAAGGAATTTAAGCAGTGGAAAGAAAAAAAAATTGTGGTATAAGGGTTCCTCTTTTCACAAAATCAACAGTTTGGAACTGGGTGAGGAGGACAAATTTCTAAAGTCAAAGGCAGAACTATAAAAAGCCAAGTAAACCCTTTTCCAACCACGTATTGGCATGAGCGGCTAGATATCTTACTGATAGGCAGCAATTTTGCATTGTAATGCATTATCATTGAGTGTGATACCTTTTTGATGATGTATTCATTATTAGAACAAGATAAATTTTAAAAAATGATTTCAAATAAAGCAAGAGAGATTTTTGGGGGAATTGTGTATCAAAAAATAATCAACAAATTTATTCAGTATAACAGCAAAAGTCTGAGAAGAAAGAGTAATGTATTATTTTAATTAACTGTATTTTCCCCACTATGATACAGTATAAATATTCAGTTTAATAGCCTGCTGTCATTTTAGCAGGACTTTGTTACAGCGCATTAAAGATGGTAGGCAGTAGTAATCTTGCTTCTGTGTTTCTTTCTTTTATGGTAGGAATGTAGCTGCTTTAGATTTTCTGAATGCTCATCATCAGTCTATTTTAAAAATAATAACTTATATAACTATGTTCAACTCATGAAAATTTAAGAAAAAAATTATTCTGATTTAAAAAAAAAAGCAAAAATACTTAATTTTTGTTTTTGGTTTGAGATTGCTTGTGTTTTTGTTTTAAGATCTTAATGCGTGACTGCAGAGAAATGGTTACACTCAAAAGCAGTTATGTGTGAAAACTGTATTGTAATCATTAAAGTTTATTTTTCTTTCTCCTGTTGAATAAATAGTTAACACAATATTTTGTTAGTAATAGCTATTCATTTTTTTTTAAAGCTGTTTGTTTGAATTACTTAGAGATATGGTGATAAGATTTTTATAATGCTAAAGAACTCATTGATCAACTAAACCATTAATATAGCAGCACTTTTTTTAGATTTGTTGTTTTTTTTCTGTTACAGTGCTGGTCCAAAAGGAGATAATTTATATGAGTGGGTATCCACTATTCTAGGACCTCCTGGTTCTGTGTATGAAGGTGGTGTATTCTTTTTGGATATTCACTTCACACCAGATTATCCATTTAAACCTCCCAAGGTAAGGAAATGTTTAACTTCATCTGCTGCCTTAAGCTGGTAGAAGTGTCAAAGTTGGCCATTTGGTTTCTTTGAATAAATTTCTTTTCTTTCTTTCTTTTTTTCTCATATCAGAAAATCTAGTTATCAGTATTTAATTACCCCAAATCAAGTTTACTGAAATGTCCATGCCATTGTTCAAACAGTCATGCTCTGGCAAAGAGGAGATAAGCCATCTGAAAACAAGTTTCATGGCAAATACTGTAATGAGAATAATAGTCTTAACTTAATTTTTTAAAAATAAAACCAATCATTATCTGGAAAGAAAAATAAGATAATATATCGTTGTTGTATGTATACAATCTGACTTAAACCATTGCTTTTGTAATATCAAATAAACAGGTTTGTACAGTAAACAAATTTTATCTTAAAGAGTTCCCGTTGTCTAGACTCAGATTTTCAACTAAAAATAACTTATAATACAAGCCCAGGGTTAAAATTAATGTTTGTTTCTTTATTACAATAGATGTTTACAATAAGAAGGCTCAATTTTTAAATAGGTTTCCAATATATTTTTACCTAATATCAGATTTTTTAAAAGTTGTAAATGTTTGAACATTATACAGAATGAATTTTGAAGTTTTTTTTTTTTTAGTTCATGTTAGTATTTAAATTCTTGAGAACTTTTTTGATTTGTGTTCCACATACCTGGTTATTGTGTTGAAAGTGTCCTGCTTCTATGGTTGGCCATTGTGATCTGTGACCAACTGATTTAAGTAGTCTCTTTGCTAGCTCTATTGGATTGGTTGGAATGTAAGAATGCCAGATTAATGACTGAAAAAAGAGAGAGATTATCAGGATTTCCAGAATAGCGAGCTTTGCATAAATTCGTTCTGCTTGTATTTTGCTAGTGAATTCATCAGCCAGAAGCTCAGAATTAAAAAAACAAAACAACAACAACACATTTGCTATTTTTGTAGGTGATCTGTGCACATACTTTTCAGGGCTCAAATAAACAGAGGCCAAGGGCCCCCCCCTTTAATTAAAAATATAATAGTCTGTAGAACCTTAAATTTTGATTATTATAATATGTAATTAATTTTGTGTTCTAGCATCATAATTTAAATTAATACTGGTATCAGTTTATCAATTAAAAAATTTAGCATATCATGAAAAAAAAAAGGTAAAAAGGTTTGAGAAAGAGAAATGAACCCAGAGATTTTGATGCTAAATGAAAATTTAAAAATCAGGTTAAGTACAAGAAATGTATTGTCAAACATCTCAAAAGTACAGCAGAAGTAAAAAAAAAAAAAAAAAAAAAAAAATCTGAAAGAACCAATAATTATAAACATTCTACATTAATGATTAAGAAGATGCAGCAACAGTCTTGTCACAAATACAAATAGAAAAACTACTATTGCTTTAACCATCAAGGGCAAACAAGACATTCACTAGGTTTGGCTGAATTAGAAGTAAAAGATTTAACTAGCTGCAGAAGTGGTAGACTGTAAAATATCTCTATTTAAAAAAAAAAAAAAACTATGCACTTGCCACACAGAGAGAGAGAGAGATAGAGACAGACAGAGATGGAGGGGAGATGGAGGGAGAGACAGACAGAGATGGAGGGAGAGACGGAGGGAGAGTCTTGGGTCCTTCAGTTTATTTAGCAGGTCTCTTCAAATGCTTTTTAAAAAATTTTGTGTATTTTTCATTGTTAAACTGTTGGTATTCTGTGGCTCTACATTGGGCAGGATATTGGATTTGCTGCCTTTTTTATTTCTATGTGTACTTTGGGATTAGACCTTTTGTCTAATTTGATGGAGCTATTACTTTTGGGTGGATGTTCAGAGATTTTGATATTTCACCTTGATGCATTACTATTATTTGGATGTGCAAACTATGGCTAAAGGCCTGGCATTCGAAATAGGAAAAGGAAAACTAGATATTTAAATAAACATCGGTATTTTAGTATACATTCCAAAAGTATGGTTAGCATTTATCAGGAGTACAAAATAAGATATTAAGATAAGCAGTGAAGAGTGAGACAGAAGTGAGAGCACGAGGCATTAAGGTAAAACACCCGATGTCTCTAACATAGGACCTGTGGCTTTCTGTTTAGGTATAATGTTGGACTGTCATTCTGTTTTTAAATAATGCAATAACATAAACATGAATTTTGACAGTATTAATTTTCTTAGTAATAACTGATCAGATAAATTCTCTTTTCTGTTTTTAATTAAAACGTTATCATTTCAGGCTTATTTTTTTATTTATTTACTTGTTTTAAATAGTTTTTATTTAAATGCTCGATTTAAAAAAAAAAACATTTTAAAATCAACTTTATCTGAATTTTTTTTTTCTTTCTCATATCAAACTAAATTTAGTTCCTCTAAGAATTAAATTTCATTAGTGTATGACTCATTGGTTTCTTTTAAACAAGTCAACCGAACAGTCACCTCCCCCCCTCCTCTCTCTCTCTCTCTTTTTTTTTTTTTTTTTTGAAGAAACAAGATTTCTTAAATTATCAAATAGTGATGAGTGTGGCTTTGTTTTTTGTCAAGAATTTTGAGTTATAATTTAGTTTTTCACATTTTCTTTATTTCCTGATTAGAATTATTAGTGTGTGTGTGCGTGTGATTGATTGATTTTACTTTTGTTTTTCAATTTAAATGTCGAAGGAAAGTGTGTACATATTTGTGTCTTTACCTATGGCTGAGTTAAAAAAAAAAAAAAATTAAAGCTTATACTGTACTGGATTTCATAGCCTTAGTTTGTTTATATTGTTAGTGCAAGGTTGTGTGCACACAAATGTTCTTGCTTAGCATCAGACATTAGATGTATCAAAATGCATTGAACTTTGCCTTTCTGGTTTAAGGCATCTTATACCAAAATTATATGATGTAAACCAGCAATGGCTTTGTATGGTGAATTAGACAAGAATGTTCTAGCATACATTGTGTATTACCTCGAAAACAAATTACAAAGATTACCTCAGTTGATTCATGAAATTCCAATGTGAGGGCAGACAGAGACAGGAAGAGCCTGAGGGGGAGAGAGACAGATACTATTTTAAGGTGGGGGCTTTTATTAAACACAAAATACAGTGGGTTTTTTGTTTTGTCTGTTTTCTTTGTAGTTTTCAAATGAAATATGTCAGAAACCTACAAAGAATTTCTCAAGAAAATCTAGTTATTTATCAAGCGGTAATTGATTTTATAGAGAAAATGTGGGATTCTAAAATTATTTGGTATCTGTTGTTATAGAGGAAAATAAAGTTCTCCTTTATCTTAATTTTTACTGAATTATTGTTACTAACATTGTTTTGTCTTTATTTTAAAATATTCTGAAGACAACTTAGAACGATACTTATTTTTGCCCTATAACAAGTCAGGGTAATTCTTTACATTGAAACTCTATCAGCCAGGATAATCAGTTTGATTCACCACTCTACTGTATATTTAAAGATTACTATAGCTACTTAAAATACAAATTTCCCAGTGATATATATTTTATATCTAAATATAAAATTTATTGTGTTTTTAACATGTATTTATTGTTGCTGTTTGTTTTTTATATATTAAAAAAAATTCTGACCAAAACTATAGTGGCTAAATAAATATGGCCTACCTTCTAAGCACTGGTCACTAGATTCTCAGAGGTCAGTGAAGGGTAGGAGCTTCTCATGGCAGAACACCAATTACCAGCTAGCTACTAGCCAACCTGGTCAGTTGGAACCAGATCCTCAGTCCTCAATATCCATTAATGCCCTTCACATTGATTAGCAGACATGTTAAGATATTAGCTAGCCTGTGACCCCCTACCAGATCTGTTTATGGAGTTACCAGGAGCTTGGATAACTTGTAGTCTGTGGTGCTAACTTATCTGTCTGCCCTTGCAAAGCAATCAGTGCAAAGACTTCTAAGCAGGCTCCAGTATGAAAGCTGACTAATATATAATAATTATGACTATTTTGACAACTTTAGTGTGTTTTCAAACTTTGGTTTTTCAATGTTAAAAGTAGAAGATAAAATTTGAAACAGAGAATTTTGTTTGTAAGTAAGTTCTTTAGATTTTAGCTGAAATAAAAGAAAACAGGTAGGTAGGCAGGTATAAAGAGTGAACAAAACAACAAAAAAAAAAACCAGCTGCATAGTAGATAATTTAACATTGTACACACTTATAATTTAATTACTATTCCTTCAGCAACTTTATTCATGTAATTTGAAAACTTAGACATTTCATCTCATCTCATCTCTTTCTTTATGGTCTAAAAATGAATACTAAATTAGATAAATCTGCTCAGGAGATTTAATTTTTCTGAATTCATATAAGAATTTACTTATTCAATGTTTGTTTGTATGGATGGGTGAATGGAAAACTACTAACTCTCTCTATTACGAGAAAATGAATGTAATCAGTTCTATTATTTCTGTATTTTTTAAGGTTTTATTTCTAAAGTTTTTTTCTTTTTTTTTTGCTTACATTTTAGTCGGTGTAGGGAGAACACATTTAAAAGAATTTTCACAACTGAAGAACATAATTTTTGTTTTGATGAACAGTACAAATGCCAATTTATTTTATGCACATTTTCAGCAGATTTTGAAATAAAGTCTAGAGTTTCATTTATCCCTCTCGTGATATCAGTTTCCTTAGAACTTTCTTAAGCTGACATCTGGAAATTTCTGTACTTCACTGATATTCATTTATTAATTAAGAGGTCTTCAGAGTTTGTTTTTTTTTTTTTTTAAAAAGAATTTATATTTTTTTTTTCAAATTATGATTATGTTTTGCTTTCATAAAGAGGAAAAAAAATTTTTTAAAATTTTTTAAATCCATATCTAATAAGATTGTCTTCCTGATTGTGGTATTTAAAGGTATTTATCATTTTCTGGCACCCATCAGCATGCCTGATCCAGTGGTGCAGGAAAACTTTGTATTAGTTTTGTAGCTTATGTCTCAAGCACTTGGAAAGGGTGCAGAAGATCATTGCTCAAAATGTAATGCCTATGATCAGACAAGGAATACTACATAGAAACATTTGTCTATTATTACTTCTATTTTCACTTTTTCTTAACCATGTAAGTGTTTGGCTGTGAGCTGAGTAATGGTAGATTCTGGCATGTTGGTTTGCAGTATAGCTGCTGAATTCTGTTCCTCTAGATTGGTCCTCAAAATTCTATGCTTTGTTTACCAGTTGTTAAACTCTGAAAGCTTGGCAAGTAAATGTACCTTAAATAGCTGGCGGTGTGAAGTTTAATGTAATGGGAAAAGTACCCTGCCCAACTGTGTTAGTGATTTTTGTCTATTTGCAGTATTTAGCTTTCTCTCCCACCCACCCCAACAAAATAAAAAAACACTCTCTCTCTCTCTCTCCAAATTATCCGGCACTAAATCTATTAAGAAGAAAACATTTCCATTAACCAATTTCTGACAAAGGAACCCATGAAGAAACTATTTTTTTTTTTTTTGGTTTGTTCTTTTAAATAATTAAAAAAAAAAAAAAAATAAATGTCAGAATATTTCTGCATCTTAAATTACTTTCAGTTGGCAGAATCCTAAACCGGTTCTGTAAAATGAACAAATATCTGGTTTTTAATGTCTTGTGCTTTAAAATGATCACAGTATCCCAATGATTAGGTATTTTAATATTTGTTCAGATGATTTCCTAATTTTCTTTATGGAGTTGATGATGATGATGATGATGATAGACTATTTGGTGTTTCATATGATCCAGATGTAGGCATCCTGCCTGAAAATGTTGACACTGATTTTTTGATTATCTATCTAAAGACTGTTGTTCAGTTTTACCGAGGAGTATATAATTTACTTTTATGCATAATTTTGCTGCGGATGTTAGTTAATAAATTTGTTTTAGGATCCCCACAAATTTTTGAAAATTCATCAATACATTTTTTTTTTTCATATTTCTTTCATAAAAACTTGTGAAAATATCTCCTAGAAATACCCTGACTCACTTTATTGATTACCTTGTTTAGAATATAAAGAAAAACAACAAAACCGTCCAGAATACATGAATTAATTCTATAGTCTGATAATAGAAGTTTTTCCCTTACCTAATAGATGCAGAAAGAAGGGGAATGGATAGTTCAGGCATTTCCCATTACCTTATTAAGAGTGACTGAACTAATTAACCTACAATTTGGAAGTATTTTGCTTGTTTTAATTATCAGGATTTAGTTGTGAGGACTGTTTTGGTATGCAATAATATCAAGCTTCAGTAAATATTTCTTTGCAGTAGACTATTAAATTTTGTATCAATTGTAAAAGTGGTTTCTTGGCTGCAACTTTTTTTTTATTTTTGGTGTAGATTTTGACTGATGCACCACAGTTTTGTGCAAATTAATTCTATTTTATAAGAGAGAAACCAGCAAAATTAGGATAGAACTGCTTTTATATGTGTGTGTGTGTGTGTGATAGGAGAGATTTAACTATCTACTATTCTTATTTATCTTAGATTTTCTCTCTTGCATGTTAGTCTAATGAGCTGCACTGTTTTGTATTTTTCTCTATAAAATGAGAAAGCTATCACTTAAAATAGTTTACACTCTAATGTTGTAGAGTACAACACTTTTGCTGGCAACGAGATAGTTGAATGTGTCTAAGTGGTTGGTTTTAGAAGTTTTTTTTACTTCATATTAATGTCGTTTGCTTAATGAAGTACAAAACAGATAATCTTAAGAACAGGTAGGACAGCTTTTAACTGAAATGATACCATTAGAATGCTTAACTATGGATTATATTTGGTAGTAGAACAATTTACCCACAAGTACAAGTTTCACAGAAATCCTGTTTTGTTATAACAACATCCCACAGACTGGTAATGAGATTAAGATTGGTCAGGAAAGACATTGATGTTACCATTTATATTTATTGTTCTGAAACTCTCCATTCTCACCTTTGCAAAATGAACTTCTTGCTACTCTATCTTGGTATACATGTGGTTTCACTTTCACCTGGCTTTCTAACAGAATGGCTGGTGACTGGGCATGCCTGAGACCACATCCTGCAATGTTCTACTAGAATTCTTCTAAGATGCAGCACTTTGAGGCATCTGCTACGCTTGTCATAAGTTGGATCTGTAATAATTTTCAACTGTTATGTTTTATTTACTAAAGTGTACACTATGAGCATACAAATTCTTTAATGGATTTAGTGAGTTTTTATGAATACCTGGTGTTGAATCAGCAATATATGAAAAAATAATTGGAAGATACCTTGACTGCCCAATTTTCCATAGCATGTTCAGTGTCCCTCTTCTTCTAGGTATTTATCAGGGATACTGCAATAAATAAATACAATACATAAATTTTATTTATAGTTGAAATTTTTAAAACTAGAAATTCCTGAGCAGTCAGGGGCTTAAGTTTTGTAATATTGTCATTGCTGGACTATGATGCATGTGATGGTAAGTTGTAAAATGGTTTGTTTTTTTCTGTCTTAGCACTGCAGCTGTCCATCCTTCTTTTCCACTCTGGCATAATATAGACAACCTGTTAAGATAGTTATCATAAACATGAAATCTAATAAATAAGCAAGCTTCTTATACAGTTCTATTTAAAATCCCATTAACAATACTTAGAATTTTTTTTCTCTGTTTGATTGAGCAGCTGAAATTCTAGCTAAAGGCTGTTGGTAAATTTTTCAGTCTCATGTAATCTGTTTCTCTGAACACATAAGCAGTATTTCTTTTTTGCCCATAGGGAATTTCTTTCTAGCAGCTAAGAAAAACATTTACAAAATCAAAAAATTAACACTTAAAGTGCAACAAGCAACTAAATGTAATTGCATTATTAGTTTTATTTTAAGCTATTTGTTTGGCATATCTTAAGCAGATAATATCCAAATCTGTGAGCTACACTTTATGCCAAGAAGCCATTCTTTGAAAATATGGAATGAGATTTGGTTAATAATTGGTCCAAGAAGACTTTTATCAACAGAATAATAGAAGGCAGTTAAATCTCAATGTTGTTTTGTTTTTTTCCTACATCTAAACTGTTTAATTCAGTGCAGCTTCTAGAAAATCAACCAGATTTTATCTGCATTTTGATCAGACAGAATTAGCTAGGAATCTCAGACACAAATTAATTATGGCAACGGCAGCATTTATTATTGTATTGTTGAACTAAGTATACTACCATATAGGACAAAGAGAATCGTGGATTAGAATAAGTACCAAAACTTTGATTAAATTGTTTTGACAATTTGAGTCTTTTGCTCTTTTTTTTCCCTCCGAAATTTATGATGTAGGAAACAAGAAATTGTAGCATATTAATTTACTTTTCAGGTAATAAATCTAAAAAAAAATGTAACAATTATGAAGGTAGGTATTGTTAAGATGTATCTATTCAAAGCATTGAGGTGAAAATAATGCACTTAAGTTAATAAGTTCCAAATTTGGCTGATTTCCTGGATTATTTACTTTTTATTTTTATCATAGTGACTGAGTCTTTTAGAACATTGAAAATGATTGAGAAATGTACTGGATTACTTGAATACGTACCTTTTTTTGTCATATATAATTGTGGACTTTCCAATAAAATAATTCAAGTATAAAGAAAGATATTTTCATTGACAAAAATTTGAAAATAAAGTTTTTTGTTTTTTTTTTTTTACTTTTAAATGTATGAAATTTCTAACAATTGTGATTATATACATCTAACTAAATATGTTTATTAGCGCATGTATCTGTAAAATATTTGGATATTTCATTGTTGGGTCCTCATTTTTTAGTCATATATATATATATATATATAGTGTAGCAGTTAAAAGAAAAATTAAATGATATTTTTTTTACATTTTTCAGGTGACATTTCGAACTCGTATTTATCACTGCAACATTAATAGCCAGGGAGTGATCTGCCTAGACATTCTTAAAGATAACTGGAGTCCTGCGCTCACAGTCTCCAAGGTTCTACTTTCCATATGTTCTCTGCTGACTGACTGTAACCCCCAGGATCCGCTTGTTGGCAGTATTGCTACACAGTATTTGCAGAATAGGGCAGAACATGACAGACTTGCTCGGCTCTGGACAAAGCGCTTTGCCACAGGCCTTTAATAAACTCTGTTTCTATGGAAACACTGTCATATATTATATATAATATATATATATATATATATTATTTTTATTTTTTTTTCTTTTTTCTTATTTTTTTTAATTTATGTTATTTTTATTTTTTTTAACACACACACACAAACCCGCACATATCCCTTTATCTTTTTGGTTCATGATTCATCAGCTTTGCTCATCACATGCCCTTTTATTTTAAGCATCATCTTCAGTTGCCTTGAATATCATAGTATTAAATAATGAACCAATTCAAAACAGAAAAGCATGAACCTGGCTGGTCATGTGCTCAAGATGGATTTTTTTTTTTTAAAAAAAAAATTCTTTTCTTGATTAAATCAGAATAAAAGCTGTTTTATTTAAGTATGTGGGTGTCTTCAGAACTTTTGAACATTTTTTTAGTTTGGAATTTGATTTGTGCATCTTGCCAGATCTTTGACATACATTTGTTGGTTAACAAAAGATAATAGGATTTTCTTTGAAGGATGCTGGGATATGTGTGATGCATCTTTCCCTCTCTCTCTCTCTCTCTCTTTTTTAAACTCATGCTCTCGTGCTTCTTCAGCCACCATTTTCTTCCAATTTATTGTACAAAGGCAACAGGACCGCCGTACTGAGGCAGACAATCACTGTCAATTCTAATGGATCGTATTCTGTTACACGGATCAGGATCTTGGGAAAAAAAAAAAAACAAACTAAAATGAACTAGAGCTACCAAATCATTTGGGCTTTGCTTGTACCATTGGATGATTAAACAACAAAGATTACTACCAAAGATATCTGGATGTGACTTATTGTGCCTGCTGCATACAGAAATTCCAGCGTGTAAACATTTGCACAAGGATCTCCACTGGGAGTGCTACTAAAGTGTTAGTACGCTGCTCTCCAGTTTATCTGGATTTTATGGATCGACTATTTATTTGGTGGACTGATTTGTGACGTTACTAAGTGTAGTGGTAAGATAGATAAGTGAATGTCTCAAGCTGTTTAGTTTTTGTGTATATGGTAAACATGTGATAGTTCAATGACTGCACTGAATGGATTCATCTTACCAGTGTGTAATTTTTTTCAGAGGAAAAAGAAAGTCCAGGGTTACCAGAGTTACAGTGAAATTGAGAAATTAGTTTGCAAATTTTTATAACTCTGTGCTAATACAAATAGCTAATGTAAAATAAATGAATAACAGTAGATCAAATGTCAGAAAGCTTTTGATTTCCTACTTAAACTATGTAAAATCTATCCTATACATGGGCTAAAAGTATACAAGATATGTTTAACAACTTTTCATTCAGTGTTAAACCCCACCCTTGTAAATGCTTAATCCAGAAATTGCTTAAAACCAAAATTGTTAAGTGCCTATTTGTATGAGTTAAGTCTTTTGTCTATTTCTGTTTTTGCTTTGATGGAATATGTTGTTTGGGAGTCGTAGAGTAATGCCAGTTTTGAACAGATTCATGCTCAGCTGTTTAGTGTTAATTAGGACTGTCCAGCATATTATAACAGACTTCGTTCTGTTGTGCTTTAGGTTTATCAATATATCTATGAAACTTATAATAATAAACTTTTATTTTTTAAATGAGGTTTTAGCCATTCCATTTGCAGATTAATAGTATGAAAGAGGAAAAAATATAACTAATAAAAATTTTCTCGTTTCTGACTTCCCTCTTGAATAGTTTTTTTAAATTTATTCTAATTGAAATCTAGCTCTGAGCCAGAATAGAACTTCAGAATATGAAATTAGATTGACAATTATAATACTTATTTTAATAAAAGAGAATTTTTTTTTCCTTTACAATCTTTTAAAACTAATTTTTAATAAAGGTTTCTTCTAACTTTACATGCAAATCTCTCTCCTCTCTCTCTCTCTCTCTCTCTCTCCTCTCTCTCTCTCTCTCTCACATCAGTGCACATAGGATTGGAGTGGCTGGTGAGGTAGAAGTGGTGGCAACTGCTACAAGTGCAGCATTTGAAAAGAACTTATGTGCAAGCAGTTTTACACATTTTTTGTTTTTTCTCAGACTTAAACTATTGAGATTTACAGAGAATACTGGGATTTCTTTAAAAGCTATATATATATATATATATATATATATTTTTTTTTTTTTCATTTTGTATATCTAGTCATTGATAATATTATATACTACTGATGACATGCATTGTTGTGGTTTCCTCTAACCTCAAGGAGAAAAATCTGATTTATAGCTTTACAGATGAAATTCATGAACAGTATTTAAAGAGTTCTAGAAGCAGTGATATATGAAACTAATTAAATACTATCATTGTTGGGTTGGTTTCCAGTTCATGATACTGAAATCAGGCATGCCAGCTTTTTTAGTATTTTGTCTTAAATGTTAATAATTTAATAGCTTAGTATTTTTCTTTTTTTCATCAGCAAGAAAAACCTAGTATATTTCAAAATGGAGCATGAACTATTTGACGAGACCCATTAACAAAAAATTATCCGAAGTTCCCACAGGGATTAACTATTTTCCAAACTACAAAGTACCTTCCATTAAGAATCAGGTAATATTTAAATAACTCTTCTCATTAGTTCTACTTTTTTTTAAATACATGAACATTAAATAAATCAGTATAATTATATTTAAAATAGGATCATGCTAGTCAACCTGGATTTTGACTAAGTGATCTGATAAGGGAAAGAATTTAGTTAACTATAACAAGGCAAGCCCATAGATAGAAAGTGTTACTTGGCTAAATGGAAACCTGATAAATATATTTGTATTCTGTATTTTATAATAATTGTTTATCTACTATGTAGTTAAGGGTTGTGATATTTTTATAGATAGGTTTGTTTTGTTGTTTCTTTTTTTCAACTTTAAATTAAATAAAACGTAAACATTTATTTTCAAGGAGAATAGCTGTCATTGATGGCCTATTAAAGTAATAAATCATAGTTTGTTTTATTTTAAATAATAAGTCTGCATTGACAAAAGACAGTATGAGAGTGAGTGATTCTTTTTCTGTTTTGAGTGATAGTTAAAAACAGAACTTTCTAGTGATAAGCTGTGAGGAAAGTAAGTTTGAATAAATACACCATGCACTTTCAAAAGTATTACCTCAATATGCAACATGTAGCAGTCCCAGAGAGGTATATTTTGTTATTTCTCATTGCTACAGTTCTTTAATGTTTATACCAACCTGATTTTAATATGAATTGATATCATTAAAAAAAGAATGGAATATCACCCGTCGTTTGCATACTCATATGAAATGAAATTTTGCTAATTTTTGGAAGCAATTTAGGTGATGACAGAGAAAGGTGAGATTGTTTCCATTTAGAGAGATGAGCCATTTGGGTTTTAGAGAGTAATTGTAATCTAATACCTGAATCAAACCTAAGAAAGAATTATATTTTTGTTGCTTTTTTGGATCTCTGGAAGACATTTGTATTCAGCTGACACTGTTTCTTTCATAAGTTTGTTTTGTCAACTTCAAATATTTAAAATGGAGATGGTTTTCAAAGTAATTTTTCTTACATTTATTACTTAATTTCTGAATTTGGAATTTTTACATGTATGATTTTGCAAATCACTGACTCCTTGGACTAGCTTAATTAAACTCTTTTTTTACCCCTGTTTATGGACATTACAGCTTTCTAAATATAGACAACTTTATCTGATTTAGAAATAACTAAATAATAAGAATGTAAACAGAGCATTGTTTATTCTTCTTCATCTCTGGCATTTACAAAAATCCATTAAATCTTTGAACTATGCAATCAGATTTTATCAAAATGGTGTGAAAGCATCAAATTAACTTTTATAAATCATAAGAGAGAAAACGGATTTTAGCCTTACCATACAGTTAAAAAAACTACTAATGAAAAATACAATATTTATTTTATTTGCTCAGAGAAAAAATTGAATTAAGCATGAGAAAAAGTCCACTGTAATGAATGTATAAGGTATTGTCATCCTTGTTTGTTTCTATGACACATTTGAGAGATTGTATAATTTAAATTGCTTTTGAATTTTTTTTTTTTTTAATATATAGCTGTGATAGTAAGATTGCATTGATTCTGCAAATTCTGTCTGCCTTATTTTTGAATTGAGTAACAATTGGCCAGTCACACATGCAGTTCATATCAAATACCAACCAGAGTATTGAGAATTGTTCCTGGCTGAAACTCTGGTACACCAGTACTAAACTGCATAATCAGCAGGTAACAGGTATCCTGTTTCAGAAACTAAAATCAAAATGTGAAGATGAATATGATTAATTAGTGTTCATATTATCTTGTTCCCTTTTTTTTTTTTTTTGCTTTTACTGAGTTCCATGTGTTTTAAAGGGGCCTTGATTCCGACATTCATAAGACTTTTTTTTCTCCTCTTGAATGAAAGTTATTTGATTTGTATTTGTTTGTTTGTTTGTTTTTTTTAAATTCAAAATCAGAGTTCTACATTAACATTTATCACGTATCAGTTTACAGATATTTAATACTGTAGCTTACTGGATACAAGATATAGCCAAACTTGACACAAAAACACGCATATTTGAAAAATTTATGGGGCTACAACTGTTCTACTGTCAAGCGTAAAAGAAATTTTGCCTGCTTGCTTAAAAGAAATAAGACCAATTTAATAAAAGCTGTTTAATCAAATTATGTAATTTCATTTTTAGCACAAGATAAAAGACATTAAAATTTTTACCATTAGAAATTAATATGAAAAAGTGATGCTCCGAGATTGTTTCAACCTCATTGTTATTTTAAAAAATTAAATAGATTAGTGCTTTATATAATTACAATACTTTCCCATTTTTATTTATTTATTTAATAAACTAGAATCTTTTGAATGCCGTTTTCCCCATAATGTTGTCAAACAAGATGTCCTTCATGATTTAATGTAGAACTCTGTTTATTCTTGTTACTCAGGGAATTTAATTTTTTTTTTTAAAGTTTTGTTTTTGTTTTGTTTTGTTGTATGTCACAGGCTTTCCATTCAGCTCTCCAAGCTGTTTATGTCATTGATAGAAGCACATCCACAAGATATTATTTTTAAGAAAAAAATTTAGATGCTTGTCAAAATTTTTATGGACCACATGACTATGCCATTGTGTTAAGTATCTGCATTTTATTTGCTTATGGTGGAAAGCAAGAGGACAAGAAAATGGACACTTCAATTTAAAAGATGGCACTGGAAAAGAGGGAACAAAAATGTTTTCTTCTTACAACCATATGTATGTGTGTATGTATATATGGGAGATTATGCTGGACACGCTATATCTTCCTGAGTATTTAAGTGCCGATTTGAGTTTCCTTAGAATGTACATGTATTTGTATCACTGTTTTTTGGAAGATGGTACCTGAAGATTAACTTTTCTTAAAGTTCTGTTTGAACCATCTACAGAAAGTAGATGGTTCTTTCTAACCCTCCTTAAAAAAAAAAAAAAAAGTTTTGTAGCTTGTCTGATGTAGTGTAAAAGTAGACGTATCTCTTCCTTGCTTGCTGTAAATATTCCCATCTCTCCTCTTACCCATCTTCATTTGCTTGCAGAGTTTATCTAAAGTAGCAAGTGAAGAAAATCTGTCATCTTGAGTAGAATTCTCCATTAGCCTCAACCAATGTGCCAGATGCAATTGGCCAGAAATAATTCAAGTGGTGCTGGCAAAAATTGGGCCATACTTTGTTCAAGGCTACACTGGTCATTTCATGTTTTTTTTTTGTTTTTTTGTTTTTGTTTGTTTTTGTTTTTTTTCCTCTTCCAAAATCCCTTACTGCTTTTGGCCACCATATACAACAAGTTTGCTTGCTCTACCAACATTGACTGTGCTATACAACATGTATGTTTGACTGTACATGTTTTTGACACTTGATTTGGCAATATTGTTAACTGGATAGTATACTTATTTTCATTTTTTTTTTTTTTTGTTTGTTTGTTTTTCTTGAATGGGACAAACGTATACACTGGAAGCAAACTTTGATCAGTCTATAGTGGTGTGGAATGACCAGTAAAAGGTAGAGTGTCCACTGTACCTATCCGTACGTCAATAAACCACGTTTTCAGAAGAGATTTTGTTTTTATTAGAGTCTATCCTAATCTTAAAGCTGATTTCTACTCGCCGAAACAACAACAAAAAAAAGCATTCAGGATTATTTTGAGTAAAATAATTTTTTTTTAAATTACTGACTTAAAAATAGCTTTCCAAAGTAAAATATAAACATGTTTAACATTTATTTTTCAGATTCATCATCTTATAAAGTTAAACTATTCATTATATTTTAGGTTTTGAAATACCTAGATTGCACATTAATTCTTTCTCAAAATGTACTGCTAAGTCAGCTTTATTTTCTTGCACTTAATAATAAATTATTTATAAACATTGTTTCTGAAATAAGACTGAATTGGTGAAAGAATCATGATACCAGCTTTAGTTATTGCAGTTTCCCTTTTCATATATGTAACATTTTACAGTGTATTGACCTGGTTTGTAAATGAACACTGTCAGATATCACATGTTTAGTCATTCCTCTTAGCCATGCTTGCAGAGATTTTTGAGAACATGTAAATTCCAGATTTCTTTGCTTTTATTTTAGAATGGTTCAGGAAAATCTAACCTTATTTATTTGCTTGATTGTTGATGGGAATGATTCTGGTTAATTTTGCTACATATTGAATCTTGCAATTGAGAACATTCAAGAAAATGTCACACTGAAGGAAGTAACTAGTAGTATAATTTATGCTATTGTATTATTTAGTTTGAAATATAGAGAAGTCAGGAAATCTGAGCATCCAGGAATGAAGTTTTTTGGAATCATGAACTTACTCATGAAGTGTAGAAATCTAAAACTTACAGATTTTAGACTGAAAATATTTCTAAAATTCCACTACGCTTAGGTTTTAGATTCCTTCAATGTTAGTCTAGCCTTACTTTCCATTCATACATCTAAATGCATCTGCTTTACATTTTTTTTTTGGAAAGACTTTATCATTGGATTTTCTGCATGCACATCTATCATGTTTTGATTTTTTTTCTAATTGTGATTTTGTTCAAATTGCTTATTGACTTCTGCCAAATTTGATACCCGCCCCAACTAGTTGCTTTATTTATAGAATGTATTGCCTATTGTATGAATTTTGAATGATGTTCATGATGTCCTTTTAAAACCTGACAAATGTCTATGGGAGTAACTTAATGGTAAATTTATTATAAATGTTACTGGTGAACTCAGGCTGGAAGCTTCAGGTCCTTCAAAACTGACTCTTTTGAATTGATTATTTTAGGTTGTACACTAAAAAGGATGCTCTCAAGTAGAATTTGAACCTATAATATCATTCTGATTTCTTTTAACATGCCAGTAAATGTTTGGCCTCAACTACTGTTTCTCTTTTCTGCAGAACTAAGCTTGGTGCAACACAGCTGCTTCTCAAAGGTCAGCTATTTTGTGGTGGTGGTGGTGGTGGTGGTTCTGGGCATAATAACCCATGCATTTGGTCTAATTTACAGAAAGCAGCAGAAAACCCAGTGATCTGAGGATGAGCTTGGCCATTGTCTACTTATAAGGTTACAACTAATAAAGCGGTATTTTTTATGCCGACTTATCTTTTATAGTGCAATCTTAACAACACTGACTTCTTTTTTGTTTATATTTCATATAGTCCTAACATTTTGTGGTAGTAGTGCTTCTTTCCATTGTCAATGTCAAATGAGTTGAAGACCCTTGGTCTTGTTAAAGAGAAAAATACCTGTTAATTATGTTAATGGTATATTGTTCATTGACATCAGGATTCTACATGCTGTGCAGTGCCTACAAAGGTAAGTCACTTTTTTGGTATGACCTCATTCCAAAATAAATGACCCCTTTAATTAATTGCTCAAAGAACGTTAGCTGGCAGTGTTGAAAAATTTTTGGTGGGTAAAAAGTTATTCAGAGAAGTAGTAGTAGTTTTCTTTTTCTTAACTTGAAATCCAAAATAAGTGCTAGTTTTCAATAGTTGACAAACTGCCAATAATTCCTATTCTTATGCTTACCTCAGTTTAGACCGTAGCTCATTTTTCCCTTTAACAATAGATATATCAACTCCAAAACTTAAAGCTGTGCCATCATTTGGCATAAGTTTCTTTGGATCCTATCTAAAATAATGCTTAGGGAGACATTTACCTTGATTTCTCACTCTACAGTTTGTTTTCCTGTTATTGCTAAGACAATTCCTTGGTCTTTACGTGAAGATTTCAACCATAATGCCATCATTTTTGCTGTGTTTGCTTGTTTAAAATAAAGAATTTTTTCTGGTCTGATGCTTTTAGTTATTTTGTACCCTGCTTTGCCCAATTGTTAATGTGGGCTCAGGACCCAGAGTAATAGCCAGCTTGAAAGTGTCTGGTGATCTTTGGTGTTTTTTCTTTTTTCAAAAATTTAATAATCTGCAAGAAATTTTTCTGACTAGTAACTTAGTGTGCTTTCTCCTGCACTCTGAGGCATAACAATGTACTTAGACTATGAGACTATGAATCAAGTTTTGGAGTCTTCACTTATTATTTAGCTTATTACCCATTGAGACTTTCTTGGTCTTCTGGTGATCTCTTGGCCCGTTATTATAATAGAAATAAAGCCTCATCTCATTTTGCTCTGAAGATGCATTTTCTTAAAACAGATAAAACAACAACTTAAAATATTTAACTCTTGCCTTTTGATACCAAGTAATTATTAATTCAATTTGTAGACAACTTAGGTTTAATGACTTAAATGAGAAGCTATACATCTTGAAACTAATTTAATTTAGATTAATAAAAACTTAAAATAGCCTTTCCTGGCCAGACTTCAGATTTTTAATATAATTTATAAAGTCTACTTTAGATGCTGATATAACAGATTATCGTATATATTTTCTTTGTCAATTTTTTTAGAAACATTTTGGTAAGAACACCCCAGAGTAAATTTGTGTTTAGTGTACATTCAATCAGTCAGTCACTAACGGTATGGACATTTCCTTTTACCGACAATTATGTTATATATATTATATATTGTGTGATAAAACAAAAACAGGGTACAGAGGCAAATAAGGAATTTTGTTTACAATTTACATCTACGTTGGTAACAATTTCTGGTTTTGAAAATAGCTGTTGCTTACATAAACTAAATGTAGGTAGCTGTATATAAGCCATTTTAGTTATTGCTTTCTATCAGAATACTGTGCAACATTAATACTTAATTGTGCAAGGCTCTACAAGACGCAATTTTTTGGATATGGTTATAATGCAATAGAAGTCGATCAGATTTTGACTTCTCAATGGGTTAATGAAAAGTCGAATATGTAATAAATATATAATAAATCTAAATTGAACACAAAACGTGTTGGACTACAGAGACCTGAAAACAATACATTTATTTTTTTATTTTTTACTTTCAAAATTTGTTTGTTTATTTCTGAGCCATGAGAAGAAGAGAGGTCTGGCATGTTCTGTAGCAAAATCAATATTTTTATTCAATCCTTGCTTGCCTGACTTCTGAACAACAAAGTACAAAATTCTGCTTATGTTATGTTCTGCTGCAGCAGCTTTATCATTTTGAATGTAGTACTTAGCTTGGTTTGTGTTGTGTATATTAAATAAATGCCACCAGTTTGGTTAGGTACAACAGACAGTAAGTAAGCTTCCTACTAGAACTGAGGTGGTGTTTTTAAACCATTAATCTTGTGAATATTGGCTAAGTTTGTCTTTTATTGCAACTTATTACTGGGAGAGAAGCAACAGCAAGAATTCTTTAAAAAAATATTCTCTGCCAATAGATCATTGAGTTTGTATAGGGGACAAAAAATATATCTGTCCACCTTATCCTTGTTTAACTGGTGTACATTAGCAAATGCAAATTCATCAGTAAAGCATACCTTTATTTAATTTACTAATGAACTAAGTTGATTCGTCATCGTAATCACAGTTATGTAATACTTGTTATAGTTTACCTTTGTTGCTTTAGGTAGTCAATGCTAATTGAAAAAAATGTATATTTTTTTACAGAAAAATATGGTTTCGGATAACACATTAGACATCTTCACCATGGTGGATTAGCATAGCAATGTCATGGTTGTGACTTGTGGGTTTAGCATCTAGTGAATCTGGTGAGCTGCTAGGTGTCTGTCTCATTGCCATGGAATATTTCTCTCTCTATCAGTTGGTTGCCTTCCACACTTGGACAGCCTTTTCTGCCCAAAATTTGCTAGTTATGGTTCATGACCAGCTTTTCTGGCTATGCATCCCATTAGAGGAGGGACTCAAAGTTTGTGTTTTTTTTTTTTTCAGATACTGTATATTGCAACAGATTTTGTTTATTAGTTTGAGGGGAAACCACGCGCAATACTGGTTTGGCAATTATATATTAAATTAAGTTATTTGGGTCCAGTAGATGTAGGAGAAGCATTGTATCAACCTAACAAACTTTGGGCAATAATGTCAATTGCCACAGGAAATAAGGCTGTGAATTTCTCTCTTGAAAATTTTGAGATGTATATTTAAAAATGAAAAGGGGAGGTCTGCAGATGAGGACAAGTTTATTTTAAAATAAAGTGAAGAATGAGTTTTTCTAGGTAAGATATCTCATCTCAGTGTGTACTGACTGCTGCCTTCATCCAGGATGGAACATTTGGGAATTTACCCTGCCTCCAGCTTGACAAAAAGACTGCTGCTGTGGCGTTGCTTGCTCAACAGCCTGTTAGAAATGGCTCAACCGTCTGTTATTTCAAGTTTTTACTTTCAACATCAGTTTTATGCGATTAAAAAAAAAACAAAAAAAAAAACTAAAGCTTGCTCTTTCTCATTCATTCAAAGCTACATCTTATTTTTTTATTTTTTATTCCACATTATCAAATGAGAAAGCCCAGAAATAGACTGGCTTAACAGTAGCTGATTTAAATGCAACATGATTAATTTTTTTTTTTATTTTGGCCCTTTTCTCTCTCAATATACCATATTCAAATGTGCCAGAGTGGATTTACCGAGTGCTAGAATTGTGTAGTGACAAGAGCTTAGCTGCACATTATCCGACAGCAGAATGTTTAGACATCTTCTGCCCTTCACTGTGTACAATGACAAGTTCAAATCTTTTTAGGATCCTCATCCATGAGCCAGATGTTTGCTTACTGTTGAACCTGATGCTAGAAATAGTAGTAGTATTTTTTTTTTTTTTTTAAATAATGACATTGAGTATTAAATTGTTAAACCTGAGCTTTAACCTTTAGGCATTTAAGTACACAGGTAATTCTGACGTTAGATTTAATTTGGTTCTGGCCTACCTTCAATAAACGGCAAACTGGAGTCAAGTAAGAGTGTGATGAGAGAGAGAAAGATGTGGTAATTTGTATCACTACAGGTCAGGGCCAGAAATGGCTGCTCCTAAAACTTGTTTGAAGAGGGGGGTGCTGTTGTGTTTTAAAGAATTTCAATGGAAAAACTCAGCTTTGTTAATGGTATTTTTCAAAAAAAAAATTTTTTTTTTTTTATTTGATAAATAGTTTAATCAGATTACTTTAACATTATTTTCTTAGTCTGTCGACAAGTTTATTAAATCTGTTGCTGATTGCATTTATGCAGAAAATGAAAATAATTTTAAAATGTCAATTTATTTTTTGCCGCTGACAATGATTTCATAATGCAACTGCAACTTTAATAAATTGATATAATTAATATAAGAGTCCTAATCACTCTGTTGGTGGCATATGATGTTTGATTATTATTTTTTTTTAGTTCTAAATAGTTTTTTTTGAAATTTTTGAAAAAAAAAAACATTTTTTAAAATTCATTTTCGTTTATTAACTGAGATTCAAACTGCTGAAAATTTAGAAAACCTTCCCATCATGCATTGCTATGAGACTTGCAATTAAGTTCTGTTCATTGCTGATTGCTGATCAAATAGGTATGGCAGGTAAAGTAAAGTGCTCAGGAATAAGAAAGTACAAACCATTGGAGAGAAGTTGTGAAAAAGAACTACCTTTGGATCTGCTTTTGAAGATTGGCAGATATTTTACTGACTTTTTCATTGTCTTTTGTGAGTTTTTGTAGCATTCTATTGCAGGAAATTAAAAAAAAATCATCAGTAGATAGAAACCAGATTCAGACTGAATACACAGCTGTTTTGATTTAAAGACCATTGCTTTTATTTTGCTTAAATTTTCTCAGTTTGTAACGGCAACTTCTGCCTTTCACTTCAATGATGTATTTAAATTTCTTTTATATATAATTTTTGTGGTTGGTATTTCCCAAACTTTGAGTTTGGTAAACCATCTGGTGGTGGTGGTGTTTTTAAAAGTACACCTTTAAAAAAATTTTATACATAATTTGCTATTTAATTTAGAATTTTTATTTATTATATTTGAAAGCACATCATTAGCAGAATTTCCAGAGGGCAGAATCCAGTTTAAAAAAAGTAATCTTAAAGTTTTATGAGTTTTTTTTCTTTTTAACCATCAGTCCATTTTGTACTCTGCCATTTAATGCAAAAGAAGGGGAAAACATGAAGACCCAGAGGGAGGGAGGGAAGGAGGGAGGTCTAGGCTGAAGTCTAATCAATTACATTGTGAACAGCTGCTTAAAGAAATCAATTTCTTTTTCAATTAGCACACTGATCATAGCCACCAGGTTTTTTGACATCTCAGCTTTATTTATTGTTCTTGTATAGTTGAGTCAGGCCTTTACTTTGTTTTCCTTTTTTCTCCTCTTCTTGCTTGCTTTTATGCCATTATTAGAGCAATCTTAAAATTTAAAAAAAATCCTTTACATCTCTGAAGTGACAAATTTTTTAGCTGTGCACGTCTCCAGTGCAAATAATTTAAAAAAAAAAAAAAAACCAAGGGAGGCAACTCTTCTAACAAAGGCTTGTTGCAGCTCAGCTCAAAGAAATTGGTAGATTATTCATTATTTAATTTTCAGTTTTTACATGGCTTTTAAAATATTAAATCTGATTGTTAAGAAAAATAGTTCTGGTTTCTCATTGAGTAATTTTTTCAATAAACAAAAAAATGTGTAAGAATTCATTTAAATAGTTTACTTTAAAAACATGGCTACTCTTACAATAACTAAGTTGTTTTGGTTAGTGTGGATGTCTTAATAGATGGTGTCACAATTCTGCTTGTCTTCATTTTTTTAAAAATTCAAATGCAAAAAATGTTTGTGTATTCTTGTAACAGTAGGAAAAAAAACAAAAGAATGCATCTAATTTATGAACAGTTGCAAATGACATGAATGGCTATCTGTTTTATTTAGAAATGAAAATCAGTATATTGAAATTTTGCTACAAATGATTTCTCATGATATGACCAGGATTAGATGATGTGGGATGCTGTAAGGTGATAGCATAACATTCTCTTTTGACTATGTTTTAGACTTTGTGTGTTTACCTATGGGTGGTGACATTGTATTGTTGATGATTTGAGTAATTGTGATTCTGCTCCAAACCTTAGTGACTCTTCAACATCAGTTGAATAAGTGTTGTTTTTCTTATGTTGACACATGTCAGCATGATGTGGATGAAAATAGTGACCCTTTGATTCAGTTGTTGTTGCAGGCATTTCCATCTCTCTCTTGATAAAAACAAAAGATCTTGCTGAACAATGAATTTCTAATCCATTACTCTTAATAAAATTATCTATCCTTTTACTGATTTCGCAGGATCCAGAAAGTGTTGTTGCTTTCAGAAATTCATGTTGGCAATATAAATCTCGGTATACATTTTTAATGGCAGTTATATACTTGTTCCATTAACATATACGTAATACTGGAATTGTATTGAAGCAAACTTTTCTCTAAACAACCAAAAACATTTGTATGTCACTAGCATCTACCATCACATTGGCGCTTGCGTAGTTCTTTGGCTTCATATGTAGCAATGGTAAGATTTTTTTTTTTTTTTTTTACATGTTATGTCAGCTTTAATGCAAAGAGACAAATATTTATTTCATCACTACACAAGTCTAAATGAACACAATATTGTGTAAAATTTCCATTTTAAACATAACCAATTTTATTCATGCTTTGAATAGACAACTGAGGAAAAGTATGACTAGAGATTAATATCATTCATTCAGTATATTTTGAAGTTTGACAAGAATAACTTTCTATAATAAACTACAAGCTTTAAATTTCTGAAGTCCAGATTCCTCACATAACTTAGAATTACTATGTTGAAGTAAATTGTCAAATTATTTTCTTTTTTCTGTATTACCGCAAGCCTGCTTTGTTTTTGTTTTTTTTTAAAATAGTAATAAATTTGGCATACTAATTACAAACAACATATGGTTAGTAATTATGTGAGAAGAATAATGAAGTCCAGTTTTAACAAATATTATAATTAGGGTTTCATAGTTTCTGATTTTGATGCCAGAAATTACTTATCAAATGTGTATAAAGAAGTAATTAAATATTAAGATTGCCAACACGTGGTTTGGAACATTTTGAAACAGAGTATAAAAGAAAAAAAACCGAGCTAAGAAGCAGTAGTACATACCATCTTGCACAATTTTAATGCAAAATTACCAAAACTGCCAGTGTCATGCATAACTAGAGATCAGCCATGTTTGAGAATTTAAATGCTGAAATTCTACTTATTTATTTGCTTACAGTAAAATTAAATGTATTATGTTGCCCTATGCAGTATATAAAAAGAGCCTGTCATGTTTTGAGGGTAGCTTTCTTTGACTATACAAATGTAAAAAAATACAGAATGCATCCTTAGTGTGATATGGCAACATGGGCATTGGCCAACCTTAAGTAATTTTTTTTTAAATTTCATTTTCTTTGCTAACATGTGGCACAATGTATTATCACACTAGATAAGATCTTGTATTTACTGAATCTATAAAGGTAAGTAAGGTCCATATCTATATGAGATTAACTCTATTTGATATGTAGTACAATGGGATAGTGTAGTTAATACAGTGTGCTTGGTACACTGGTAACCAGAGTTTGTGCCCTGTTTGGTGATGACAAGCTAATGTTGTGAATTCTCTCTTCTGAATCAAATCAGAAGAGCATTAGTGGGTTCTTTGAAGATCATGATATTCAGTCTGCTTTGTGCAGGGAACAGGAAGGTTACTTTGGTAACAGTTAATTGGATACTGCACTTATAACCATATCTTAAGTCACAGTCTTGTACAACATGAAGAATATATCTACTCTGCTGACACTAAAGATGTGTTTGTTTTTGTTTTGTACAGAACTAAATGCAATTTCGCCTTTTTTTCCCTCGTAATTGTGGGCATTAACAGAGTTTGAAAAATGTTTCCTAATGCCCTGTATCTGTCTGGAAGTGAAGGAGTTATTGACTGATATATTGATAAACATTCCTGTACATAACAAATATTCTGTATGCCCTTCATTTTTAACATGTGGTTATTAAATCCACTTGTAATCTGCTAAAGTTGTATCACTTTTTGCAAATTTATTTTGACTGTAAGATGACAGGTTTTTCATACTATGATGATTATGTTGATAATGATAATAAAACAAAAAAGAAATGTCTAAAATGGACTTTCTTGGTCTGGTTACGTTTGTTTTTATTTAAACCTTTAACTCGTATGTAAAGAATAAACAAAACGTTTGTCTTGCTTCGATTCAGTTGAATTCATACATGTAATTTAGAATACAAAGAAGAAAACGAAAGAAATAGAAGGATAATGACCACATCCTTTGATGAATCCTTGTTCTTTAAGTGATCAAATGTTTGAAGGATTTCTGGATGCCCCTGATATGCAGATCCTTTTCTGTTAACATTAGGCAGACTGCTAAGGTTGAGTGCCTGAGTTCAATGGTTTGGTTTGGGTTGGGTGGCTTGGCTTACCTCCCTGGCATGGTTTCTTCTGACTACGTGTGTTTTGGGCACTGATTTACTCCCATATTTAAAAATGAAAATCTTTAGTAGAGACTTTTGGTAGGTTTGCTAGCTCAGTCATGCTGGCATCACACGCTCCTCTCTTGTCTGACTAGGCATTCTTTAATAGTTGGGTGCAACAGAGGATGGGGATGACACAACAGCAATAACAATAAGTTCTACTCTTTTGTTGTTTTTTTTTTTTAAGAGGTTAATGACACACTAGACATTAATTAAACTTTTCTTATCTTAACTTTTTATTTCAGTGCTTTTGCATGATTTGGTGATAATTCAGAATATACAATATTGGGAATAATTATGGATACAGAGGAAATACTAAATATCAAATGCAAATTAACACAGTAGAATTGCATCTGTGTAAAAATGAAATTCACCATACTAAAGTCATGTATTCGTATAGTACACTGATTTGGTTGTCAAGCAAGCAATCAGAAAGTGCCACACGTATGGCAGACTATAAACAGTGGTGAATACTAAAGGAAATATATGACAGGCATACAGAAATCAGTCTTAGCTAGTGGAGGCTACTTTATGTAGATTGCAGCCTGATGCAAAATTCCAAGGAATGTACATTAAACCAGTACTGTTAAACAACAGACATGGTTTAAGAAGAAAGACCAAACTTTCCAAAATTGATGTGAAGTAACTTGGGGGGGGGTATGTTCTGTACATGATGGACAATGAGCCAGTACATAGGTGTTAGCGTTTCTTAAAAGACAAAGATGCACATCAGCATAGAGTTTAAATGGATGTTTGAGACTGCCTGGAAACGTTTGCTGAGTTAGGCAGCAAGACTGAAATGAAGCGAGTGAGACTACAGAACCTAGGTGTTCTTTATGGATGAGTCCAAGTTTGAACTGCTTGACAATAATTAACAGCAGTTTGAAGCTAGACTGGAGGAGCGGCATAATAACCAGTGCGAAACGGCTAAAGTGAAGCACTGGGGTGGATCAATACAAGTGCGGGGCTGCACATCAGCCCAGAGTGCTGGAGATTTGCATAAGATTAAAGGTATGCTGACTGCCATTTCATCCATCACGCCATTCCATCAGGAAGACATCTCCCTTTCTGGGGGTTTCATCTTCTAACGTGAAAATTACCCCAAGCACACAACCAGTGTGGTGAAAACCATCTGGAATGCAAAAGAGCTGACTGAACACGCTCAAAGATATCTTTTCCTGCTCAAAGTCCTGATATGAACAACAGTGAAACTATATGGGGTTACACAGCTACTGATGAAGTCAAATGGCAACCAGACACCTTGGATGAATGGCGGAAAGTGCTGCAGGATATTTGGAACAAAATTCCAAAGTCATAGTGATAACCCATATGGAAGCATGAAAACAAAGTGTATTCATTTTTGTTTTTGTATATGTTTTCTAACAATGTATTATACATGTCTCTAAGATGCGATTACTCATTATTTGTTATATCTTTCCATAATTATTTCCCCTTTTTTAATTATTATATGGGTGAAACTTTGCATAATAATGTTGTCTACTCTGGCAAAGGGTGTTGCAATCATAAGTCTTGTACTTTCCACTAAAACTTAACTAGATTATTTCAGTTCTGTGTGATACCTAAAACATTCATTGTGTGCCCCCTTTTTTTCCCAAAAGTGGCGGATTTATATATCTCTCCCAAGAATTGAATATATTGATGAGTTCAAGTAGCACACAGAGAGAGACACTTTGGATGGGCTACTACTAGTAGGCTGGCATATATGCATATTGTTTCGAATTACAATTTCTGAAGAACCTGGACATGCACTGACATTTTATAAATTAGAATGAACTTTCTATTTCTAGGCTCATATTTTTGCTAATTAATTGCTAAATAAAATAAATTGTTAATTTTCTATAGTTTTTTTCCCAGAGATGATTAGCCATGGATGATGTGTGTAGCTTCTGGTAGTTCTGAAATAATTAATATTGGATTCACAATTTCTAGGTAAAATTTTTGCATACATCAACACTTAGAACAAAAGCCTTTAGGTATTTTGTTCTTAATGATAATGTTATCTTTAGTATGACATGTTGCTATATATTTATGTAAGTTCCCAGGGAAAAGGAATTACTGTGAAACAAATTTATTACAATTTACAACTATTGGTGGTAATCTATTTCATTTAGGTCTATGGCCTTTTAATTTATTTTATCTAATCCAGTTTACTATTGAGTATACTTGAGTATTTTTAACTGTAAATAATTAAGTAAATTTGTGATTGATCTATATGCTCAAAACCTTTCATTATTTGGAAGACTTTCAGGTATCAATTTAGTGTATTGTTTTGATTTTATAATGGTGGTATATGGATGTGTGTGAGTCCTTTCAGAGGAAGGTGGGTACCAGATCTGCATGAGGTTTTGGGGATAGGTCATAAGCCCTGTATGATACCCTAAGGTGGTATTATAATTCCTGAGGACCATGTTGGTGATTGCTTCAGCTAGGGAGCTTGCAAGCCTCGTTAGAAACCAGAGTGCAATCTTTACCTATCTCTAGACTGAGCTTTCAAATTTCTTCTCTCTGTCTCTCTCCATTTTTTTAAAAGGTGGATTGAACATATGCAGCACACTATTATAAATCTAAATTTTCCCTTTTAATTTGTTCATTTTCTCCTCAACGACCAGGATTTGTAGACGGTTGGTCATTGTAGCAGTGTTTTATAACAGCTATGTTTGACCTAAGGTAGCCAGTTAATATGATTTGAAGCCAATATGGTGTCAAAATAAAACAAGTAATTGCAGGCAGAAATTAAAGAGAGGACTTAACCAGAGAACCACTCTTTCCAGTTTAATCTCTTGACATACATACTTTAGTTGTTTTAGAAACTGCATATCAGCTAAAACGAAATAGGAATGTATTAATAAAAATAATGATGATAAATAGATTTAATTTAATCTGTTGTCTGAAAAATTAGGACTGGAAGCACAAAATGAAGTTGCTTCCACAAAACAGCCTGTTTGTTCCACGGCAAGCTAAGTAATGGCACACTTCATTATCTGATGAAGCAAGTGCCCAATTTGTGCAGATTTTGTACAGAAGATTTCACAGAATGCGCTATTATGGTTTAGATTGGGCACTTGCTTCATTAGATAATGTAAAGCGTGACAACTAAATGATGATATTTTTTCTGTTTATAAATACAACTGAGTTTAGACTAATGCTTGAATGAAAAGTATTATGCAGCAATGAGAAAACCTTAAGAGCTGATTGTAGATTTTTGGTGTGGAAGTTTGAAATAGCCTTACATGCTATTATGGTCTATTTACCCAATGGGTAGAGAGTAAATAGAGATGCATACTTTCTCTTATCTTGTTTGTTTGTTTTAAAATTTGCTCTGTTGCACTTTTTAAAACAAAAGGATATTCAATAATAATGACCAGGGTAAACAAACAAAAAGCGAACCTTGAGTATATCTGTCATGTGCTAGACAGGTTGCCTTAGCAACACTAAAATGGTGATTCAGTGGCTGGTAGGCCTTGTTTCTTTTTTTCTGTTTTCTCTATCTACACTCAGTGTCAGTGAGCTGGTCGTAAACTGTAGAGACAAAACACCCGTCTGCCAAGATGATTGTCTTCTCCAGCATTAACAGCGCACGTGTGAGGAGTATATCAGGAAGAAAGCAAGAATTTGGACTCGTTTAGTTTGTTTATTTTCACTAATATTAGGGAAGTTAGTGACAGGTTTAAATTTTAAAATAATAAGTGTCTTTCAAGATATATGCTTACAAAAACTACATCACCACAGCTCTACTATGAGATAAGCTGCTACAGTGAGTTAGGAAACTCTATAGCAAATCAGATATCAAGCTGGAAAAGGGGTGTGACACCGGAAACCAAGGACAGCACAAAAGTCTCCAGTGTACTTCTACCTAAGGAAAGTCCCTACTGGAACTCCGCATTTTTTTTTTTTTTTTTTTGGATGTAGGAGGAAATAGGAGAGCGCCTAGCCCAGCCCAGCTGGCTGGGCGGAGGGAGGCATGCGAAACTGAGCTTTTTGACTGGGATTCGAACTTGGGGGGGGGCCTTACCCGAGCAGCAGTCTACCATCGGACTGCCACCTGACCGCCTGGTTTAGATATCTGTTGAACTTTCATACTTTGATAACGAACATTGAATTGACTCATGAATGAAACAAGATGCCTGCTTATAAACTATGCTAGAGACTAATTGGGGTAGTAAGTAAGTCATAACTACACGACATTCCCTGCTGCTAGGTCAGGTTATTGTAATGGTTGCGTTTGTTTGAGCACCAGTCTATTTTTCTATCTTAGTTTACCTTTAGTGCTGAAGGTGTCTAACGTCTTTATGAACTCTACATAATGCTATTTTTTAAATACCTAAAGAGTGCGTTTTTTTTTCTCTTTTAACAACAAAACGACTCATAACTTAAAGCTGTTAGGCCCAACATTTTACTAAATAGTATGGCTGGCATTTTTTTTAATACTGTCTGCTGCAGAGAAGACTAAGAAGCTGTAGCCAATGTGTGACTTAAATACATGTAAAAATCTGAACCTACTCGAAAGTGACTCAGTTTGGTGGAACTTGTCTCATGTATCAGAGGAACAACGTTATTTTTATTTTTTTTTGCATTTTAAAACCATTATAAAATATTCTTTAACATCTGGAACTTACCATGCATTTGAGCATGAATGCATTTATGAATATTTATTAATTAGGCGTGAGAATATTTGTGCCCTTAAGAAGGTGAAATATGTCTACCAGGAAGCCACACATGGTTGGCTAGTGTAAATATTTCAGTATCTTTGTTTGTTGTCAGTAGAAATTTCTCAGCTTGCAAGGAAGTTGATGCCTACAGTGACTTGATTTCTGTTTGTTGTTTACTTAAATTATTTTAGAAAAAAGTTTTTTTTTTATTTTTTTTTTTAGTATTTTTGTGTGTGTGTGTGTTTAATGTTATAAAAGCAGTTTAGCAAAGATTTATATAACTTTTGTGCAGTATCTTCTTCAGTCGATAGATAAGTGTGTCTGCTTGGTACTTCGAGACTTGATTTTAAGTGTTTGCAAATGAAGACAGGCGGTGAAAACGGTTTAATAATTCTGAAGAATCTAAATGATTTGAGTTTTAGCAAATCTATGCCAAGCACTTTCTAATAATTCTATTGGGCTTTTTTATATTTGGCAGGAAATAGAAATTCTCCAGACTGATGTCTCATGCGGTAGAACCAGAATTTTTTTTTTCCTTTGAAATTTGTTAACCATTTGTATTATCTCTGTGCCTTTACTACACATCAGAATACATCATCTTTGGTTAATGGGTTTCTTTTATGATAATCAGTGTTATTTTTGCATCATATTCTTTTTGTGTAAACTCTACTCACTTGTTTGATATCCTTAATTTTTTTAATCCATCTGTTTTAATTTGTGTATTTACTAACTGGGAATAGACGTAGGTAGGTACTCTTCATTAAAGACTGCCGAATGAATTCTGTTAATTGATATTATTCAAAATATTTACTTTCCTCAGTTCTTTAAATCCCATTTCTACTGCTTATTGACTCATAACCTAAAGGTAAACCAAACGATCTGTGATAGAACAGTAAAATATTAAAACCAAAAATACATACAACAAACTAACTAAATTGGAAACAAGTATAATATAACATGAAAATCATAATATTAAACTCGTCCGCTGTGTGTGCATTTTTCATTGTTTTCTTCTTAAAGTTGAGTAATAGTAAAAAGAAAGGAAAAATTGTTGTAAACCATGTTTTATATTTCTGTTATATTTTCTGATTTGTAACAAACTAATGTTCATGTTTCTGCTCTTGGCATAGGCTGTAGTGTAGGACACCGAGTTTTTCCATCTTATTTTACAGGAGAATATCACAGCAGTCTTTCTCTCCACCACTGCCTTTTTGAATGGTTGATTTATCTGCAACAGAAATAGAATGGTAGTTCAGCTCTGATATATTCATTTTTCCTTCGGTGACTACTCTGTTATAGCTTAATGTCAGCCCTGTTTACACAAACTCGTATGTTTTCCTTAACAGAATTACTCTGAACCATTTCCTAATTTATTATATATTGCACTGGTTTTGCTGATGTTCTTGAGGGAACAGAATAGCTGTCATTAAAGGAAAATGGAAACATTTAAAAAAAAAAACAAATTTTTGTAGAATAAATGTCTGATTTTGGAATCGGGTGAGTGGTGTATTCTGAGAAATGCAGATCTGTAATCTTGTAATTACCACCCACCCTAGATTTCTCGTCACTTTTAAATTGAATTCTCTCCGAATTTTTAAAAAAACGATACATGGCTTTCCAAACATTGACGAACGATGAATTTATGTGGATAGCCAAATATGCAATCAACTGAATAGTTGAATCTCCTGAAATTAAAATGCTTGCAAACAAAAGTTCTAAAACAATTCTAAAAATTAAATCTGTAAAGTAAATAATGGAAGAAACTGTCAATTTTTCTCTGTTTTAATCGGCGTTTATTTACATGGTTGTACCCAGCAGCTATCATCTAGTGGTGATGGTCAAATAAGCCTACAGTCGTCATCAGGGTGGTTGAGTGAAATAGTCTCAGCCCTTCTGATAGTCATGGTAACCCAGTATAAAAGGATAGCAGGATTATCTGTTCCCAGTGTCCAGTAACCACAAGAATCCACTTTGCCTCACTAGACATCTGAAAATGTGCTGGACATATGTATGGTCCAGATTCTCAAAAAGAAGAAACTGGGTCACAAAATGAAGCTGGCACCACAGCCGACTTTTAACTGTAACTAAGTTTTAGGTATCTACAATAAGCGGTTTTATGCAACAGAGTTTATAGGTGTGGTATTTTCTGGTGATTGTATTGTCAGTACGTTATACCATCACTGCCTTATGTGTATTTTCATCAAGATCAAAAATGGAGAGAGAGAGAGAGAGAGAAAAAAATGTGGATAAATTTTTTTTTTTTTTTTTTTTTGCAGTAAATTTGTTATACTTTTCATTTTTGATTTTAAGCAAATTCCATTAATGTTTAGACAGAATTTCAAGGATCAGGTAAATATTTTAACTCTCTTCATCACTAAAATCAACTTTTCTGGTGAGACAGTAAAGACAGTGATAGTGCAATTTATTTATTGATAAATTGTGTTTTTTAATTTAAAAAAATTTTTTAAGAAATGTGATTGAAAAAAAGTTACCAACTGTGTAGCGGGTGGAGTTTTAGTTTGCCAGTTGCTAATGTGCAATTAACAACTCTGTCAGCACCAGTCCAGTAGGTGATGTGGCTTTGCTGTATGTAATTTCTCACAAATTCAGCATCTTGTCAAAGAATTGTAGCATCTGTCTTATGCAAATTTTGCTTGGTGTTTTTTTTTTTTTCTTTTTCTCCTTATCTACTTTTGTATTTCTCAGGGTATTCTGTGTTTTCTTCAGTTAACTTCTCTTGGCACAGCCATATGTAGGACTTTCTGTTCTCCCTTCACAATATTAATTTTACACAAGTAATATTACTTTTTTCGTTCCTATTCAGAGAGCCATTGATCTTATCTTTGTTGAGAGGGAAGATTCTTTAAAAATGACTGGCAGCGGCTATGGTTGTTGTACGCTTCATGTTTGTGATTTTTTCAGATGAGTCATCTACCACACTATGGTTGGCATCTTCATCAGCCGTCTTTATAGCTGCAACAAATAATATTTTAATGACCCCATTGGACATTTCACGCGATAAATAATGAATATTTTTTTTTTAGTTTGTAATGCCACATTGTGATTTTCTCTGACAAACAAAATGCAGACTTAGAGTGGCTGAACACTTGTTTAATTTGTCATCAGTTTGATTTGTATTGAATTATTTGATGTGGTTCAGGAATAGCCAGAGTTGTTTATTTTTAAAGCTGTGTCTTGGTATGTATGTGATGTGTGGCTTGAATACTTAACAGTCCCGTTTGTAGGACTTTAGTGAACGAGCATAATTAAAATTAAAAGATGACTGCTTCTATTTATTATCCACTATGGATATACTGCTTCACATAAGAATTAAGATATTCTTCAGGGTGGCTAAGTTACAGCAGAAATTGGTAATCCATTATGTATATGTATGTAGTTAATTCTGTAATTACTTTTTCTTCTCATACACTTAAATAGAATACTACATTCCAAGAAGTTTTCAGTTTTTTCCAGACACAAGTGGTTAACTCAGTTTTTCTTTATTTGGCCAACGTTTTAAAAAAACCCAGAAAGAATCAAGTTATCATATGAGTTTACTTAACTATTAATGCAAAAGGAAGATGGCAATAAATATAAATTAGTTTTAGTGTTAATCTTCAAAGCCTCATGGTAAAAATGAAAAAGCAAAATATTTAAGTTGCTGGAAAAAAAGGAATTTTTGTAGTCGTAATGCTTCAGTTAACTCTTAAGTTGCATAGCTCACTATCAGCTATTATGGACTACAAAGAGATACGAATGGACTGAATGCTCCATCTTGGGATGAGAAGAATTCATGGAGGATGGCCAGGTGGTTCTAAGATGATAGTTTAGACGGTAAGTTTCACGGAACTTTTTTGCTGTTGAATAAACCTAATACAAGTCCCTACTAGAACCGTTCATTTCTAGATGTGGGAGGAAATCAGGGGAAACCCCCACAGCTGGCTAGTGAAGAAGAGCAAGAAGAAACTATGGCTGGCAGTCAGTCAACTGGGATTTGCAGTTAACTCTAGCTGCCTATAATTCACTTCCTAGTAGTAGTTGAGTACGGTACTGGTACCAAGCTAACATGGCTTTCAGTACAAACAAAACTCTGTATGTAGGCGGTTTAATACAATGTAGAAAATCATATGTAACACCTTAATTTTCAATAAAAATTAAAAAAAAAAAAAATGCTAGCTGCAGCAGAGGTAGGAGGAACCTTATATTAAAAGATTGATACTTTAGATTTTCATTTATTTATTTTGTGATACTTATTTTAGTAAAATAAAATTTTCCAACTGGAGAGAGAGAGAGTGGGAGAGGATCTCATGATGTGAGGCAGGCCGGCCCCCCACCTTTTTTTAACCAATTTGCCTTGAATAACGATTATGATTATTTTTGTCTGTTTTGATCGACTGATACAAAACTACTAGCCTTATCATGTTCTGACTTCAGATAAATGATTCACTATTCATTAAAAGCATAGTTTATGGTCTGAACAATCAGAAGACTGCTGCACCATTATGTTTCCACAATAAATGTGCATGACTCTCTCTCCTCGCCTCATTCATCTGGTATGGTAAATAAGCCACATGCTGGTCCTTCCTTTGGTTGAAGGCAAACAAATGTCGGTGCTCAAAAGATTTCAGATGCCCCTGCCCCCCTTATTTATTTATTTAAAAAAAATAAAAAATAATAAAAAAAAAACTTTGTTATTGCCTTTTGAAGGGGTTTGTTTTGTTGTTGTTAATTAGGTTTAATATTAATCTGAAAACATTTTGAAATTTTCCAGAATTACAAGTATTTTTTGCTGTGGCCTGTGAATGAGTCACAAAATCAATATTTTAAATGAGTTCACAGTGTTTAGAATTCCAATAAATTAGAGATAATATCTGATAATCCTATTTGAAATGTTGTCTGGTAGTCAAAATTGAACAGGAGCCAAATTTGATATAATATTACTACAGATTAATATGGAACCGAATTGAGCATTTAAGTTTTTTTTTTTTTAATTTTCCTTCTTGGTTAAAAAAAAATAATAGTATACATTTGTTTCTCACCATTTAAAATATATTTTGTATATTTGTTATTGTTCAATAGCCTAAGCGCGTGAAGAATACCGCTGCACTATTTGCAGTGGCTGAATATAAAATACAGATATTCACAAAGTGACAGAGCAGGATTTCTTAAATCCTGTCCTGTACTGCGATCTGAATATCCATGTTCAGAATGGAATGCTTTACCAGAAAGGTATACTGCAGGTGTGGCTGGGTTAATCTGATTTATACAGTGCCAGTTTAATGGCAGCCACGCTGTAATGATTATCACATTTAATGCTAGTTGTACTAAGACACTGCTTTTTTTTTTTTTTTTATATTACTGGTTCAGGGAACCCAGGTCTCGTGCTATGCAACAATTTATAGTTTTATGGAAGTGGGAGGTAGATGTTCGTTAACATTGTTTTTATTCACTTATTTCTGTGTGTAAAAAGTCAAGTAATGTTAACTGGAGAGAAAAAGTTCATTCCTACGTTTTTTAAAGGTATTCTCTGCTGCTGCGATGAGTGGTTGTAAGTAATGATACATTGCAAATTTTGGGAGTTTCTTTGCTACTGTCTGGTGTTTGTTTTTTTTTTGAATTTCTTTTAACTTAATTTTATCCTCGAATACAATCCATCCAAGCTGCAGTTGGCTGCCGGTTTTGTGTCATAAGGATAATTATTATGATTGTTTGTTTATTTTCTGTACCAGCAAGATGCGTTAGCAAGCGATTATTCTTCCTGACATAACTCCCTTCTTGGGTCAGGACTCCGGCTCTGACAAGTTGTTTATGACTTTAGCAGGTTAAGTTTCAGACATTGACAGTAAATGAAAGATTGCTGTAGCTAACATCCATATGAAAACAGACTGCAGCATGACGTCTTTCAGGCATCTCGGCTGTGTCTCTGAGCAAGGTTTATTTGGACTCATTGCTTTTAAACCCACTCATGGAAATAACAGCTATTTTGTTAAACCACTTGTTTTGTAAGAAGATTAAGTATCAGCCTTTAAAAGGATCTACATTCCAGTAGTTTTTATACAGCTATTAGACATTTCATGGCACAAAAGAGTAGAAAGTGGTAGGAATCCCTGCTTCTAAAGAACCAGTTAATAGGTGTATAGTAGTGTGAACCAACATTTTTTACTTGGTATGCTGCCAGATCTTGTAACATTCCTTAGGATGAGTTCTGTTTTATCATTCAGTCTCAATTTCTATTATATTATGTTGTATACACAACCAATTCATAGTTAATTTTTTTCATTTATCAAAGGAGAAGATATATGAAGGGGTAACTAATCAATAACTCTTCTGCTACAGACATTTGTCAGCTGAATTCATTTGGTTTGGAATGACTAATCAATAAAAGGTATTCATACAGTGCATGCATATGATAGCTGAATTAGACTGATGGATACAGGAGCTTTAACGTTGAAAATTGCAACCATTTTTTTTTCTTTTTTTTTTAAGAATTAAGTAAAAAAAAAATTAATGGTTTTTTTTTTGTTTTTAGAAGTGAGGAAGAAGTATGGTGTGGTGTGTGCAAAACAAAAATGAATAGATGGCTTTCACATGCTGACCAGATGTTCATTCCCACATGGAGAACTGGTGGAACAATAGGAACTGAATGGAAAACAACAATTAGCGGTGATGACCAAGCAGAGTAGTGCACTAAGCTCAGCCTCGGGGCAGAGTTTCGCCGCGGCACATTACCCCAGTACCCTGGGATTTATTAAGCTTTGCATCTTTATTGACATCAATTTTTTTGTTTAATAAATATATATTAGCATTTTAGAAGAAACCACCAAGTAACTAAGATTATCTGATGGCTCAAGATTAATGTAAAATAATCACAGCGTACTGTTCGTCTGTCAGCATTCCTAGGCAGACTTGAGATCCTATCAAGTCTCAGAGCCTGGAGATCTACAGTTGCGCTCTTTAATTTGAATTGAAAATGTTGAGTTCCTTTCTGCGTATTTCTCCAACTTCCACTTGATGTCATTCAGCTTCATTTTATTCTAATGGTTAATTTTTTTAAAAAAAAGTTTTGATTAGGAGAATCACTTTAAACAAAAGAAGTTACTAACCTAAGTGGACATTAACGTAGTTACTTCAAGGAGAAATAGCAGTCACCTATGACTGAAATTTAATTTTACTATAAGTTTTACAAATGTGATCTATGCAACTGGTTACCTAGATGTGTACGAGATTGGTGAGTATAGTATATTTAACTAAGAATTGTACTCCGCTTCAAATTTAAAGTGTTATTACAGGTTTTATGTTGTTTTTATAGGTGAATATATGAATGGTTAAACGTTTTTGGAGAATAGGAATTTTTTTTTTTTCTTTTTCAGGTCGAGGAGAATAATATTTGGTAGTACGTGTGTGGTGTGTAAAACAAACAATAAAAAAAGTTATGTTAATAGAGGAAGCAGCATTAACAGGCGTGGGAGGCCAGCATAAAGTGACAGTCAGACTTCTTGAGCACCAGGGTTGATGGAAGGTGCAGGGAACAGGCATCCATCTGCTGCTTACCAGGAAAATGTGATAACAAAAAAGCCTCTACGGCTGGTCATTGATATCATTAAAGTCTCTGTTAACATGAAATCCATAGGTGATTACTGGTGTTTTATGCACAATATCTAACTTTTGTTTTGGTGCTTCAACATGTTTTTAAAATTAAATTTTAAAAAATTCTATAACTTAGAGAATTAAACCTCATTATTACCAACATCAAGCCCCAGAAAATATTCCATTATTTAAAACTAATTAGTCTTTAAATGCAGAATTAATCACCAGCAAAAACATACAATATCAGACAACAAATACATTACATAAGTACATTTTTATATTAAAGTCATACTTTGACTAGAAATAATTACTGATCCTAGTAAAAAAACATTGCCAGACAAGTCTTTAATAAATGAAACGTATATATAATATTTTTTTTTTTCAGCTTAATACAAGAACAATATTGTCAGTTAGTGTTTTCAATCAGGTTCAATGCTTTGCTGTTGGGAAAGGCTCAAGTTTTAGGCCTAAGTCCTTTCCCCTGGTCTGGGGAGGAGAGTTATAATTAATATAAAAAGATGAATTGTATACAAATACTTTATTTAAAAAAAAACTGGGCAGAGCTGGTGGCTCAGTGGTTAGGGTCAAGAGCTCAAGTCTGATTCTCGTTTCAGGTCGACTCAGTTTGGCATATACCTCCATGGCATGGTTTCTACTTGCTGCTCATGATAGTTTTTTCCAGGCACACTCCCATTCACCCTCCCCATCTGAAGATGAATAGTAAGGATTTCTCTGCTGCCATGATGCAGGATAAGTGCAGCACTATGCTACCTTGCCAGGGTAATCTTTCTTGTAGACCTGGTTAACAACAATTGTTAGTGGATTCTGGGACACAGAAAGAAAAGTATGGTGGTGAGTACCTGTTTGCGCTTCTCTCTTTCATAAGAAATAATTAATAATATTTACTGCACTAACATCTCAGTGGGACATGCAGCTTTCCAAGGTCAGGCATCAATTCTGATGTGGAGATATGCAGCACTGCTTTAAATCTTCATTTATTTTTGACTCCAACTTGTTGCTGTTCATCAATGAAAATGTTTGTGAACAAAACAAAGGTGGAAACCAAACACCATCATCAGCGTTTACTTGGCAATATCTCACAGGCTAGAAAATTTTGTTTCAGTCAATAATGAGTAAAGCCTGTCTAGGCCCTGAGCGGTCAGTTTCCGTTGAAGTTGTTCTGGAGCTTTCTTATAATCAAATGTAAAGGTTTCCAGCAACTCAGTGGCAAAACTTCTTGTAAATCACTCAACATCTTGCTTTACTTTTCAGTCATACTGGAATGACCTGCAAAAGTGTGCTATCTTCCACCTGTCTTGAGAAAGGACTGGCTTGGCTTTGAACGTTTTTGCAGTTGAGTGCAATACACTTACAAACACTCCCTAGCTCTGCAATTTCATGTTCAAATCATTTAAACGCCTAATAATATCCACATCAAAGATAATTTGAGGGCCAATCTGCATCTTTAAGCTTTGAGAATTATCTTTACCCATAACTTTCAAGAACGAGTTGATTGATTTCTTTCTTAAGTTTCCATTCTGTGATGCAACAGACCTGCGCACTTTGCATCAATGTCTTCAAGCAGAGAAGTATACTTTCAGAAAGTTAGACACTTGAATTAAAGACTGCTCAACTAATGCCCCCTGGTGGAACATGCAATGAAGACATGACTTCTTGATCTAGCCCAGTGCTTTTGCCTGTTAAATTGTTGTGAAACTGGCCAAGTTTTTCAAAAGCAAATTATGACTTTTGATGCATTGAACCACTTTATCTGACACCATGCACTGTTTTTCTTTTGGACAAATTATATCAGCCACCATGATTTTGTGTAATGAAAGGATTTCTGTTAGGGCATCCAAAGTCAGCATGAATCAGACATGCTTCCACTCTGAGCTAACAACAGCAATACAATACAATTTAGAAAAAACTTCAGTATGTACAGAAAGCAACGTGTGTGTGTACTGACTAGTTTAGAAATTGAGAAGAAACAGTATTAACAGCAAACTGATGCAAATGGGTACTGAGACAAGACCATCCTCAATTAATTCATTGGAAAGAGGATCTATGATGGTTTGTGTTTGTTGAAATCTTGTACAGAGTAATAAGTTTAAATTGGAAGTCATGTATGATTGGCTTATGCTTGAATTTCAAGTAAAATAATCAGAAATCATCTCTGGTAAGTTGATGAATAAAATGTACAAATGGTATATTAGTTCAGTGGTTGTTGACTTTGAACTGGTGTGACAGTTTTTTTTTCTCCTCGGCCTGTTGAACTGACTATCAATTTTCTACTGGTTTCTGCTATCATTTTTATCAGAAGGATACTTTTTAAGAAATTTGGAAGTAATTAATTTTTATCTTTTTGTATGTATGGCCATGACTCCAGTCTCTAATGGCTGCTGTAAGTTCAACAAAAACTGGTAATCTACACTGGTTTTATTATTATTACATGATTTTTTCTTTAATCTAAATATTCAACAGTAGTTGATAATTGCTCTTACTCTCTTTAAAGGCTATAAGACTAAAGATAATGGTTAAGGTTATTTATTTACTTTTTAATAAGAGTATATTACATAATATTTTTTCGGGTATTGTCTTGGAAATTTACTGCCAATGTTTAATTTACAAAATTTTAAAGGTATTTCGAATGTCAGACTAGAAATATGAAATTTGATTGTTTGCAGTATTGTGGTTAGATACTACTGGACTGTAACAGTCCACGATTTGGGAGTGGTGGCATGTTGCTCTTGTACTTCTAAAAATGAAGAGATGTGGATTTTTTTTGGTTCAGAGGCAGCATGAAGGGTGGCGGGGCTCCAGCTGGCTGACCTAGTGTCTACCTGGCCTAGCAAGCAGATATAGAAGTAACAGGTGGACTGGACCATGGAAAAGCAGCATGTTTGAAAATCATAACCAGCTGATGCCTGTAATAGATTTAACAGTCAATCAACCTTACTTAGAACCAATTTAAAACACAATATTTTCAAAAAGTTAATGAGGCATCTATTTTTAGTGGATTAGAGAGATAATGTTATAAATTAATTATGCAGAGCTTAGACTAGACTAGACTGGTGGCCTGACTGCCTTTAGAAAAGTCAAGCAAGCTGAAAAAAACTGTGCACATGTCATTGCTGAGCAGCCTCAAAATGTACAGGTGCATCTAAAAAAATTAGAATATTGTGGAAGTTCAATATTTTTTGTCAGTTATTTCAGAAAGTGAAAATTGTATATATTCTAGACTCATTACATGTAAACTAAAATGCTTCAAGCATTTTTTAATTTTAATTTTGATAATTATGGCCTACAGCACAAAATATTAGAATATTCCATTTATGCAGTATAAATACCATGAATCTCTGTCTGGTTCAGTACACACAACCACAATCATGGGGAAGACTGCTGACTTGACAGTTGTCCAGAAGACACCTTCCTTGTGGAGGGTATTGATGAGTAAGCCACAGGTCATTGCTGAAAGGGCTGGCTGTTCGCAGAGTGCTGTATCAAAGCATATTCATGGAAAGGTGCACAAGCAAGAGGGATGACTGCAGCCTAGAGACAATTGTCAAGTAAAGCCAATTCAAGAACTTGGGGGAGCTTCATAATGAGTGGACTGAGGCTGGAGTCAATGCACCAAGAGCCACCACCACACAGTGTCAAACCAGTCCTGAACTGGACCGTTGCTCAGTGGTCCAAAGTCCTCTTTCGCATTTATTTGGAAGAATGGAGAGGCACAGAATCCAAGTAGCTTGAAGTCCAGTGTGAAGTTTCCACAGTTGGTGATGATTTGGGGTGCCGTGTCATCTGCTGGTGTTGATCCACTGTGTTTTATCAAGTCCAAAGTCAACACAGCCCTCTACCAGGAGATTTTAGAGCACTTCATGCTTCCATCTGCTAACAAGCTTTATGGAGATGCTGATTTCCTTTTCCAGCAGCCACAGTGACAGAACTACTAGTAACTGTGCTTGATTGGCCAGCCAACTCGCTTGAAGTGAACCCCATAGAGAATCTATGGGGTATTGTCAAGAGGAACCAGACCCAACAATACAGATGAGCTGAAGGCCACTAGCAAAGCAACCTGGGCTTCCATAACACCTCAGCAGTGCCACATACTGATTGCCTCCATGCCACACCGCATTGATTCGTGCAAAAGGAGCCCCAACCAAGTATTGAGTGCATAAATGAACATACTTTTCAGAAGTTTGACATTTCTATATTATAAATCCTTTTTTTTTTATTTTTCACTTTGTGTAATGAATCTAGAATATATGAAAGTTTCACGATATTCTAATTTTTTGAGATGCACCTGTATTAGTATACAAATAATCAGTTAATCTTGAACTTTATTTAACTAGAAGTGTTTGTTTTTTCTAACTTTAGTATTAATAATACGCTATCAGCTTTCGGAATTTTTATAAATGTGTGTAAGGGCTAATTAAAAGCTATGTCTTGTTACCAACAAATCTCTAGATATGTTCTGAAGCTACTAAAGATTACAAGGTTCCCCCTCCACCCCCATGGAGTGATTTTATTTTTTAGGAAAAACAACTGCAGCCCTCTTAGAAATCTGCTCACCTGTTTCTGGGCTGAAATCCTGCGGAGGCTTTATTGATGGTCTCTCGTGTCTGTTCAACCTTGAAAATCAAAGTTTAAAAAAAACAAAACAAACAGGATTTAATATAGTTTTGCTTTAATTTAATCCATGTTCTGAGTATCGAATTATCAAAACTCCCTTCCATCTTTCATACTGAAAAATGACATAAATTGACTTCACAGAGTTAAACATTAATGTGCTCTCATGTACAAAGGAATATCAAACAACTTCCAGGATAACAGAAAACCTACGAAGTGTGGAAAATTTGCTACATTTTAACATGGAATAATTTTAGCAGAATGGTGTTTATTGTATTGTGTTTGTGGATTTAGAAAAGACCATCATTACAACACCGATAAGTACTGTTATGCTCAAGTCTTGCCAGAATATAATGGCTTTAGAGGTTTCCATTCTAGACATTCACAATAGTGGCAAAGATGAAGTGTTTATAATTGAAAAACAACAAACAGAGTGGAACATCTTGCTGCTTTGGCAGTTATACTGATTTATGTCAGAGCATTTAAAATAATTGTATACACAATAGCCATCCTTTTAAATCTGGGCCTGCTTCTGTAGCTGTCCAGAATTCACTAAACAGGACTGGTCCCACACCACCCCCTCAGCTGGTTAGAAACTGGTGTGTATAAATTATTACCATATTAATGATTCAGATGTGAAGTTGATTAAGGCCCATAAATTTTTTCTCTCTTTCCGTCTTATGAAAATAGATTGCCTTTTTCCTCTATAGAGTATCATTTACAATTTGTTAGAGGGTCGGGGTTTGCCTCCAGGCATACTCTATCATTTTTTGTTGTTTTTTTTTCCCTTTGGAACTGATTGTGCATGTCTGCTGGGAACAAGACATAACCAATCAATAATAATCACCTCACCTGGACAATTCAATTACTGTTTGGCCAAGTGATTCCTCTGGAGAGTCATTTCTAGGCGAGACTTCCTAATAAGAGGAAAAATTGCTATTAATAATTTGTTCCAATGGAGAAAAAAAAAATTATAATTGTTGATTTAACTGCAGGTTATTGTAATTTTACAATAGCCTAAAACACTAACATTTTTGGCTCTTTTTTTATTACTGATAATGATGATAATATTCCAATCTAACGGAAGGATGCATTACAATCAATATCTTTGTCTTAATCAAAAGTAAATAATATTTAACAGTTAAATTTTCATTTTTTAAAAATGTATTTTAACTTGATAAAACACCGGACTAATCCTGCTAAATTAGCAACATTTTGTACACGATAAAAACAGAATATGCCATTTAGCAGCTGTCTGATTTGGAAAATTAGGAGTTTGGCTCATTTTAAAAAGACGTGGATTTTAAATGTTAGCAGAGTGTTTTGGATAAGATTTTACCTAGAATCTCATAGTTTAAAAACACAATTAGAATTTAAAATATATATATTAGCCATATTGTTTTAGTAAACTACCATAGTGAAAATCCAGCAATGGATCAGTTTTTGTTGAGACACTTGTACTATATAAACTTTTATTCAGTGCTGGCTACAAACTCTCTTATTAGCTCTTTTACTACGTTGATTCACAGAAATTAAAATTATACCCCTATATTTAAATATTCTATTTTTGGTTTTTTTATACAGAAAAGGGATAGTCTGAAACTAGTCATTAGCTCAAAAGCTTGCTGGATTGTTAGCCGCTTTAATGCATGGTAAGGTGTAACAGGAAGATATTGATGCTATTAAACAATATAACTGGGAATGGCATAGCAGATCATTGTTTTCATATTGCAGATAGCAAAAATATCAAAATGACTCGCTGAAGTAACATTTTTGTATTTAGTTGCTTGGCAGTACAAATTTTCAAAATATTTCTTTAATTGAAATGTACTTTTTAAATGCTAAAATATATATATATATAATAGTAATAAGACAGTGTAAAGTACCTGAAATGGGAAAACCCAGTGATTATGTTATAACAGTAGTATCAAAGGATTGGAGAGAGAGAGTTTTGTAAGATCTTACTGATGAACTTTGTTATGGTAAATGGCTACTGAAGTTGGCTTCTTTTTTTTTTTTTTCAGGAAAAAAGCAATTTTTAAAATTTTGATGTAGAATTAAGTTTTCTTGTTGTCTATGACATTTTGTCAAGTAATATCATATCCAATTTACTCAGAAAATTTCCATTCTTAAAATAAAAAAAGGGAAAACTAAAATCAATAACTTAATTGGCTCTAAAAAATTCATATATTTCTTGGCCTGCCATATTGAATGAAAGTGTAATTATTTCTGCCAGACTCTGATCAATACCTGTCGACTTCTGTTTCTTTCCATGAATGAAATAACCCTTTTTTGGATTTCTCATTGTTCCATCTTGCTCGTGTCACAAACCAGAAAGAAATACAATGACACTGTAGTTTTGTCATCATCTTAAACCAAGTTGCAACCAACCGTTAACGTGGGCCAGGAGCTGGAGCAGCACAACATTGGAAACTGCAGCCATCAGCTAAGTGATTGGTGTGTTCTGAGATAAGCCAGCCCAACAAACATACTGAAAGTCACTACTAGAACTTTTTATTTTTAGATGTTGGAGGAAACCCATGCATTGGGATAGGCAAGACGAACGAGAAAGAACTGCGCTATGGAGGTGTGCCAAACAAACCATTCTGATTGGGGTTCGAACCTGGGCCCTTGTGACCTAAGCCATCCAATAGTTCAGTCTAACCAACAGACTACTACACTGTCCTTGCTGCAATTTTAATATCTTAGTAAGTAAAGATATAATGCTTAATTCAACTTTTATATTCAGATATAAGATCCATACATGTAATAGTTAATCTCATAACCTTGTATTTATAACGCATTGGTGGGTCTTTGTGAAATGATTTTTTTTAAATGCAGAAAGCGCAAAATATTCAGAAAGAAAACTGTTGATCTGACATTTAAATATAATAGAGTGGTTATTATCACCAAGGAATACTGGTAGTTAGGTGCTGAATGCATGGAAAACAGAATGATAGCAGCAATCTAACGATGCCATCATTTTACCTATAAAACAAAAACATGTTAAATTAATGTAAAGGTATACAGCATAACATTTACAACAGGCAGAAAGTACCTAAATCATCTACAGTGAACAAATCCAGACAGAATCACATTGACCATCTTCAAGACTATTTTTTATGGTAGCTTATGACCAGTGAAAAGATGGCCATTATCAGAAATATAACTAACTGCCCACAGAAAACCTGAAACATCCTATAGCTGATTTGGTGTGGGCAACCTTCCTTGCTCTTCTTCTTGAAGTAAACACATGCAAGTGGTTAAAGTACTCTATCTTTAGATGTGAGAGGAAACCAGAGATTTCTCTGCTAAAGTTAAAATTGCCAAGCCCCACATGGTGCAGAATTGGTTCCTGGTTGAGGGAGAGACAACACTGCCTACCATGAAGAACAACAGCAATGGAGCAGATCCATAGATTACTAATTTTAATTTTTAAGCATAAGTTTGCTACCTACTTGTAAGTCTAGCATAGCAGTTTCTACCAGTATGAGCTAAATAAAAATCAAACATTTCATTGCCAGAAGAGGATACATAATATCCATTGAGCTCCATAATGAAAAGTTCCAAAAATAAATTGTTAAAAATTGTGTAATTTTATATTTATAAACATAAATAATCTGTAAAATTAATTTGATTTTTTTCCATTCCTACATATATCAAATTAATCACCACCACTAGACGGGACTACAGAAGTTAATAAACAACTATGTGATGTAGAATCTGTATTATCGGTAATCAACTGAGTACTTGTTAGAGCCGGATTTCGGCACAGGCCAACAACTCTAGTAAGGGAGCCAGCAGAGATGGTTAGTCGGCCTCTCTGTGATTCCATAATTCAGTTGTCAAGTCAATAAAACTGGTAAACTTTCGGCATCAGCACTCAAAACTCAACCTGAAATTTTTGTTTGTAGCTTTTCATTACATCTGTGCTAAATATTATAAAACAGGTACTTTGTGGGGAACAATGAATAAAAACTCACCAGTGGTCAGCCTTGTCCTTAATAGCATTTATGACTGCTAACCAAAAAATACTTTAAGCCTTCCCATTGAAGCATTATATTTAACTATAATGACAGTGTAACAATTAAATCATTTATACTATCCTATGATGAGTTGTGTTAATTTTTTTGCATTTAAATTCTTTGAACAGTGAACTTAAAAATAATTTTACTTGATGGTGTAGAGAAACGATTGCATTTAACTCTTGATGAAACATTAAACACTTTTGAAACTTATTTTTTTTAAATTTCTTGTATTCCCAAGGATATGGAGCTAGGAGTTGCATTAACTGATGAATTACAAAAATCTGACAAGTCAGTTAATATTACTCAGTTATGTTTTCGTTTTATACTAAACAAAATCCCAATATTCATTTGCATCATTTTAAAAAAAATACATTTGTTTTCCTTGTTTCTTTCATATACACACAATAATGTGTTATTTTCAAGCTACCATCCTTCTGTTTATTGTGAATGAAGCAAAAAAGAATCTCAGCTGTGTTTTGATATATATATATATTTAAAAAAGCAAGCCAACCAAAGCTAATTTTTACATCATCAACCTACAATTTATGACTAATAAATGTCACCCAGTTAAGTAGGGTCAAATTCTTAAGACCATAGACAAATGGGAATTAAATCTCTTGCAGATATATTGGATTTCCAATGTAGATAGATTTATTGCTACTTAGAGTCTGACATTCATAAACTGCGTGTAATTTGCATCTTTCCATTAATAATGGCAATTGATAATTCTTTCTAACAACATGAAGCCCATTGGAGAACCCACCAGAATGTGAGAAAAATCTAAAACAATTTGCAAATACAGATGATGATATTTCAACAAAAATACACTTGTAAAAACTATATTGTCAATGAAGATGCACAACAAGCAAACATCCTATATTTTATGGCACTATAGAAGATTATAAGATACAACCAACTAGAATTCTTAGAAGTAGAGTCACTATCCTGTTTTCAAGCGAAGCTATTGCGATAATCTGGACTAGGGTTAATTAGTAAGTAAATGTTTGGAATGCTGATTTTTTCTCAGAAATAAATTTAAAGGTGTGCTTTTCATAATAACTATCTATGGTGCGGAAATAATAATAATATGAGACAAAGCCGTATCTTTTGGCATAGAATCAGAGCAGCACCAGACTGCTTTGGGCTTAAAGAGTGAGCAGAGACCTGTTTTTGCTGACTTACTGGAAATATTGCGGCCTAAGTCCTTTTATTTTTCTGACTGACTGGTTTATCTGTTTGGATCTGCTTCCACATGAGATCAAACTGTTGTGGGCCGATTGGCTATTTAGTGCAACTGTGTCGTTCTACAGGCAGTAAATGGCCAGGTGTATGTTGTACTGGCCTTCCAAAGCTGATGGTCTGAGGACCATGGCTGTTGTTTCTTCTATGCCACTCCATTGGTGTCAGCCTCCTTTGGGTACTCAGCTAAACAGCAGTTCCAGTAAGTATTTTTGCTTGTTTGATTGCAGAGCACCAAGCACTTTTGCATTAGCCATTGCTTCCAGCCCCATTCTGAATAGTTGGGTAAAATAAGGGATGTAACAACTATAAAATAAGCAGCCATAAAGTATAGTCTGTACGTACCAATGATGTACTGAAAAAAAAAATGATCTACACAAAATATTATAGTTCCTACAGGGAAAACTGTCATTTTAGTGTCTCACCATTGAACCTTCCTGAGTAAAAATTAATGAATATACTACAATCCAGAAACCTTGAGAAATAGCAAAATTTGCTAAAGAAAGCAAGAGGGAAAGATCTAAAGCACAGGTTTATTAGTTACTTGCATTGCTTCTGACACAGTGATGTGGAAAGAAACTAACTAATATTAAACTCTGAAGTTCTCATCCTTTGAAAGTGCACACCTGATATTAACAGAGCAAATCACCAGTTTTCAGTATTCCAAAAATCACAGTTGAAAGTTTTCCATTTTCTATATACAAATGTTTAGAAAAAATAACTATCCATATACTGATGTTTTTGTTACTACAGCTTTCTTCTAATTAGTCACATCTACTTTTATTAAGAGAAAGTGTTTTCAGCCACTGTTTTACTACTGAGAACTTAAAGCTGCTATTGTTAAAAACAAAGCAATTAGATCTATTAAACAGAAGTTACAGATTAATGTGCACATTGTTCTGTGGTGTTAGACTTTACGTAGAGTCAGGGTTCAGAATCAAAACTAAAAAAAGATGTAGCTGAGAAATAACTCGTTACTTTGCGGGCTCCAGGTATAATGTACTGTACGCTTTATTTCAAGAGCCAAATGATTTTATTGATGTAGCCACTAAGTTGAATATAACCAGAAATATGCAGCTCTGCTGATTGTTCAGAATCAAAGACTGATGGGTAGACACACTTTTTTCTGTTACTGTGCATCACAGCAAGAATTAGCTTTGGAGTATCTCTCTGATTGATGAATGAGATCTAGCATATGACAACCATTAAAAATTAACTGAAATAAGTTCCAAATGTAATAAATGATGGAGGTTATGTAACATAAAAAAGAGAGATGCTAGTAACTGTGGAACGAAAGGTTAGTGTAGAAGTTAGGCATCTCAATATTACAATTACTTTATAAATGAAAGGTACTGACAGATTTCGGGAACAAATATTATCATCAGCAGCCACAATAAACAAATATAAGCCCATCTATTTTTTTTTTAGAAATCTGTGTGTATTTTGTTTCGCAATTAATTTACTCAGCTAACAACAAATAATAGTATGATCCATACTTTGAACTTCCAACAAATGGCATTTACATCAGGAATTACGAAAAGGAACCATAACCAGAATAAAATCCCATTGCTTCAAAAACTTGAGCTGTAATCAGTATTCAGCAGCAGTATATGCAAAATTTGTCATTATTTCTGAAAGGATGCTTCAAAGTTGTCATTTTAATTCACTTCTTCATAAACTTGTAATTAAACACTTGCTTTATTTGTAAATATACTAAGAATTAGCAGATATGGGACAAAACTATATCACAAATGAAGTTTATTTGGCAAACTCTCTAAAAGTTTACATCATCATTTGTAATTTTATTAAATGTAACAGCTTCTGAATCTAAGAGTCACATTACTAATTTAATTTTCACATCTTATTTAAATTATATCAAAAATAGAATTTGCTTTTTTTGTTTTCAGGGAGTAAATGTCTTTTTTTTTTTTTTTTAAGTTATTGTCAAACAGTTAGTTCATTTAAGACACCGTCATATTTAAGGACTGTACCCATCTCACAATCATCTTGATCCTAACCTGTAGCTAAATAATGCACTATCTATAACACACTGAACAACACTATGGTGATCATATTCAGGAACAACAGTAATCTACAACAATTCATTCATTTGATTACTTTAAGCCCAGCAATCTAACCACTTGACTACCATGTCACCTCATCTGCTATATTAGCAGGAAGATTTTTCTTCTCATATCCTATGGGTTTATATCTAGGATCAACACTTTCACTTTGCTTATTATCTAAAGAAATCACACACTACATCCTACCTGTTCTTTCAAGAATTTAACCCCAGACATAATGATGATGATAGGATGCAAACAGCTATTGTCTGTTTGATACATACGTAGGTGTGGGTGTTTGTGATGTCAGGGTGCTTGTTTTTGGATACTTATTATGTATTAATGCCAGTCATTGGTACAAACATTGCATCAGGTTTACAAGTTTGATCGAGGCTATCTTGAGGATGGTAACAAAGTTTGCTGAAACATCAATAATTTCTGATAAAAGCTAAAAAAAAACAAAAACAACTCACACGTCAAAATGCCAACATTCTGTAAATATTGGATCCAGTAACCAACTCAAGATTGTTTGAATTCAAAGTTTGCTGATTTTAAACAACACTAGGGTATTTTCTGACCAACTTAATATAAGTAAATAATCACGTGACTAAAATGAAAAGCAAACAAACCCAAATCAGATCTGTCAGGGTGCTCAAAGTTTCCTGAACTGTTATCAGAGCACTTGCTTGCAGAGTGGGTCAGCCTCATTTTCAATTAGAACATATCTATGGAATGAGGTCAGTGGCTTTTCCACTTCCTTCTCTGTCTTTGTGATGCTAAAGTCACACTTTGATTTGGGAAGTTCAGTCTGTGTTTGACTGATTGTCTTACTAATTCTGGCATAGCTGAAGTAAATAAGTTATTTGGAGACTGCATGAAACAACCCCCTCAGTCCAGGCAGCAGTTTTAGGGGATTGGTAGAGAAAAATTTAGCAACCAGTTTTGTTGTGCTATTATGAACAAAGTTAATGCAGGTAACTATGCATAATTGGATATTACCATTTACAGATGCCAGGACAGATCTCCAATTAAAATTGACATCAAACTGAAGAGCTAAACAAAAAAGGACATTTTTGTTTTATTAAAAGTATGCAGATTTTTCTATTTTTTCAAACATCAACACATTAATTTCTGCTAATTACGATGCTGCTGTTAGCCATGATTATTGATGCTAATTATTAATAACTTTTTTAATATTCATTTTGCCAATATAGTAGTAGGTTGGAATAGTTCCTGGAAGAATAAGTGGCCACTCAAAGGGTTAACAGTTTCAGCTGCTACAAAGTCAGGAAGAAATTCTGACACACAGATGAAAGTTCCCTGGGAAAGGAAATGGCCAACAATCTGATTTTAAAATGGGTTTATACCAACTGGAAATCAGCCATTCAGTTAATTCACAATTCCATTGTTAAAATTTTTATTCTTATGTCAAACCTTGTTCAAAGTTTAGCCCGGTTGTAGTTATGACCCTTAAAAGATAGCTGAAGAATCTGCAATCCTTTGAGATCTCTTCAGATGTCTGATACCCAGGATAAAGCTGATAATTTAATTTTACCATTTGACTGGCATCATTTGTTTACAGAGAGAAATCAATTTAAATGTCTGCCCTCTCTCTCCTGTCATGTAAAATTAAGCAAGAATTTACTTCTGAATGGTGGAAGTGGCTTTTTTTTTTTTTTTTTGGTTACTTTTGTAACATTTACAGGCCTTTAATCGGCTGGTTTTTTTTTATTAAATAGACAGCTTTAAATCTATCTAAAGACATTTCTGGTGAAAATAAAACTTAATTTAAAAAGATAACTTCTTACATTTGACTGAATAATGTGTGTAATTTTTTTCATAATAGTTAAAGGGAGATAACTGGATAATAACCAGTAAACGTTATTTTACTGAAATATGTTTGATCAAGATTTCTTCTATCTGATAACTTGATCACAAATTTTATGGAAATTTTACGTTGAATTTTGTTGCAAATATTAATATACTTAAAAAAAAACAAACAAACTTACTATTGTTGGGTGTCTGATGGGCTGACTCAGTACATACGTAACTTTTTGACTTTTAAAAAATGGCAAAAAACTCTACTTTTGATCCGGAAGACCCTTTAATTATGACTACACTTACCTCAACAGGTGATGTGTAAGTGTAGACATAGCTGCCAGTTGGGTGAAGGACCCTAATGTAGACAGTCAGCCCACAACAGCAGGCTCTCCAAAGTACTGTGTTCGACTGTCCGAAAGGTGTCTGGAAACTGAGAACTCCACTGCCTGCTGGTAATGGAATCAAGGCAGCTGCATTCACCGGGTGTCTAAATCCAAACAATGAACAGGTGACACCAAACCTCAGCCGCAAATCTGGCAGAAAGTTCTTGTGTTTGCAGAATAGTCAGATGTCGGTATATCCCCACAATGCAAGAGGACTGCTAGATATCAGCATCCGCAAAGACAATCCGGCATTGATCAGCTCACCAACTGAGTTTATATTACAGAAAAAAAAAAAAAATGGCAAATTCATAGCATATTGATCCTAGCTAGCAACATTTGATCTGTTAAGCATGATTGCAGACATAATATGGTTCCTGTACAGATGAGGTGTGTATTACTGAGTAGCTTCTGTAATGGCACTATGCCTCTAGGCTATTGTAGAATGAGACATTTGTGGGTTTATTTATAAACTCAGATCACATAAAAAAATTGATTGCCACAGAATAACTGCATTAATGTATAATATCAGCCTTCATTATATATACATATATATAGTATATAACACAATTTATTATATAGTAACTAAATGATCTCTAGTTTTGAAAGATAAATGCAGTTAAGAGAAACAATCAAAAGGCAGCTATTTGCTACTTTTAGCTTTCAAAACGAAACTGATCTTGGCATGGTGGTATCATCTCTCTCTCTCTCTCACACACACACGCGCATGCATGAGTATATTACTGAAAAAGACTTGGGTTCTGCATCAGTGTTTAAAAATATATTCTATTTTAATTTTAGCCCTCAATTTATTTAATTGTTTAGAAGACACTATGAGAAACCATGTTACTGGCAGTTAAGAGTTTGACTTCATATCAACTTCCCAGTTTTTCAGGAAATAAAAAACAAGGTCAGCATGCATGCAAAGATAGACTGAGATATACAGTTATTTCTTATATCCGCATTCATTTCTGACCATAGCTTTGTTATTAAACTATGTGCACTATATATATATATATTAATGGGAGTGATAGAAAAGGGCTGGGAAGTTTGCAAGTCACTGTGTCCAGCTGGTTTATGAAAACAGATAGGCTTGCTTCTAGTAAGTTAACTGTATCATTTAGTTTACATCTATCAAGGTTCCTGTGGGCAAAGGGTTGAACTTGCTCAGATTACTAAATACCTGATGTAATAAATCATGTAACCAGGAAGATGAGTGCTTTGAGTTGTTGTTCTCTTTAGTGTGACTTCTATTCATTGAACTTAAATACTTGTTCTGATATTGTACCTAGATGTATGCTTAGCAGTACTTGCATGTGTGTGTGTGTGGGTGTTATCCAAGCAGAGGAAAACAGGATGTGTAGGTTAGCCATACATTGCCTTGTGTGTATGTATTATAATTTATATATTTTCAGCTGCCTTTCTGGTCTCTGACCAACATACTATACAATACAATACTTCATGGAGACATATTAGAGAGAACTGGAGCTAGTTGCTACAGGAGTAAGTTGTTAAAACACTAGTGACTCCTAATTAACCATAGAAATGAAGCTGTAATCAATTTTATGTAATATAAAGGTCAAAGTATACAATGCCAATTATAGCTTTATGTTTAATTAGGAATTACTGGTATTTTAACAACTAGCTCCAATCTCACACATAACTAATAAACTATTCTTTTTGTTTTTTTTTTTAATTACTTCTATATTTTTGTAATATTTTGGAAAATGCTCCTGTGTAAGATTAACTTGATTGCCTAAATCTATGCTTATGTAGTGAAGAACAGTCCCTGTAGATGAGTAGTTTGGATCTTGAAGCTGGCAAAACTTAGAGTGGGAACAATATAAACTCTGTCATGGCTCCAGTCGCAAGGCAAAACTATCACATTTTACGAAGTTTTTACACCAACATGCATCCCTGATCTGTAAAGGAGTTTTTGAGCTACCAAAATCTGCAATTATAAATAAGAGCAGTATATACAGTTTACTGATGGAAACCTGAACTCTTCTATTAATGTTTTACACCTGCAGAACACTGGTTACATCCTCTAACGAAGCTTTGTTCGTTCCCTAATTTCAGTTGATAAGCTGCTGAGCTGAAAGTCGTATCTTGTTGCTTTCACTTTTATTGTCACTCAGTGAGGCTCAGATTTATAAAGATGCAGATTTTTTCATCTTTTATTTTTGGTTAGTCCATGTAGAATTTTTTCTTTTAGTTAAAAAGAAAATTTGCCGCTTATTTAAAATAATGTAAAACGTCAAAGTAAGTAACCTGTATTGCCTCATCACAATAATAATATAGATTTAAGTGAAGCCAGCCAGGGGCCATAGAATTGTTTAAGATCCCTCAGGTGTTTTAGAGGATTGATTGATTCTGATTTTTCATTAAGAAACTTGGTGGCTGCAAGATTCTCATCTTCAGAAACTCAGTCATGAGTACTTTCTATATCGGAGATCCAAGCAGTGGGTTTTGAGGTAAGGCCTGGTGTTCTCTGAGCATTTGACAATTGAAGCATCCTTTTAAAATAAAGACAAACCTGCATTTTGTTGATGGACCACAGGTGCTTGATTTCTTGGATGAAAACTTTGATTTTTCTTCATTCTTCATTAAAACTGATGAAACTTGAATTTTGCAAGCAGATATAAAAGATGAAAAATTGATGCCAGCCAAATATTACCAAAACAACAGAATGTAATCATGCAGGAGGGAGTAGTTTTTATGAACAAAAACAATTGTCATAAATTAATTCAGCAAATTTACTGTTGACAAAATGTGAAACCTTATCACTTTTTTAGATTTAATTAGATTAGTATCCTTGGAAGTGGAAGGTATTCGCAAAATACATTTTTAATGATAATTGTTTGTCATACATAAACTGTTAATTTATTAAAATAAAATATTTGTGATATCCTTGTTAATGCTTAATACTGATCCCTTATTACTAAGGCATACACTGTATATGCTGCCTGCCAGTGGAATGCAGGGATAGCATGATGTACTTGTAAACAATTTGTGAGAGAGTTTCTGTCATCAGAGTTTGATGGCATCATCTTCAGTCAGGAAGGACAATGACAATGTTGTACACGTAATTTTGACTTGCAGTTAATCTACAATTTTCAGTCCTACTGGCTGTCATACAGGTGCAAAATATTCTTCTGATAAGATACCTACTTCAATATATGATGATGATGATGATTGTGGTGTTTCACATGATCGTCTTTAATGCTGCCCCTACCAGATATTTAAAAAAAAAAAAACATTTTCTTCAATGATTACATGCTATAAAGTGCCATTTACTATAATTTATTCTCTTTATACAAAAAAAGTGTGTTTGGGATGTTACAGATTCTACTCTTGATTTTAACCTTCACTAGAGAGAATGAATAATCCATTGCCCTGTTATGTATATCGTTGTGTTGATGTTTTTTCTTCTTTCCTGTATCGTTAGTGGCACTAGTCACTTTAGAAATGTAATTTGTACTGTAATCTTGCATAACTAAGAGAAAGCAACAAATGCTCGAGCCGAAATATCAGTCAACCTCCACAAGCCGCAGGTTAATAAGAACAGGTGGAATGGACTTAGCATGAAGTTAGACTTAAGCCAGACTGCATCATCAAAGCAGAGTCCAAACTGCCAACCTCTTTCTGCATTAATCAACGATTATCGCCATTTTCTCAACAGACCAGATTCCTCTACAATGAGAAACCTCGAAAGGCAATAGAAGTTTAAAGCAAATAAACCTTGAGAATACATTTACCAAGAAAGATTAATTTCCAAAAGATATAGGGATTATATTATTTGTGTGCGTGCTTTTGTATGTTTTGGAAAGCGAGCCATATAGAATTGTGCGAACATCTTAGTTTTATTTCAGAGTACAAAACGTAAGTAATTTGTGATGACAGTGACTGATTAGAATTTCAGTTCCTAATACCATAATAATAACCACACCTAAGCATGTTCATTTAGCATCCCCTCATGAAAGAAACAACAGTTCTAGTGCAAAGCTGCTTAAGTAGATTTAGATTTGTACTGGAAGTGACCCAAGTAGTGGGATTTAACATCAGCGTTCATTTAATTTATTGTGACAAATTAAATATTAAAAGAATCTTCATTTAAGATTCAGTTTGAACATTTTGATTGCTCGGGGAATGCTATGTTCGGTATTTAGATTTTTAATGCTGTATTTTAAGTAGCTACTGAAACATTAAAGCAGCACTAGAAGGGACTGTTGACATTGATTTATTGACTGGGTTGCTGACTAAACCAGCTTTTTGTGTTTCACTACTGCTAATTTAGGTTTTGCACTGTTCAGTGATAAATTACTCCTATCACCACGAAAAAAAATTAGCCACAAATAATGAATTTTCTTTGAATGTGAACGTCAGCCTTTTGAGGAGCTGTTTTCCTATCAAATCCAAATAATAACCATAATGTGATTGGCAGGAATGATCTGTGGCAGAGCCCTAAATAATCACAGCTGGCTATCCCAGCAGCAGTTATACATCAAGCAAACAACTTGTTTTGTTGGAAGTCATCTACTTTGAGTGAATTGATATGAGCATCATCAGCCAGATTTGTTATCTGTATGAAAGCTGCTGCTAGATCATGTATATCTAACCACAGGCAGGCCCAAAAGTCTCTGCATGGGCAGCTATCTGGCAGACTATATCCCACCAGCTAAGTCAGGCATGATGGTAGGATTGTGAAAATCCCCTTTCCTCAAGTTCAGCTGAGCCAGAGGAGACTTAATGAAGGATGACATTGGGCAGGGATTTGAAGTATTAGCCAGAGGTTGGGTTGAGTTTGCTAGCTCTTGTGTTACTCAAGGAAAGCTTCACACTGTTCTAGAATTGTTGTTGTTGGTGCTTGTAAACTAAGCTTTTGTCATGTTTTATAATTAGCCATTGGCTTGTAGCAAAGTTAGATCTCCTGATACCAGTGGTGATACATACGATATCACTAGCAGTCATAAGTATAAATAAAAATTGGTTCTTGGTTATTTGCTTTGGAAGCAATTTTCACCCATTAGCAAAGTACATGGTGATACAACACTATTTATGATCCTCAACCTAAGAGTTTAGTATCAGACTTCTCAAACTAGGGGTTGTGACAAGAGATGGAGTTGCAAAGCCAGGCAGTATCATAATTATTTTTTGACTGCTGTTTAGGTATGTATGCTGTATCTTTTGTGATATAATCCAGAACCAGCCTACACACAACATCAACCTACCAGCCTCATACCACAAGATGCAGTTATTCTGTGCTCTACAATGCAGAAATTCCATTCATTTTCTTTTCCTCAAAATATTCTGGCAGAACATTCCAAACTTTAACTCCCCAACCTTAGTAGGGTACATGCCTGCAGTTTGCACTGGGTCACAAGAATTTGTCATGGTGTTAAAGGGTCACACTGAGAATAAGACTGGGGACTGCTGGTCTAAAGGTTGGCAGGCATGTAGTAGTGCTGTTTACATGGAATTGTTCTGGTGACTTTCACTTATAAATACACTCTGTCCACTCTGAATGTATAAAAGCTGTGTACATAGCACTTTTAACTAAAAGAAAAGGAAAGTCAAAGCAGACGGTTGGAGAAATGTTTGCTGCTCTATTTATTCACAGCATCCCTTTTTTTCAAGTTGATGGTTCTGATTTTCAGCAAACTACCAAGTTAAAGCTATGTCTTTATAAACCCACTATTTTATTTTTGAGACAGTCATATTGCAGCAGTCAGTCAGTCAGCTCCTTTTATCAAAGCTGAAAACTTTGTATAAGCCTTCTGTACCTCGTGATTACAATCTCTCTCTCTCTCTCTAAGTACCAATAGTATCAAACCACTAACAAATTATCTAGAAGTCCTGATATGATTCTGATAATTAAAATTGAAAAAAAAAAAAAAAATTCTGAACTGAAAGCAAATATGTTGGCTATGATTTGGAAAAATTACAATTTGTTATAGAGAATGTTGTGCATAAAGATGGCTACTGACGTGACTAAATGTGACCAGAGTTCCGTGGTCAGAAGTTACCATTAGTAGAGTATGTTGTGCATAAAGATGGCTACTGACGTGACTAAATGTGACCAGAGTATCGTGGTCAGAAGTTACCATTAGTAGAGTATGTTGTGCATAAAGATGGCTACTGACGTGACTAAATGTGACCAGAGTTCCGTGGTCAGAAGTTACCATTAGTAGAGTATGCTGGGTAAAGCCAGCTTATATACAGGTACAAGTAGCCTGGTCAGGTATCACGACTACCTGTACTCGAGGATTACTAGCCTATTCTTGTGCAAAGTTGCTGAAGAATTAGATGGGAATTGGGGGCAATGAAAAGGTACCAGATCCTGAGTACTTAAGAGTTCTCTCATAACATACAAGGACATTTGCATTCCTGATCCTAAAAATAAAAATTCTGATATAACTATTTGCAGACGTATATACAAGATTTTTTTTTCCTCTCTCTCAAAATTCCTTTCTTGGTAGGTTGAATGGTTTTCAGTTGGTCTTGCCTGCCTGGCGTTCACACAAACAGGGAAGATGACAGAACAAAAACATTGTGCTCCGACTAAAGTCTATAAGAGGGGCCCCTGGCACTATCTTCATGGTCAGGGGGGGGGGCTGGGAAAGAAAACTGTGGACGGGACATTTGTGGAAAAAGTGGCATGTCAGCATGGCAGTGGACTCTGTGAACAAAGACTGAACCCGAGCCAGCCGCTCAGCAAGGCGGCAGCAAGACCACAGACATTTGTTTCTTGCTTTTTAAAAAGAAAATTCCATATGAAAAACAGTTTCTTCCTTTACTTTTTGAATATCTATCATGCAGAAGCTGTAATCTGTTAATGTTTTGTTTAGATTGAAAAAATATTAGCATAAAAAGGAAGAATTTTATTAAATACACCTGCCAGAAAACAAACATTAGGATTAACAAAAGAAGTTATTTCATTACTTGCAATAAAGACTACGAGAGATTCTTTTTTTTAACATACACTGAGAGCATTCTTAAAATTAACTGCACACATGATATTATAAACTTATTGCAATATGATTTGCTAATGAAACACTCAAATTCATTTTAAGTTGTTAATGGAAAGCACTATTTCATTAAAAAAAAAAACGAAAAATTGGACAACATATGTATCAGAACTTATAAACCATACAGGTAGGCAGCCTTTTATCTGGGAAGCCTAAGACTGTGAGGTTGCCAGATTTGGAATCGACAAGACTAGCATACACAGGTGTCCTTGTTTCTGCTTACAAAGTGATGTTTGTTGGATTGATATCTTTTATTTCAGAATTTGTCCCCCCACCCTTTTTTTTTTTTAGATCACAGGTCATCGAGTTATCAACCTGATCCCATTCTCGTCACTTAGCTTCTTAACTAAGGCCCCCCTTTTTTTAAACTTCCTCAATAATTCCACTTCCTTTTAAATACTAAAGACGTTTCCTCTAGGCACCTCCACCATTCACGTGGCTATCCAGATTGTCCTTTTGACATTATTATGATGCACGTTAAGGAGGGGATCCCAATTAAGCAAACAGGGAGGCAGGCCTGTACATACAAAGAGCAGGTTTTGACTGAGTGGGTCAGTCTGGAGCGCCACCCAAACAATGCAGCAATGCTGAGAACTAAAACAAAAAGACATGGCTGCTTTTTAGAACACCCTGATTTTGAGATCACCAGGTAGAGTGTCACATGTCCGTACCTCCAAGCTCCCCCTTTTTTTTTTTTTTTTTGTGAACTACCGCGCACACTTTGCGTAGCTCATTCAGTAGCGTCTCAAGATGGTGACCCGAAAATAATCTCCCATGTAATTCCACAACTGACCAAGTGACATCGGCTGGACCTTTTCCAAGGACTCTCAATTCAGTTTATCCTGCACATGTTCAGAGGGATCAAAATCTAGAAATTAAAGGAGCAAAACCTTTTGTTTTAAGCTCTTCCAATTCCTTTCTAGCAGAACGCCATGTGATGAGTTTTGTAGCATGCTTGAGATTGTCATTTTAATGTGGCACAAACCAATCAATCGCTATCAATGCCTGATAGAATCGCAGAACATTGATCTCTCTCGCCATCAAAGTCCCCGCTGAAACAACTCCATACTTCACTGTTCCCACCAGTGCAGGCTTAAATGTAGGGCAGATGCTACTTCCCTTGTACTTTTCTCTGCTCTTTTGTCAAATCTATGGTTTCTCAAATGGCTTATGGCCCCCTTTTAAATACCTCATACCACCGTGACCCCCTCTCTAAAGTCTAAATAAGAAAAATAAAAGGTGATATACGTGTAATTGGGGCCACCACCAAGCTTTGATATATACCTTATCTTATATGTACCCTGGTTGATTCAAACTTCAAGAAGGTTGTCGCTTACTGCATCAATATTACTTACAGTAGTCCATAAGAAACCAGCCAAAGGACTGAACAGGGACCTGGGCCTACCATTAACTGTCAATTAGCTTGAAAATGCACTAATATTTAAAATACCAAAAAGAAAATCGTGTACCTGACAGTGAAGATTCTTGTGATCCCCCAACATGTATTGTGGCCCTCCTATGACCTATTTGCTTGTGTGACTCTCCCCCCCCCCATTGCAGGTATGTACTGTGGCCCACATTGGTCTAATCTTCTATTCCACTCTTATCTGACCACACTACTCTGTAAAGCTGCTCCAAGGTCAAGGGATTTCTTAGCTGCCACTCAGCCAATAAATCCAAACCATCACCTCTCTTAACCATCTTTTAGTGGCAGATTTTGAGATGCTGACTGTTGCAGAGAAATCACGGATCAGCAATTAACTGCCTGCCTGCCTAATTTTGTAGTTTATTACTACTTACTAAATTTAAGAGCTGGTTCAAACTAGATGCTGGATATCAGGAAATTTTTCAAGCAAAGTGTCAGAGTCGAACAGAATATTAAATACCAAGGTCTGCTCAGTTCAAACTAATTAGTCTTTTTTTTTTTAAACTTTTGGTGCGATGAAAAGTTTACATTTGTAGGTAAACATGCATGAGTTACCTTCATATCGAACATTTATCAAAAGATGATAGTTGAGAATGAAAGAAACTAGACTTTGAAGCCCAGATACTTAGATATACTAGGTGGCATGGTGGTCCAGTGGTTAGCCAATTGGAATGCCAAAGCTGAGAGCATGAGCTCACTTCTGTCTTAAAATAACGTGTTCAAGTAAGGATTTCTCAAATTTAAGTTGAGCAGTCCCGAAAATCACGGCCATACTATTTTTTGGGGGTAGAGGAATATATTTCATTGACTTTTTAGAGGGAAGTGCCACCACCTGTGCAACAGCATAACATTGTAATGGTCTGTCTACAGAAGATACAAACTATGTAGTCTCCATAATCACCTGTTCTTTTATTTGCCAAGATTATAATATATTAACTATATAATACTATGGTCTAATAACCAGGCACCCCCACCTCCCACGAAAGCCCCACTTTGTAATAAATCTGATAACTATTCATCAATAAGACAATGGTTATTGACATGTCCGCCCTGTTTATTAGTTACCTCCCCTAGACTAAAAAACAAAATTTGCTTGTTAATTTATTGTTCAGATTTTGATGATAATGCAGAACAGATCTTGAACCATTTAAAACTCTTTCTTTATATTTGTTCCTGCCACACAAATAAAAATAATCCAAATATACAAATTGAATATCCATACCTAGAGTATTTTCATAGCTGCTTTTCCCTCCCCTAGGCAAAAAAAAAAGTTCTTTACGAACTTTGATTGTTAGAATATTCTAAAACATTTTAATTCAATTTTTAAAAGCCCATTTTGTGGCAGGTTTTCAAAACTTTGTTTGTTTTATATATATTTTTTAAAAGGGGAGTCTTAAAGGTGACAGATTTCATTCCTTCTAACATTTTTATAGCCAGTCCGGTAAATAATAATTACGATATTCAGTTTGCCTTGGGATAATCCTTTGATCCAGATGGACCACACAAATCCTAGAGAAAAAATTGGCTGCTGTTCTGATAAACAAAAAGGCTTTCTTGTTAACAGCTGTCACGTGTTTTCGCAAAGTGTGTTTACACACGCAGGTCTTTAAAACCGCGTGCAGTCTGGCAGAAACTAGATTTTGTCTGTTTTAGTCGATTCCTTTGATTGAAAACGAATTTTATTTTAGTTTAAAGAAAAGTATCCTGGTAAACTTTGCTTTTACTGTCAATTTTTCTTAAGGTGTTCAAAAATGCGTTTGGTGCGGAGATTTTTTATGCCTATGACAGCACTTCTCACTCGATTAAATACAGTGCTTGTTGGTTTAGAAGGTAGATGTCGATGATAACTGTTGTAAATATATTCCAGCAGCTCCCTGAACAACAAAATATGATACAAGAAAGATCATAGTAAAGATGCCTGACCTGTCATGAACTTCTGAGAGCACTTTTCCAGAAAGAAGAGAGAAATATTGTAAAAGCTAGATGAAATTCTGAGAGGAAGACAGGGGAGGGAGGGAGAGAGAGAGGAAAATGCTATTATAGATTTAAATATTACATGCCTCGCTCCACTTTCTTTTTCTTCCTCTTTTCCCCCTTAAAAAAGTTAAAATGTTTTAGTGTAGGTCCTTTTCAGTGTCCACCATCTGGGAACGAAATTCCAGCTACTGCTGGCTGCATGTGTTTTGCCCATTGAGCTCAAATGGAAAACGTGTAGTGTAGAATATGAGCTAATATAACATCATCTGTACTGAGTAAATGAAGGGATGCAGTCTCCGTAATGGCTTGACAAATGAGGAATTAACAAAAAGTGTGGAAGTAGTTCCCCTGTGTCAATGTTTGTAATATGCACTATTAAACACATGTAAAAGAAATATGTAAGTTTAAATGGTTAATTCAGAAATTTTTTTTTTCTGTTGGTGTTGCACTGATAATTTTTTTGCCTTGAATTGTTTATTTCATCAGTTCCTTTTGTGCCGACCTATTCTGATTACTTTTGTCATTAAACAGCATATTTCAGAGATCTAAAGAAGGTATTTCTGTTATCTGTATTTGTTATTACCTGTCCTCACATTTTCCCATTCATTATAACATCCCATTCCTTGCTCTGTGGTTAGGATTTTAAAAAATGCCAGCTTGAGTTGATAGCAGAGATGTCAGTAACATAGCAGTTTTTCTTTCCCATGAGTCCAGAGTCCTTGAAACACCACTGCAATCAATCAGAAGTCAGCTGAATTAAACTGCTCTCTGAAGTAATTTTCAACATACCAGTAGTCACATTTGTTGTCAGCACCTACATTAGGGTATTATGCCATTATCAGTTACTCAGCTATTTCCATGTGCAATTCTCATTCATCAATTTTTTAAAAAAATTTTATCATTTGTCTATAAATATTGAAACTACTTGACTGATTGTTTGTTTTTCATAGAGACCTAGTGAGGCTGTGGTCTAATGGACTGCAAAGGTTGAGGACCTGGGTTCAAATCCCAGTCCAGCCAGGCATGGTTTGGCATACCTCTTTGGAATGGTGTTTTCTCACTCTTCACAAACATGGATTTCTCCTACATCTGGAAATGAAGAAATCTATTAAAGATGAACTTTTACCCCTCCTGTATTGAGAAATGTTTATGTAACCACAGATCCCTAATCTTAAGCACAAGATAAGGACCCATAATCTCTGTAACCAGGGCAGCAGCATAATACTGATAAAATTGGGAGAGTCCAGAGAACAAACTAGCTTAACTGAATGTAGAGCCAGGTACATTTAGAAAGAAGATATGGCTGTTTACTTTTCTGATTTTTAAAAACAATAATGTACTTTTAATTAATTTTTTCTTATAAAGTTTTTATTCATCAGTAGATAAAAAGGTCTTCAGCATGTATTTTTTACCCATAAACTGAGTTGCTTCAGATTACACTTCATTAACTACTTTTCCTAATTCATTCAGGATTTCACACAGTCAGTCTTAGCCACTGACCGTGCAGTTCTCTATCTGTCCTTGGTGTCAACTCAAACAAATCCCTTATACCAGCAACCACTGGCCATCTGTTGAATAGTTAAAAACTGGTGGCCACACAAACAGAAACTGGTTCCAGTCCTCACTCAGTGACAACAGATGGCCACTTATAGCCTTCCCACTGCCAAGATTTTAAAGCTATGCCCTTGGTTTGATAACTAAATTCATGGACTGTCCACTGCAGCAAAAACTAAAATTTGATTTGCATAACTGAGCCATTTCATAGAATGCTCATGTATTGAGAGTTTGGTATTACATTCAATACTCTTATATTCATCTTATACACTTGTACATACAAGAGATGGTTGATGCTTGCATCAGTAACAAACCTGAATTTTGCGCGTTGTTTAAAGTTTTTAACCCTCCTCCTACCAGTTCACTTTTTCATCAAGATTCCCATAGCTAAAAATTCATACACTACATATTACTGCAACATATTTCACTGACCCATCAAAAGAAATGCAGGTAAATCTAAACTACTCTACTTCTTCAAATTCATAAATATTGTATAGGTTTAGATGTATTTAGTGCAAAGTTAAGTAAAGTTCACTATATCTAAATAAATAATGTACAAGCTTGTTACTGTACTAGATCCATGCCAGGTACAGGGTTATCAGAAACTAACTATGCAGCGTAGTATATTTGTAATCATTTTTGATTCCACTCCTTGAGCTTTGTTGCTTTGTACTGTAGTTCTCAAAATGACCAACAGATGGCAGTTCTGAGAAGTTGTACTGTAGTTCCAAAAATGATCAATAGGTATTGGCAGTAAATTTGCAAAAGTGAAACATGATTTTTGTGTGAATGAAAGAACCATTACACAAAAATTACAAGCGCCAAACAAATCTTTCTCCGCAAGAAAGTGTACGTGAATAACGGTAAATACACCACAAGAATTCAAAATGAGTTCTTACCAGAATTTCCTGACGCAAAGCTTCCGAACAAAAACGCTGTAAAGGCACTGATTAGCAAATTTGAAGATACTGGTTCAGTTGAGGATTATCAATGATCAGGTAGGCCAAAAGTGTTGGACGAGGAGAAGCTGTCAAAAATTTTATACACAATGCCTCAGAGCCCTTCAAAATCGCTGTCGACTTTCTCAACAAGTGAATGTTTCATAATGGGGGCACACAATGCTTTAAAGGAGTTAAATATGTACCTGTATAAAGTGAATGTTGTGCAGAAATTGAAAGCTGCAGACCACAGTAAGCGAGTTGAATACTGCAATTGGTTTAAGAATTTTATTGATGTAAACAGTGACATATTGAATAAAATATTTTTTTCCTGATGAATGCCGGATCAATCTCTCTGGATATGTTAATAGCCAGAATACCAGAATTTGGTCTACTTCTAATCCTCAAGAACTGTTTGAGAAGTTGCTTCACGACGAAAAGAGTGGTGTATGGGTGGCTATATCAAGAGAATGTGATATTGAGTCTATATCTTTTGAAAATCCATCAATTCAGAGTGTTATTGTAATGCCATACTGCATCTTTTTATTGGTGAGTTAGACAAAGAAGAAATTGAAGGCACTACTTCCAGGAGGACGGTGCCACCACTCACATCTGCTCAATCAATGAAACTGCTGGAAGAAGTGTTTGGTGATCGGCTGATATCGATAGGAATCGCGCTGTGGATAGCATTGAAAGCAAAGGTCTCTGAAAATAATCCCCATTCCATCAATGAACATCATCAATTTCATTAGAAGAATAACATCTGAAGAATTACAGAATGTTTTTGAGAATATACGAAAAAAACGTGTGGAAAAATGTTTTAAACATGAGTGGGACTCATTTTCAGCAGTCATTACAATACAGAGTCTATGGTAATACTTTAATGTAAGAGTTAATGTATTGAAATATTGAAATAGAAAAATAATAAATTTTTTCAGTTCATAGTTTCATTTTGATAACCCTGTATTTATAAAACCTGTCCCCCGTTAAATATGCCTCATTCTTATTGCCATACTTAAAAACCCAAAGTAAAATAGATATTAAAAAATGCTGCCTAACATTTTACTACCTTCATAAAATACAAGAGAAAAAACTTTCAGCAACAAATTCATCATTTACATATTTAATTATATGCATTTTAAATAAAAATCCCAGATTAATTAACTCGTGGACATCAAAGAGAATACTGTTAGAAAGTTTCTTTACAAATATATAAAATAAAAGTTCCCAACAGTAAAAATTTGCCTTTCAATTGATGAATAACAAGATTTAAGTCCTATAAACTAAAGGATGTTTGTGTGATACTTTTTAATTAAATTAAATTCCTACATGATACAGTACTATAGATTTTCTTCACTACAAAATTATTTTAACGTGTGCCTCAGCACCGTTTAAAGTTGAAGGGACATAACTCTGCAGTAATTTTTCTTTTTGTCTTTTGAAGACCCATCTAACATAGTCATTAATTATCAAATTAATATTTATCATAGTTTTTTTTTTTCTAAAATGAAAATTTCTTTTAAGTAGCATACACCTAAGTTAATTTTTAAGCACTGGAAACAAAAAATCTAATAATAATAATAAAAGTTAGTAGAGTTCCATAAATTCAGAAAATATCTAAAATTCTTTATCTAACCCCTTTAAGGAGTGGTCTTTTCTTATAAACTTTTTGAGGAGGATCCCAACAGTGTATGCCTGTATGTTTACAGGGTTACCCATCAAAGAGCGAATGAAAACTCGTCAGTAATAAAACTGGTCAATTATATATATATATAATGCATGCAGGAGAAAAGGAATTGGTCTGACTTGTACAACTTAGCCAGCTAAAAATCTGTTGGCTATTTCCACTCTTTAAAACCATCACTGTTTTTGTCTGAATAACTTTTTCAAAAAGCAGAGAATGGTAATATTTACATAGGATCGTTTAATGTCTTATTTTCACTTTAACAGTATGAACAAAGTTAATAATGTGTCGTCTATAGCCTGTGACTAGGAGGGGGATAGATGCTGGGAAGGTTTACATAGATCTCAGAATAAAATTAAGTGATGCACAGGGAAATCCACAATCTGTTCAGCATAGCTTTGCATACTGTATCACACCTTACCTGGTAAAACATGGGATAAGATTCAATTATCGGCAACAGTCTTTACAGCAGTATTTTAACTTCCCTTGAAACTGGGAATAAGTGTAGATATACAGGCTGCTCAGCAGGTAGATAAAAGCCAGGCAGCATCAAGCTGTCTGCTGATTTTCTTTAAAAGACAAATGGACACCTGGTTGGAAGGGATGAAGCAGATATTAGCCTTTTCTGTTGTTTTTTTTTCTTTCACTCAATTATCAGTGCTTTCACAATCATGATAGCAAAAGGAATATTCTTAAAGATTTTTTAGTATTAAAGGGGATGGACAAGACTGAATGAATGTAGAACTACCAAATTTTACCTTGCAGAAAGGTCAGTGATTGGTCACTGTGTGGTGGTACCATCAGCAGATTGTGACTACAGATTTGAAAGAGCAGCAGGTGGAGAGACTGATTACAGAACAGACCATGCATGGCAGTGCTTCATTTGGACCAGTGAATTATCATCCTGTTACCTGGAGAACATCACTGGAAGGGGAGATCATAGGTGGCTGCTCTAGATGTCAGATCTTTATTGTAGGCTGGTTTTTAAAATTGTCCATTATGACAATGAAGCCACTGGAGTTGGGTAAGGCATTTAAGGGAGGTCTCCTGCTTTACAGACAAAGCCGAACTGTGGTCACAAAGAAAAGCACAATAATGATGGAGAGTGTGCTGTAACAAAACAAAAGAACTTTCAGAATTTATCATTCTTCCTCTGGGTGATAACGTAATTTTAGGATGACTTGTTATACATTTTTTTTTAAAAATTCTAATGAACAAACTGCACGTATTAGTCTTATAGCCCAAATTATTCTGATACATCCTTAATGAAGATGAGTGTGTTTGTTCTTAATTTAATGATTCTTTCCTTTTTTTCATACACCAATGCCTACACGGGCGCCAACCCTGGCAAAACAGCATAGTGGCGTGGTTGTTCAGCCAGTGACAATCATAGGTCATGTGGGGTCCAGCACTGTCAAGTTTGGCAGAGAAATTCCTTTTAAATCTCACCTTTTAAATGCGGGCAGAATCTTGCACAGCTGGCTAAAGGAGAAGAAGAAACTGTGCCACATGTCAAACCAAACCAGTCCCAGTAAGAATGTAGAGTCTACATATTGAATAGTCTTCAGTAAGCCATTATTTGCAAGATCAGGAAAGAGAAAAGGGTAATCTTTTTCAAAGATGAATGGCTTAAGCTCAGGATTCTCCCTGATAGCATAATATACATCTGTTAATGAGTTTGCAAAGACTAAGCTAACAGTTTATATTTTCAATGATTAAAACTCTTGGTAAAACTTTGTTTAGCTTTGTCAACATAAATAAAAAAATGAAATTAAGTGTGGTAGGATGTGATGTCTGTCTACAGACAGACAGTGTTAATGCCTTGAAAAGGGACATTTTTGTGTTCTTTTGAAAAAAAAACAAACAAGCAATAGATGTTGTCATTCTTAGACCTATATCTTTATTCATAATGTTATCAATGGAGAAAATAAAAGGTTCTTTTATTTCTGTTTTTTGTTGTTTTGTACGTAATGGTCTGACTTTCTAACCAATCTGGGGATTGGTTAAGGTTTTATAGTTAGCTTGTGGGATGCAAATGTAGATTTAAGATAATTACCCTTAATGGCAGACTCCGTGTTTCAAAACTGATGTTTGAAGGTCACCATGCACTCTTTCATCCAGATTAGTCCATAACCAATAATTGTTTTTCCTGTTAGTTTATTTCATTTTCACTTACAATGATAAAAGTGATAATGATATTGATAATAATAACTGTTGCTCCTTGTAACAAAAAAGGCTGTTCACATATCACACTTGGGTGGCAGCTTCTCACACAGCGACCAAACTCTGAGGTGATGTAGCTTGGTGGCGAAGATCATCATCCAAGATGATTGGACAGCCTACCACCCACACTCCACAAACATCTGGAAACTTCGCCAGAGATCTTCAATTTTAGATGTGAGAGAAAGAAAGCCAGAGTAAGTGGTCAGGATAGAATGGAATACAATTTCAGCAAAAAGCTCAGCTTTTCAGAGTTTTGCTACTGCACAATGCAGAACATGCTACAGATATATTTGAACAAGCCATTCTGCGTAAGCATGAAAACTGTTCTGCTTCAGCTGCTTAAACCCACTGAGAGTTAATACAGCTGAGTCTGTCAGGAGAAACTACAGCTGAAAGCACATGTAAATAAATGGATAGCATGAAACACCACCGCATCTGTAATATGTATGAGGGGGAAATTCAGGTCATACTAGATTGTTAGCTTTCAGCTACATGCATTTGGTGAGGATGTATTCAATATTTAGTGACTATAAAATCTATGGTTCTATTTGAAAAGCAAGTGTGCAGCCAAGGGAAGAGTACTCAGAGGATTAATTTAATTAAATATTTTTAGGCTCAATGGCATTGCAAACAAAGCATAGAATGTTGTGTACATGGGAAATATGTAGAATTATGGAACCTTTTGTTTTAATCCATGATAAGTGGCAACTGGCAACATTCAGTTTTTTTCATTTTTATATTGTATATTGGGGTGTACCTATCACAAAGCACATAAATAAAGGTAGTCTGAAGACTAAGTGGTCTGGCTGAGATAACTATAAGACGAGCTTGGTGCAGCAAGGTGTGTGACAGCCATTGTACGCATGATTCATGAGCCAGTACTGTACTTATTGCACATTACAAAGGTTTAAAAGATGGCTGACAAGAAAGAAAGAAAAAAAGGCAAAATTTTTTGGACCAAGAGTTTCTACCTTCATTCGACAGAGGCAACCACTTCAGATAATGAAGCTGCTGCTGAAGTTGAAGATGCTAAGGCAAGGAAGAAGAGATTGAAGATAGTTTACCTATGTTTATTGGTTGTTGACTATTCAGAAACAGGGTCTTGATGAAACTGCATTGATCAGCATCAACAAAAATGCGTCTCCACCATCTAAACTCAAAGCTCATCCATTATCAGTGTGTTCCTGGTTGTAATTCAGAGACTGGCAACATCGATCTTAACTGCAGGGAGTTCAATGTATAGTTGATGATGCTATAAGATTTCTAGATAGATAGATTTTGGAAGCCAGAGAGTAACTAAACCTTTCTGAAGTGTCCAAAAAAATAACATATCATTTCAGTACATTTGGCTATCCAACTTCCTATGGTTGATGTAGAGTAACATGAAATGTGATGTGTTTTGTAAATATTGTGTATTCTTTGAACTAGAAAGTGCTATAAGAAAACTTAGTTACTGAACTATTTACAAAATACTAGCAAGCATTAGCTTTCAATGTCAATTCAGTGTGTATCACAAAAGTGGTGTAGACTTTTTCTTACTTTTGTGGAAGAAAAAACACCTGACAAATCCAGTCAGATTAATCAGCACTGGGCAGCAAAGGTGAAGACAAATAGAAATATTTTAAGATTAATCGTTAGCACTATTTTCTACGAGTGCCAAGAATGAGCACAAAGAGGGCATCAAAACCATGGGGCACGTAAAGATCTATCTGACAGAGAAGAGAATGATGGAACTTATAGAAATGTAGGATTTCATACTGAAGCTGGAGATATTGTCTTCCAACAGCATCTGATAACTGTTTCAGCAAATGAGATATATCTGTTGGCATACAGAGAATGCCATCAAAACAGTTAGCATCTTCATCACTGAAGACCTTGTTAGAAAGATTAGAAAGGCCAATTTTTACAGCATTCTGACAGGTGAGACTACAGACTGTTCCACATAAGAACATTGCTCTTTGTTACACATTGAATGAGAAACTGTATGAAACCTGAGTTTTGCAAGTCTTATGGCTGAAATTGTAAAAGCGATTCTAGAAGTTTTGAGTGAAAAAGAAACGGATATGTCTTACATGTGAGGTCAGGGCTACTACTATGCATGAATCACACAGGCTCATTGCTTCTGCCACTCTCCAAACAGCTGTAGTCTCAATCTACTGAACTCGTGTAAGTTGTTGAATTAGTCAAGAACACAGAACAGCATTTCCTGGATATTTGCAGCAGTTAACCTAAAGATGAATTTTATGTGATTTTTAAGAAGAATAAATTGACTGAAAAGCAAGAATTTAATATCAAAGTTCTAAGACTCACTGGATGACAAAGGAACAGAGGCAATCACCCTTTTGATAATGCCAAAGAATACTTTCACAGCTCTGTGTTCATATCCTTACTTTGATCACCTTATCAAGGAGTTTGAGCAAAGCTTAAGGGCTACACTGCCAAGAAACTAGTACTTGCTGTGTGTTTATTGCACAGGCTTCCTTTGAAGACATTGCAGACTGCACTGAATTCTGTTCACCAGACTTGGACGGCGCTTGTTAGCTAGAAAAAGAATTTGACATCTGGAAGTGAAAAGGGGCAAAAGTGGCATTATCTGAACATCTGAAATATCCACCATGGAAACACTGTTGGCTGTCCAAAAGCTTCAGTTATTTTACACCAACCTGATACTCTCTTTCTTCTCGTCATTACTTTACTGCCAAGAGACTTAGCACTTGAAGTCTTACATGCAATCAGGGGTGAAACTCACCTTACTGGTTTGATTCTCATGTCAGTTCATCAGAATCAACATTGATTACTTGGGGTGAGATCTTGTGTTCTAAAAACTTGTTAGTGCACCAATGCAAATATGAACTACTTGCACTTCGCAAGAAACGTAGACTAAAATCTGTACTTGATCTGCAAGCTCTTTACCTGTATTTGGAGTTGGTGGTTTCCTGGTTAAGTTGCACAGTAGCCCTCTCCAGAAAGACATCCTGGCTTCAGGCATGCAGAACAGCATTCACAAGGTCAACACAAAACAGCTTTGTCTTTGCTCATAGATAACAACTTTCCTGGTTACCAGCTGGTTGTAATTAAAGAACACAATCCCCTGTTAATGAATAGACTTATAAAATGTTGGAGGTTTCTCAATCAGTTGTCTATCAATTTCATGTATATAAATTTCTCCTGTTTGCTTTCATGTATTTTTTTTCCTGAACACTAAGTATTTTCACAGGACTACATCTGTTGACATCTGAACATACTGTGTCACGTCCTTTGATTAGCTGTTGCACAGTTTCGGCAGTAATTTATAGTTAAATATTTCTCTTATCCTTCATGGCAATCAGTTATTAATTAATCATGATAAAATAAAAACAATTTATAGGCTGTAAATTTATTATTTGTAAATGTGTTGCTTTTCCAGATGTCACAAACACTGAAATCAAAGAACTGGTTTTTAAAGCTCTCCATGTGTTTCACCAGGGCAGGAGTGAGTCAAGCCAACAGATGTAAAACATATGTTTAGTAAATTATTATGGTATCTTCCAACTCAAGAGTTGAAATGGTTTCATATCAGCAAATATAGAGTTAGCATATCTAATCTGTGAATGTGCTGAACCCTATCAGTACTATCCTTTCATCCATGTCCAAAATCTCGGCAACAACCAATGGAAGTAGAACTTTATTCTTGAAATTCTCTGATGAATGTGCTAATTGGAAAAAATGGCTCCAGCTGTGTCTGTGGGGAACTGGTGTGACAACTATATTTTTCAAACAGCCCCTTCAGGCCCTGCAGCTGTTGACAGAATAAGTTCTTATGAGAGGCTGTCAGCTGTAAACATCACTAGGGTAGACAGTTATCTTCCACACTCAACAACCGTTGTTTCTCTTTGACCACTGAACCCTGCAGTGTTAACAGAAATAGATTTAATACACAAGAATGGCTATCTTGCTATACCATTCTTTTGCGTGGCTCTACATACATATATACACACATTGTAATTACATGCTATACTGAATTGATTTCCAGTACTACCAAGAGCATATTGTTTATTTGCTCAATGGGGATTCATTCTCTTCTTGTATGCTTGCTTTTCAACAGTGCATCTTGTGATCTTAAGTGATTTGACTTATCTTAAAAATAACATAAAAGGCATTTGTAGAGTGCCTGCTGTAGCTGCTTCTATACAAATGTTATGATTATTTATCTAGGGCAAAAATAGTAATCTAACTTATATAAAGCACCTGCCAATAGTATTCCTAAATTTTCTATTGAAGACTCCATCATTAAGTCAGGCAAATTTTCCCACGCATATAAAAAGTCTGCTATTAAAATAAATATTTAGCATTTAAGGAGCTAAACATCTCATTTAGACATTCTAAATGTGTAAAGACTATCAAAACTATTATTAAACTAAAAATGACAAGCTGTTGAGGTGGATTATTCCATATTTAAGCACATATGAATGGAATGTTTTATGGTTGCTTAGCCTGATGCTGAGACTTTATCATCCTCACCTTTTCAAATTTGAAAGACCCCTATTAATGGCATAACTCATGATATGAAAGACTAGAAAACTTATGTTTGCTAAATATTCTGAATAGCATAGATTTTTTCATTCTCCAAATTATGCTAATAAAATAAGTAAAAATTCATTCAAATTTTTAAAATAAACTTTCAACATCTTTAAAAAATAATAAAGTATTAAGTGTCAGAAACTCTGTGTTGTCTGACTAATACTTTGAATAATAAAACTGGCACTTTTGGGTGTCTGTGTTGAATAAAGCCAAGATCTCACTTGATCTGCCCATAACAATTATACACTATTTCATACATCTCAAATAACATTAAAAAGTTAAATAAAATTCTTTTTCCATATCTTACAACAAACATAAATACATTTGCATTTAGAAATGTTAAAGTTGATCTTTGCCTCTCTGCATTTAAAAAAGAGAAAAAAGCGTTTAATCTTTCTAAAGATGACATTAACAGTATCAGCCAAGCCATGTAACTTTATAGGGCAACACAGTAGACCAGTGATAGAACACTACAATAGAGGACCTGACTGATTTCCATAAAGTTCAGCAAACATCCCAAGCATGGTTTGTTCTGAATTTCCTCCCACATCTAAAAATGAAGAGTTGGGTGTTTTGCTTGTAACCCAAAGTGCTGCAGTGGGATTCAGTGATTCAAATGACCTACAGGAAGAGGGTTGAGGCAGCCATCAGAACTGTCCCTCTCTCTCCTGATGTCTGCCCAATATCAGAGAAAATTTTGCATTATATTCATTTATCCAATACTTGTGCATGTACAATAGAATTTTGGTTATCTGAACTAAATGGTCAGGAGTCAGCCCGTTTTGCGATAATAGCTTTAAACTCGGCCCCAAATCCAGTAATAACTGTCCAGAGAAGGGTTTTTACCCTGGATCGTAAATTCCCTGACTCCATAACATAACTTGGATTTTTCAAGCCATCAACAACTCTCTTCCCCATAAAATAAGGCCAGATATTGGTTTCCTAAGCATAAAATTTTTGTAGAAATCACTGATACAAAGCTCCCTTTATTTTAATGTCATTTGCTGTCTTCAGTTGATTCATGTCCACTCATGAAAGCTGGCTTTCCTGATTCTGGCTTCTCTGGTTGACTGTGAAACTCCATTTTACTCCAATCTCCACAACATGGTTTTTTGTTCAAATAGCCAATCGGTTCTTCTACACTTCACAGGAGGCAGGGCCGGCTTACAAAACTTAAGGTTACCAAGTACGGAAGTATCCCAGTCAGTAGATGATCACGTATGAATAAAGCCAAACATGCGTGCACAAGCACCAACTCTTCTCAATCTTTCATGTATGCATTCCTTCATTTTTTGACATTATCAGGGTTCATTACAGCACATTCTCCTGGTTTAATTAAAATAAAGGGGATACCTACGATTATTTATTAATAGCTTTGATGTTTCAGTTTACATATTTCTAAACCTGCCCGTGTCTAGGTGGTTAAGTAGGTGAAGAAGTGGAACAGTTGGGTAATATTTTACACAGAGAGAGAGAGAGAGAGAGATTGTTGAAGCAATAGTAGTAGACCCTACTAAGTTTCCATAAATAAATAATGTCTAAGGGGAAATGGAGAAGTCACTGATGGATTGATCTTAGTAATTTTTCAATAAAAGATTGACAATTTTTTTTAGCAACAACAAGATTTATCTCTAAGTTGTTAGAAAGTCAAAAGTTAATATTTTTTGCATATATATATATACACACACACACATATGCTCTGACCTCCAAAATAGCCTTTAACTTATCAAAAGGTTGCCATATTGGTTTTCAGTCTTCAAGATTTTCAACAAAATATTTTGGAAGACTGAAGTTTATATTAAACCCTGATAAATTTCCTATATATTTTTCTTTTTTTTTTTTAACAGGACACTATGTGAGGGAACTTAGTTTTGAAAATCTGCAGTTTTATACATGGCTCCTAAGAACTATGTTAGCACATAGAATGAAGCCACAAGAGCTTAACGCTCAGTTGTATCAGTGTGAAGAATCACAGAAATATTAAGGCTATAAATGGGGGGGGGGTCTTATCTAGTTACTTTAAACATTTAAATAAACATAGTTGACAAAGAGGGCAAAAACTATAAACTAACTAAGGCTTATATTTACAGTAAATTCTTCACACTATCTTAGCACACACTTCAGTCTGCAAGAATTTTCAAGCTAGTATAATTCTTAAACACAAAACACCATAAGTTATAGAAAAAATTGGCTGACTTTGTATTCAGGGTAATCAAAACAATAAAAAACTGACTACAAATTTAGCAAAATAAATCATTTTTTCCCTCCATAATTTATGGAGTTTCATTCTTTGTGAAAGATTATAATAGTAATATATAACACCAAGAAAGTCTCATGAACTTAATTTTCAAGTTATAATCTCTCTCTCCATCTATTATTTCTGATAAGCTTTCTTGTAAATAGATGGATGTTGAAACTACTTTAATTTTAAAGTATCATTTTCAAAGCTGTGTACAGTACTCTTATATAGATATTTTTAATATAATAAAAGTTTTGTAACAAATTACAGCTTTAACCTCATGTTTAGTTCAGTGATGGAGATCGTTCCAGCACCTCTATCTTTGGGATTCTTGTCCTACTGGGAAACAATTCTATCCCAACAGCTTCCATGCTGATGGTAACATTTTTCTATCCAGTATATGCAAATATCATCTATACACAATTCAATCTGTCAATTCTGATTGATCTTTTGAGTTTATGCAAACCCAGAACTGAGCATTTTGGTTTCAACTCTATGAACTGGGCACCACATATTGTACATCAAACATCTTCCAGGTTGCCTCCAGATCAGTGTTGCGCACACTGATGAAGAGATTTTTTTCCACCTCATCCAAAAGATCTGGCAGTCTTTATACCTGTGTTTTTTTTTTCAAAATGAAGTTATTTTGCTTCATTATTACTGATGAATAGCTTCATGCTGGACACACTTTCATACCATCCACTATGATACAGTCTGTTTTTTGCTGTTTTGGAGCTAATAATGGTTTCTCTCATTACTTGCACCATAATGCTAACCTATAAAACAGTATCCTTTTGTCTGTCTTCTTGCATGTCTTTCTTGGATAACCATTTACAGTTGACCCCCCCCCCCCCGCGTAATCGCGGTTCGGCATTCGCGGCCCCGGTTATTCGCGGAATTTTCCTTAGAACCCAACTAATAATTGTTCGTGGAAACCCCCGCATATTCACGGAATCGCAAATATCTTCCGTGATTTTTTTATGGCTTTTTTCGTGGCAATATATATTTTTTCACATTTTTAACGCTAAATTATTAATAACAACATAATTTACTAATTTTGTAATATAAATACTAACGTAAATTCAGCAAAATATCAATATAAAATAAACGCTATTGGCTGGAGGTTTGAAAGTAGCCAATCAGAGAGAGTTATTCATTTCTCCTCGCTGCTGATTGGCTGCTGCCCACGAGGCGCTGTCTCAGGCAGATGCAGCCCAGCATCATCCCAGTTTACCATGTGTAGCTATCTCGAGTGTTTTCTCTGAGTGTTGTGTTTTTTATTAAACTATCATTATATATTTACGTTATATTTTACGTTATATTTTGACGTTTATAGGCATTTTTATGGACCACTGTCCAATATTCGCGGTTTTTCACTCTTCGCAGGTGCTCTAGGAACGTAACCCCCTCGAATACTGGGGGGACAACTGTATAGGATAATTAATTACACTTTTAGTTGTTCATAACTTCACAATGATATTGTGGACTGATGACTTGGGTAAAATCCTTTGTACCATACTCTTCAGTTTTCACATTGAAAAGTAAGTAAACCACTGTAGAATTACTTTGTTCATAGCTCTTACACACTGAAAATTATTTACCTGTATTTATTTAATTAAAGTAACATCTGGTATACGTATCTTTTTTTACCATTTATATCCGGATTAAAGTCTTTTTCGGTATTTATTTGCCAACAACTTTTCATGATGAAATAAACAACATGCAATCACATAGGATATTAAAATGTACATATTCACTACATTTTTACCCTAGTGACTTTGTTCTGCTCGAAAACATCAGGTGATGCACACTTTACAGGTACATAAACATATTAAAGCAACCAACTTGGTCAAAAGAGTAATTAATTTAAGGTGGTTGACTGCCTTTTTGGATTCCTTGTATGCCATATGCAATAAAGAAGAATAAAAAACCTATAATTTTATTAACTACCAATAATATTCTTTTCAGCAACATTTAAGTCATGTACACCATTTACTTATGTTAGATTTAGTACTTATATGGAGGCCGGAAGCCATAATGACCTAGACAAAGGCCATCCTGCCAGGAAAAAGAAATAGCTATTAATACATTTCTTAAATTTGTTAATACTATTACTAACTACTGATTAACAACTGTATTACTAAAAAAACATTTTCTGATATCTAATCATTGCTATTTTAAAAATTCTTTAAATTAATTTTATTTGATTTATTTAAACATTTTCTGTAAATATAATAATTTTAGAAAGTATTAAAATTATATGATAATAATATTGAAAGTACATCACCATAAGTTACATTTGTATGTTCCTGCTGTGTGCTTGGTCCCTTTGTCAAATAAAATTTAAGATTCTTAGTAGTCACTAAAACTCAGACCTTTTTATTCTCTTGTCAAACCCCTGGGTCTGACTGTTGAGATCTAAGGACATCTCACAGCAGTTATTCAGGTGGTGGTGTGGGATATCAGTCTTTGTTAAGGCACAGTGGGGGGACTCTCGAGAGATGGTCAAAGTGCAAGTCAGTCAAGAGTTACCTGAGAAACCTCCTCTAATTACAGAAAACCCTAATGGAAGTCTTAAATTTTAGATTTGGGGGGGGGTGGACTGAAGTGCCCAAAGAAAAGCCATGCAGCTGGCAAAGAAAAGCGAAAAAGAACCAGAGGGGTATACCAAACCAAGCTGGTCCTAATCAAAATTTGAACTCAAGCCTTCAACCCTGGCAGTCTACTAGTTTAACAGCCAGCCAAACATCTACAGAATATATATAGAATTATTTTTTGAAAAAAAAATGTTAAATAATTCGATTTATCGAAACTTATTTTTACCAAAAAATATTTTCCTGTTGACATTCCTGCACAACACTAACTTGTTAATGATGATGATGTTTATCTTTAAAAAAAAACAAACTCTTATTAAAAAAATAAAATTATAGAACATTTTAAAAAATTACATAAAGTTTAATTAAAAACTGAATTAGCTACCAAACAGATTCTATAATTTATTACACATTGAAATTAGTCAAATGTTATACCCATCCATTAGTAAGTAATGAACAAGATAAGGGAAGTAACTTGATGAGTGCTTCTAAAACTAGTAGAGTCTGCAATGTAGTTTTACTTAATATTCATTACCATTTGTTTCTGATAAGTCATGTTACGAGATAAAAGCCCAATGCCTATAAAATTTTGTTTCCCCCCAAATGTTGAAAACAGCATTTCTTAAAGACTATTTTTTAGAAAAGTAAAAAAAAATTGGGGCTATGGAGAACTTGAAGATGCAGAATTATGGAGAGGGAGTACTTTGACGCTAGACAGATGCTACCTGTGAACAACTAGATTACCAGAACATTTTGTAGAGAGAGATATGAGTATTAGGAAGTAATTACTGCTATCCTGTTCATGATTACAAAAAAAATTCTACAGTCAACACTAAGCTGACAACTAAATTTACGTCTTTATCAATGGACATTTCAAACCTAAAGATATGAGAATGTACACACCTATTATTAGTTTAAAGAATAATACAGTTTTTGCTTACCTGCTGTTAGAGGAAAGTAAATAACTAAAAAGTATTTTGGTACCAATCCTAAGAGAAAAACAGAACAAACATGAAAACTTTTAAATATCCAGTTCATTAACATTCATGTATTGGCATAACTACTTACCTGAGAAGATTAAGTAGACTTCATGCAAATGGAGTCTGATGAATAGTCACTGGATATGTAAACCTACCTAGTTAGTTGTGATAAGCTAAGGGAAGAAGTTGCAGACTACTGATAAAAATTACAAAAAAGAAAGAAAGAAAGGTCTGCATCAGAAAAGGGTTTAGCAGGCATTAGTTGTTGTTTGTAGCCAAACTAATTAATGCTAATACTAACAGTGGTAAGAAGCTGTTTTGTGGTGCATGCATTTTCATCTGAATATTGAAGTAGATGAGGTGCACCAGACTGAACTTTGTCATGCTGATCACTGAAAATAATCCACTATCACATTTAGTTAGTTTCCATAATCACTGGTATTCCCAGATTTTCACATTACTGTCAAAATGTTTTTTAAATAAATAAATAAATTTAATGATGATATTAATATTGAAAATACATCTTCATATATATATATATATATATATATATGAGTATGAAGCATAATCGAACAGTTTCTGTGATATCTTTAGTATCAGCTGCAGCTTTATAAATTTTAAACCTGAACCAGAATAAAGCTGATTGTTTTGAATGAAGAGATTACTGATTTACGTCAGGTGATTAATTAATCCAGCTTAGAAGTCTCTCAACCCTTTAGGGGCTGCTGCTGCTTTGAGCTCTTTGCAACTTTCACAGTTTTAGTTTGAATAGAAATGAGAATATTATTTAACAGAAGTAGACCAATTGCTGATAAACTAAAATTGCCCTGCAACTCTCTCCCTCCTGTTTGAGAGATGGAGAGAAAGAGAGAGATAGAGAGAGAGAGAGATGGAGAAGATAGATGGAGAGAGAGAGAGAGAAAGAGAGATGGAGAGATAGAGGGAGAGAGAAAAGAGAAGAGAGATGGAGAGAAAGAGAAAGAGAGATGGAGAGAGATGGAGAGAGGAGAGATGGGAGAGAGATGGAGAGAGAGAGAGATGGAGAGAGATGGAGAGAAAGAGAGATGGAGAGAGATGGAGAGAAAGAGAGATGGAGAGAAATGGAGAGAGAGAGAGATGAGAGAAAGAGAGGAGAGAGAGCGAGGGAGAGAAAGAGAGAGAGAGAGAGATGGAGAGAAAGGAGCGAGGAGAGAGATGGAGAG